>OY294044.1:94674008-94955754 GCA_958510825.1 Brachypterus glaber
TCATAAAAAAAATTACCTGCGGCGCTAGACTTTCTTGTATTTTTGGTAAAAATTTTAAATTTAATTAATTTTAAATTAAAACACTGATTTAAAATTAAAATAGCACATCGAATTTGTACGTTATTTCTTAATTAGAGAACATAAAATTTTAGTTTTTGGATTTTATTCCCCCAGGACCACTTCCTGGATCCGCCCCTGGGCTCAAAGTACATAGGAATTGACTAGTCAAGTCCGTCGGAGATCCAACTTTTTTTTGTAACGCTGTGTTATTTTCTCAGTGTAGCCAGTCCGAAACTGATTGCGCCCATCTTAATTTGGTTTGTGTACATGAACAAAGAAATGTGGATTATGTGGAGCACTTTTCCGTATTAAGTTTTCCATTAACTATGTACATGCACTCACTATTTATAATCAGGAGAAATCCGAGATGCAGTCTTTAATGATTTTTTCGACCGAAAGTATGTTACGGCCTATATTTCGCCGGCTGGCGCTAACCATTCCACTTTCATACCTCTGTATTATTGTATTTCGAACAGAGACGTACCTACTGTGTATTTCGCATACAGAGGCGGACTGGCGGATATTTTTCAGGACGGCGCTCTATGTTGCCAAATAGAAAAAAAGTGTTTAAAAATATTTTTTTGGTAAATTAAATCTTAAATGTTTTTTATATATAAATAGGGCAGGGTGGGCCACCATGAGACATGGGCCCCCATGAGAATTTTAACAGGAAAGGAAAAGAACCCCATTGGTCATATATACTTTAGTACTTTATTTATTGTTTATTTAAGGTAACATAATTGCCCAAAATTAATTTTACCGATATACTTTTAATAACAACTGAAATAATTAGGGTTGGATTTTTAAGTCTCATGGTGGCCCACCTTCCCCTAACTATTTTTGAGTTAAAATTAAAAAGTAAAATTTAAAATTAAAAATAACCCCCAATTCGTACGCCCCTGAATAAATTTATTGTTCTTGGACAATATTTAATTAAAACTATTCAATATATTAGATCACGAGCAAAAACTGATATCATTAGCTTAGACGGTAAGCCAGACAAGAACCACTCTTGGTGAATTGAGTAACTAAGAGGGATCTGGCTAATTATCTCACTGAGAAAAGGCCATAAAGAAGGAAGAAGAAGCTTAGACGGTTTCAGAGATATTATAAAAAATCAAATTTTAAGGTATACTCTTTTAAGGGCCGTGTTTTCGCCCAGAGGTATTTCAGAAACCACGTTTAAATATTTTTTTGTTCATATATGTTAATTTAGGAGCATTTTTAATATTAACAATTGAATAAACTTATTGAGTTTTTAAAATAACATTTCAAGCCTACCTGGAATAATGTTTATTTTTCCCATAAAAATGCTTATAACTTTTTTTTTCTTTTTTTTCAGCTTTCTAATGTTTACACATTTTAAGAACTGTGTATATTAGAACATTTTAGTGTATAAATTTTAAATGCGCACAAATGCGTGCGCAATTATTTTCAAATTTTATCATATAACATATCAAAAATTTGTATTTTTTCCTACAAAAATGCTCACAACTTTATTTTGGCTAACTTTGGCTATCTAATATTTATACACTATTTAGACTACTTCTGTAAGAATATTTTAATATAAAAAATTGAAATGCGTGTCAGTGCGCGCAACTATTTGTAAATTATATTTGCGATTGTCAATTAAAAAATGGCCTAAAGGTTTAGTATAAAAGCAAGACTTAAAAAATTAATTTTACCTTAAATATTATATTTATTCATTAAAGCTATGTTTGTACAATATATATTATACAATACAATACAATACAATATATTACCAAATCTTAGTGAAGAAACGTAAGTATGTTAAGAAAAAATAATATTTTCGTATACACGTATATGCTTTAAAATTAAATTTTACATCGGTATAGAAAATCGACTGGCGTTTACACCCTAATTAACTAAAAACAAAACCAATGCATTTTTATAACGCAGAATAGTCTAGTTATTGTTTTTTAGACGATTTTATGTTCTATTTATGAAATTCGGTTTTCCTGTTTGGACACAAAAACAAGGCATAATGCGCCGTGTTGATCCGACGAAGAAAACTCCATAAGTATTCTTATTGTATTTTATGTATTTTATAGTACAGTAATCTGGGGTGAAGCTGATCACAAGGGGTAAAGCGGATCAAAATAATTTTTTTTAAATATTTCCGCGTCACGCATAACTTCACTCTCCGGGAACAAACAGAACTGCTGAAACATCTAGCAGACACCTGCAGTGTTCCTTATTAACCTGACCAGTTTAAAATTTTCGAACAATGCATATTTTTTCCACCTTTATTATTTATAAAAAAAATAAAAAGGAAAAAGTCCTGTTTTGTACTTATTTTTTTGCTGATCCAAGAATTCAAAGTGATTTTATTTCAAGATTTACACCCAACAAACAAACAAATTAAAAGTTTGTAGAAATGTACGTCTATGCGTTAACGCTTTCGGTTAGAGACATTAGGTCAAAACGAATTAACTGAAATTAAGATGTTTTATTAAGATTTTTTTGCTGTAAATAGAACCTACTTTCGAACAATTATCTGAATAAAATTTCATTTTCACAAAATTGACTTGCTTAGTTGCAAACAATAATTGAAACAATTACTACAGAGCGGTAAAACTGTACTCATTCAAGTATTTTACTGGTTTACTTAGAAAACTTTACTATAATTTTCTACTTGTGCTCTATGCGCAAGGTTGTGTTTTTTGACAGGAACAAAACAAAACTTTCCCAACTTAAGGCCTACCCAGAAGCTTGCATAAGAACATAAAACATAAGAATGCGATGCCGTGATTGGCATCGCATTGTTATGTACTATGTTGTTATGTGAGCCTATGGATATGCCCTTATGATTAACGTATTTTCTAACTTTTTAAAAAAGGTCCCCGCTTAAAAAAAAAGCTTTACCCAACTATTTCCTAAGGGAACGTTCAAGTATTACGTAACGCAAGTTTTGATCATTTTGGACCCCCACCCCCTCTGTAACGCTATTTTCCTATACCATTAACATGGGAGTAACACTCCAAAATAACCCCCAACCGCCCCCCCTAGGAGCGTTACGTAATACTTGAACGTTCCCTAACTGTAGAATAGATTTGCCCAACTCGAGCTTGGAGGGGAGGGGTAGCGCCCGTCATTACTACACGCATTTTATCGCATTTACAAACAAAATTTTTGTACAATTTTTTTATATTGTTTTTAATAATAAAACTTAAAATTGACTTATCGTGACCTAATAACCAAAATGGCGCCTGGCTAATTCTTGATAATAAAATATAGTGTACCTTATTGACCCAATTTCGCAAATATATTCTACATAAATAAAAAAATAAAGTTATTATTTTTGATTTAAATAATATTTATATTATTAAATGAACTATTTATAAAATTGCGTATGTGATTATGAACCATTTTTATTATTAATTAACCCAGTTTTTATTTTTCAATAATTTAAAAATATTGTCATAGGCGTAGAATGATGCTTTTTTTAATAAAAATAATAATGGAAAGAAAGAAAAAATAATAATTTTAAAAATTTTACCGCTTTAAATAGTATTTATTTTTATAAAGTAATACGTTTTGAAATTAATATTCTAAAGTTTAGAATCTAAACTGGGGTTGAAAACCAGAGAGTCGTGCCCTAAACTCACGTCCGAATTCGCTCAGGTTTGGGTAAATTTGCTTAAAAAATATCCAAATTCTAATGTCAAAAACGAAAGGTAATTTTACACGTAATCTTGAGAAACAGAAGGGCACAAACGAAACCAGTTAAGCCATACACGTTAACATGATGGTCATAGTCATTTCGTGTGTGCATCAAGTAAAGCAAGGCCCCACCTCAACCCATTCAGATTAATGACCAAGATATTAACTGTTAAATATCTAGACATTACTCTTTACAAAAGCCTTACGTGGGATCAGCACGTAAAAAACACTCTCTAAATAGCCAACTGCCTGCCCTCCAAGCTCTACTTTCTAATAGGTAGGAAAAACTACCTATCCATTAAAACTTCTTTAGAATCAAACCAGTACTACTCTACGTAGCCCCAGCCTGAAATATTATCACCCTTAAAAAACTTTTATCCAAACTACAGCCCTTCCTTCCAAAACAAGGTACCAGAATATGCCTCAATGCCTTTTGATTTATAAGGAACGCCCAAATTCACAGAAATCTCTACAGCCCCTACTTAAAACGGAAATCATCGGCCATAGCAAAATACCCAAGATCACTTTAAAAAGTCCAAACCCCTCATTTTAAATTTCCTAGATTACGATTACGAAATTTTCATCACCCATTTTTCTCAACCAGTAATGGCTTTAGTGAGCTAGTTTCACTTTACCCCTAATCTTCATTCAAACTATTTCCTATTCAGATAAATGAGCCATAAGCATTAATGGATGGTTTACCCAGTCATTAAAACTAAATTCATTAAGAATTTGACCAACGAAATGTCAAAATTATTTGACAGATTTCATTTGGTGGGGATCTGAATAATCATATTTTGCGTATTTAGGGTAAGAGCTACCTGCATACCAAATTTTAGCTTCCCCAGCCCTATCGGTTTTAAGAAATAAGTATTCAAGCTTAAAAAACTGGCTGGAAATTTTTGATATGAATTTTTAAAAGATGTCAAAAACGTCAAAAAATATCGCAAAAGAAATACTTGTTCTCCTATGGGCCAAATGGACACTTATACATTATTACTATTACATATTTAAGAATAGTTTTACGTATTAATCTGATGAGCGACGCGTCGGGACGATTGATAAACGAAAATATTCTCAAATTTTATGTGCCACAATGTGGCAGCCACAGACACGTAGAAAAAAAGGCTAGAATTTTACGTAAAAATGTTTTTTGGTATATATTTATAAATAAATCTTTAAAGACATATACTTGCAATGCTTCTTACATATTTTAAGCAAAAATATCACTTTGTTTAGAAATTAGGATGTTTTTTTTGTGTAAGCATGTCAGATTAGGTTTTTGAGCAATCGTTGTAAATATTTCATTGGCGCAAATTCCAAAATTTATTGCAAATAAAATTAATGCGTTTTTCTGATGTAGAAAAGTATAGTGAATAACTTTAAATGGTTTTTGATCCTTATTTCTTAATTTCATTTGCCTATTTATGGACACTTTTTTTCCCCTTTGGCACCATGGAACGGCGTGCCGCGGCGAAATCTTTCTTATCGTTGCAGTTTATTTTAATATCTAGGCAAAGTAGAATAAACTACTTTTGTATTTAGGGAGGAAAGCAAAGATAATGACTGATATCGGGGTGTTTTTTATAGGGGATGTAATATTACTTACATTTTACTTGAATTATTAACTGATTTTCTAACTTTTTACACCATTTGAAATGTGCAATAGGTGTCTTGAAAAAAATCGACGCCTATGTCCATTAAACAATTAATTTTGCTTTAACCTATATATATATTTAATAAAATAGTTATCTGTCTAACCCTGACACACTGAATATATGATATGTATTCTCCTTCTCTTATCGTTTATCATGTAATGCCCTTGAAATACTAATATAACATGTGAATTTTATATATGCCAATTTTTTCAAAAATTTCTTGGAACCCTCTTGCATATTTTTTGCACAGAGCAAATATGTCGTGCAAAGCTTGATAAGCTTAAAATGTTTAGTAACATTTTTTTTAATTTTTAATTGTTGTAAACAAGTGTTTTTAGTGATAATCGTTTGTGGGTGATTTTAGGGTCCCTATATTAGTGATATCACATATATTCGGCAATCTGGAAAACCGGTCACGGCTGAATTAATTTTCAAAGAACGGTAAAGCAAACAACCACTGGATATTGGTAAAATGTAAAATGGGGACTAGTCTATTCAAAACCACCAATAGCAAACTCGCAGCAGATCGTTTTCGGAAGATACTGTTAAAAGTTCTTATGGATGGAAGGTACTGTTAAAAGTTCTTGGTGATGGTCCTGTTTTGTTTCAACTTTAGGTATAATTAGGGAATTTATATAAAAGTTCTAGTTATTTTTTTCCGTAGAATACGAATCCGTTTATAGAATTGCTCAATCGATTTTTGTTTTAGAAAAAAAAAATGCAAATACAACATTTTTATATGATAAAAGATTGTAAAAATTGATTTTAAACTTTTAACGGAATCTTTAGAGAAGGAATAATACGATTTTGCTGTTGATGGTTATGAATATAGGCTATACACTAGGGTGGAGCGAAAATTTTTTTTCGCCCAATCATATAGCACTGTACCAAAAGTTGCCTATATTATAGAACATAACCAGTAATTTTTTTTAATTTTTTTGGAAGTGGTCCCACCCTCACCCCCGGGGGAGAAGAAAAAGAATTTTTTTATTATCAGATTCGATTTCAGCAACCACAAAAACCCCTATAATACAATTTTCAAATTGGGATTAATATTGGTTCATTCAACAAAATTTAAAATTTCATAAATTTTGATTGATTTCAAGGCCCTCGTGGGGAATCAAAACTACTTCCAAAAAAAAATGAAAAAAATTACTGGTTATGTTCTATAATAAAGGCAACTTTTGGTACATAGTGATATATGATTGGGCGAAAAAAAAATATTCGCTCCATCGTACTATACACGCTTCTACCAATATCCATTGTTTGCTTAATTTGACCATTCTTTAAAACTGGACTTAAAATGGATTCAGAACTACTACCTACTTGCACTATTTTTCCACGGAAAATGGACTAAAAGCAATATTTGCAAAGCAGATTTAATTTTATTGAAATCGCAAGAAAGAAAATTGGAGGAAACAAACTATTCTCAATTATTTAAATCGATTCGGAGAATCGATTCAAAATCAAAACAAAAAAATCGTGTTTTTTATTTTTAATAATTGTATAAAACCAATGAAAACCAAAAAATGGACAAAGACAAAACTTAGCATTGCCGAAGTCAGATATCAGCAGTGCACGTTAGGATGTGTCAAAAAATCCCGAATTTCGAAATCGAAAACGCTCTCTGGCTCAAAAGTTGCTGTTTGGTAAAAAACATTGGTCCACTCAAAAATGAGCCAAAACGATTAATGTTTAGAGGTAGCTCAAAGCACTCAAACTTTGAAAAAAATCGGTACCTGTTTTTCGGATAAAAACTGATTGTATATAAAATTGAGGAAGTTTTGGACGATTTCTTTGATAATATTCAAAAACAATGCTATGGTCTGTTTTTTCAAGCAAGATAGTAAATTAAAAATCGCACAGTAAATATTTTTACAGCAGGTTTGAATAGTATATGTTTGTGTATAGAATATAGTTATGTTTTATAAAATAAACTACGCAGTATATTCGCACATCCAATATTCGAATCTGTTTTGAAAATATTCACCGTGCAATTTTTAATTTACTATCTTGCTTGAAGAAACAGACCATAGTTGGAAGAAACTAAAAAAATTATAGTATCTTCAAAAAAAAAGTTCTACTGAAAAAAGGATATGGTTAGAGCAACCAGTTCAGTTGTTAAATATGGAACAACTATTTTTCTGGATGCTGCAACCAGTCAGGGCAAGAACACCAATAACACTAGGCAACAGATCTCAACTTTTTTTACCCCGATCGGAAAATAAATTTTTCTTGCTAACTGGAGGGCGTAGAATCGGAATATGTCCTTAGAAAAATTCTAGCACCTCAAATTTTTGAAGTATAAGTCCAGGAAATAATGGCGTTTTAAAACTTAAACAAAAGAGTAGGATTTTGAACATTTTAGGCTATATTAAAAAAAAAATACGAGAAATCCAAAATCCATATCCATTACTGACACAGTAAGTACGCGAAAAAAATTAAAAAGCTTAAAATTAAGGTGCATAGTTTACTTAAATGCTCATTTGTGGCGAAACTATCAAATTTTTATAAAAATTTTAAAGCATTAATTTGTAGATTATAATTCTCTATACAAATATTTTTTTATTGTTCCATCAATCTATTTTCTAATCATCGTACAGAGTGATATTGGTAGACTGACAGTTTCGGGCTGCTGGCCCTCTTCAGTACCAAGAGTCAACTCTGCACGCTGATTAAAAAAAAACGTTTTTAGACTTTACTCGCAAAAGGAATATAGCCATTAGATTGATGTAGACTTGTGCGCCATCTATTTCTTGATGTGCAGAGTTGACTCTTGGTACTGAAGAGGGCCAGCAGCCCGAAACTGTCATAAATATCACTCTGTACGATGATTAGAAAATAGATTGATGGAATAATAAATTAATATTTTTATAATTTTGTTTAAAATTAAAAATTTCTGTCCTTACTAAATATTTTTTTATTTTGCTTAGTTACTTAAAAAAAAAAATTTTTTCGTTCTTCGTTCTTGAGTTATCGTGTCTACAAAAAACGTACCCACAGACAGATAGCCAGACAGACAGACGGACGGACAGAAGGACGGACGGATGGACGAACGGACGGAAAGACGGATATCCAAGAATTTTTTGTCTAGGACGTTTTTTGACGATTTTGGGAAATTCGAAACTACCGTATAATTGACTTGGGCCTGCGTATACCGCAGGCGCTGTGAATAATATAATAATGAAAAAGCAATAAAATTAAAGCACAGAGTGTAAACTTCTTTACCGAGAGCAAACTAGTTATTTATGGTACTAGTGGGTAAAGTAAGATATTGCCCATGAGAAAATTAACCTAGCGAGGCGTCAGCAAAGCAGGTTAATTTTCGAGAGGGCAATATCGGTTTACCCATACAGGTTTTATCCAATAAATAGCTTAGGAATTCATATTTTTATTAAATATTTTAATGACATTTACAAGAAAATAATTTGACAAGTGACAGTTGAGTGGGTAAAATAAATAATTATCCAATCAATAAAGTAAAAGCCACGCAGGGGTTATTTTTGAGTTTATCTATTTAAAATAAAGCTGGTAATTGTCTTATTATCTGTATGTATTGGATATATATTTATCTTATCAATTTAAAGGCGCAGAAACCTAATTTGACCTTAAAAAAAAACAGCACAAATTTTCAATTTTAGTAATTTTGCCAGTTTAAAAATAATTTATAAAAAACATTATTGCTTATTTATTTTTTTTTTTTTTCGTTTTTTTAATGGTTTTACATCATCACTTCATTACTTAAGGACCATATGACGTAACATATTTGTAATTTATTTTTAACCCCTTAGCGATGCTTTTTGGAGTTTTTTAGCATGAGTACGTGGCACTAAGCTTGTCCCCTTATGCAACCCTCTCCTCACCACCCACCCCCTACTTAGTTGTGTCACAGGATCAATTTATTTTTAAATATTTTTTCCCTAGTATCCCTACTTATTTTACCTATAAATTTAAATTTTTCATAATCTAAGTTGCATATTTTTTAACTAATATTCAGTCGCCGTATCGAAATTTGTCCTCAGAATATTTTTATCTCCCATGATTTTAGAAACAAAGAGGGCTAAAATAATGATTTTTTACCACTGTTGTCTCATTTTTCTTAGTAACCTGAAGTAGTAGGCCAGATTCGATATCAGCGAACCAAAATTGGTTAAAAAACAGATGACTTTTTAGTAGGAAACCGTGTTGCCTAGTGTTATTGTACTTGGCAGATCCTTCAAATCTAAGTTTCGTTTCTAGTAACCACAACACCTACAACCCATACCAGATTTCTGGTTGCAGTAACCAGAAAAATAGTAGGTCCATTTATTTAATTATTGGACCATATCGTTTTTTTATTTTTAATGTTAATGTTAATTGTCGCTTTTTACATGTTTATGTTTTAGTCCAGCTGTTATATCTACCTACTTAAGGATACAATTTATATAAACAAACAATTGAAAATCGAACAAAACAAAACAAGATCATCTTTATAGGGGCAACGTCCCAATGGAGAAAGGTTGAACTAGCAGTGAAATCAGGGGGGTCAGTGCACTGCAAGAAAGTACAACATTAAAACGATCACTTTTCAGAAATTTCAATGTGGGTTACTAACCCACTTTGACGCCGGGTTGAATTGGGTTATTCGCTCTTTGTACGAGTACACACAGAGAAATCATATCCCGTCTAAGTAAATTTTATTTGGGTCAAGTAAATCTTTAGTAGGACAAAAAATCAGTTTCACTCGAGGGGTACATTACTATGAGAGGTCAGTGCAATTTTTGGAAATCTTTCAAAATTTTCAAATATACATTGTATATAGGGGGTGCGTTTTTGTGGAACTTTTCAGTGCACCGGTTTGGGTTTCCGTTTCAAATGACAGTTTTTTTTGCAGTTTAGGTCGCGCGCTGGAATGAGTCACAGAAACGTACCCGAAATCTTAGTAATTCGACAAGATTTTAGAAATCTAACACAGGTTTACAAATTTCTGTAAATTTTTGGACCCTAGAAGACAAACGTGTTTTTTTAAGTATTTTTGCGCTCTGAATTTAAATCCGTAGCTCGTTTCCCGCCATCAGGGGATCAATTCTGAACGTAGATGTGATGTGATAAATGTCCGGTGAAATGATATTATCATATCACGCTTTTTTTTACACATTTCAATATTTCGGTATTCACGAATTTCACGAATTTAGTTCGTTGCCAAGAGTTTTCGCTAATCACAAACCTGACAGTTGTTGTTATAAATGCATTTAAATTTAAATGGAACAAAAACGAGGAACGTTTATATTTTTTTCTATGAAATTTGCCTCAGAAAGGCTATTAAATAGATTTGTCCATTGTAAAAATTTACGTGGAGGCTCGTCGTTTTGGTTTTAAGCGTCTTGGAGAACTCCTAAGACCACTATAGCATCCAATACTTCATTTAAATCCATTCTTAATAAAAGTCTGACAGCTTCTGTCGCAGTGAAGTGATATGAACATACGTCTGGCCCTCGGTGATGTGGAAGTATCAGAATACCGCTTTCACTGATTTTCGGTGAATTTAGGTAAAGTGATATGATATTATCATATCACCTAAATGAGAATCGCTACCCAGGTCAGATTTTTTTGATTTCTCATTGTGGTAGTATTGAGGCCTCACAACTGATTGCGTCAATACCGTGTTTGTTTCAATCGTATTCGAGACGTATTTTTATGGTTATAAATCGAAAAGTAATTAGTCATTATTTTTACAAATAAAGTAATGATTTTTGGACTTTTTAAAAATTTCGAAAAATTACTCATTTATTTATCAAAGAAACCTGACCTGATAGCAAAAAACGGACTGCGGATCTGCTTAAAATCTATTTTTTAGGCCGAAAATCTCGGAAATCATACAAAATTGTTGGAAGTCCAAATATTTTGTTTACCCCACAGTCTGTCTTTTATAAATGTACTTAGGTTCCTAGAAACTACAATAGATATTTAGTCCCTATCAAGAGGGACTAAATTATCTAAGCTAAGTAGTCCTTAAAGTACACTGGGAGCTCATTACAGTAGTTAATACTAACGTTTTTGCTTATATGGAACCCCACGAAAGTTTACTTACCGTAACGTAATACTTAGTTCTAGTTCTGGTAATTGTAACAACCACTGAATGTTAACTAAACTTTCGTGGGGTTTCCCTATAAGCAAAAACGTTTGGTATTTACTACGGTGACGAGCTCTCAGTGTATAAAAACGTTATTTAAATATTGTCTAAAATACTGTGTTCTGATTTTTGGATATTTAAGTTAAAACTTATTTTTTTATTTTATTTATTTAGGTATACAAATTTTTTATAATTTACAAAATATATAAAAATTAATACAAAAAATATAAAAAAATGATCCTAGTGTAGGTACTGAACTAAATCTATAAAAGTTTCACAGAAACACTGCCACAGAAGTTGCCTTGTTAGCAGCAGAGATGTGTCTTGTGAAAATACCTTCATATAATATAATAAATCAAAAAAAAAACAATTTTTACAAAAGAATATGTGAAATATATAATTATATTACACATATTAAAAGAAAAAGTAGTAGTTTTTTCTTTAAAAATTAACCACGTTATTCAAATAGTTTTTGTTTGTTTATGTATGAAAGCTCTATTCTGAGGGCTCTATCTAAAATACTGAACACAATATTCAGCTGAACGTTCAGCGCATGCGCATATCAGTCCCGCAAATCACGGGTGCGTTCCAAAACAACGTATACGGCGGATTTAAAACAATAATTTAAAACCAAACTTAAAAAGAGTTATTTTTGGTCAATCACAAGTAAATATAGGTTAAGCTTGGCTAGTTTAACATACGGGGTATAATAATTTCACTAAACAATAAAGATGTTGAGTGTCTGAAAAAAATAATTTATTTTATTTTAAATGTTCTTTATATTTGAACTTTAACCCCCTACAGACAAAGTGTATTTTTTCCTGCTCTCCACCATAATATACAGGGTGTATTCATTTAACTCAACGCTAAAAAATCAAGCTGAATGCATGAAAAAATAGTAAAATTTTGTCTATCGCTACAAAACTTAAAATTTTATTTCCTCTTACCATTTTCTATAATATATTTTTATTTCAGCTCTCCGCGATAATATACGGGGTGTATACATTAAGCTGAACGATAAAAAAACAACCTGAACGCCTGAAATAAATAGTAAAATTTTGGTTATCGCTACAAAACTTAAAATCTTATTTGGTTTTACCATTTTCTACAATATATTTTTATTTCAGCTCTCCGCGATAATATACGGGGCGTATACATTAAACTGAACGATAAAAAAACAACCTGAACGCCTGAAAAAATAGTAAAATTTTGTTTATCGCTACAAAACTTAAAATCTTATTTGGTTTTACCATTTTCTACAATATATTTTTATTTCAGCTCTCCGCGATAATATACGGGGTGTATACATTAAGCTGAACGATAAAAAAACAACCTGAACGCCTGAAAAGAATAGTAAAATTTTGTTTATCGCCACAAAACCAAACTTAAAAAGAGTTATTTTTGGTCAATCACAAGTAAATATAGGTTAAGCTTGGCTAGTTTAACATACGGGGTATAATAATTTCACTAAACAATAAAGATGTTGAGTGTCTGAAAAAAATAATTTATTTTATTTTAAATGTTCTTTATATTTGAACTTTAACCCCCTACAGACAAAGTGTATTTTTTCCTGCTCTCCACCATAATATACAGGGTGTATTCATTTAACTCAACGCTAAAAAATCAAGCTGAATGCATGAAAAAATAGTAAAATTTTGTCTATCGCTACAAAACTTAAAATTTTATTTCCTCTTACCATTTTCTATAATATATTTTTATTTCAGCTCTCCGCGATAATATACGGGGTGTATACATTAAGCTGAACGATAAAAAAACAACCTGAACGCCTGAAATAAATAGTAAAATTTTGGTTATCGCTACAAAACTTAAAATCTTATTTGGTTTTACCATTTTCTACAATATATTATTATTTCAGCTCTCCGCGATAATATACGGGGCGTATACATTAAACTGAACGATAAAAAAACAACCTGAACGCCTGAAAAAATAGTAAAATTTTGTTTATCGCTACAAAACTTAAAATCTTATTTGGTTTTACCATTTTCTACAATATATTTTTATTTCAGCTCTCCGCGATAATATACGGGGTGTATACATTAAGCTGAACGATAAAAAAACAACCTGAACGCCTGAAAAGAATAGTAAAATTTTGTCTATCGCCACAAAACTTAAAATCTTATTTGGTTTTATCATTTTCCACAATATATTTTTATATTAGCTCTCCGCGATAATATACGGGGTGTATACATTAAGCTGAACGATAAAAAAACAACCTGAACGCCTGAAAAAAATAGTAAAATTTTGGTTATCGCTACAAAACTTAAAATCTTATTTGGTTTTACCATTTTCTACAATAAATTTTTATTTCAGCTCTCCGGGATAATATACGGGGTTTATACATTAAACTGAACGATAAAAAAACAACCTGAACGCCTGAAAAAAATAGTAAAATTTTGTTTATCGCTACAAAACTTAAAATCTTATTTGGTTTTACCATTTTCTACAATATATTTTTATTTCAGCTCTCCGCGATAATATACGGGGTGTATACATTAAACTGAACGATAAAAAAACAACCTGAACGCCTGAAAAAAATAGTAAAATTTTGTTTATCGCTACAAAAATTAAAATCTTATTTGGTTTTACCATTTTCTACAATATATTTTTATTTCAGCTCTCCGCGATAATATACGGGGTGTATACATTAAACTGAACGGTAAAAAAACATCCTGAACGCCTGAAAAAAATAGTAAAATTTTGTCTATCGCCACAAAACTTAAAATCTTATTTGGTTTTACCATTTTCTACAATTTATTTTTATTTCAGCTCATCGTGATAATATACGGGGTGTATACATTAAACTGAACGATAAAAAAACAACCTGAACGCCTGAAAAAAATTGTAAAATTTTGTGTATCGCTACAAAACTAAAAATCTTATTTGGTTTTACCATTTTCTACAATATATTTTTATTTCAGCTCTCCGCGATAATATACGGGGTGTATACATTAAACTGAACGATAAAAAAACCACCTGAACGCCTGAAAAAAATAGTAAAATTTTGTTTATCGCTACAAAATCTAAAATCTTATTTGGTTTTACCATTTTCTACAATATATTTTTATTTCAGCTCTCCGCGATAATATACGGGGTGTATACATTAAACTGAACGATAAAAAAACAACCTCAACGCCTGAAAAAAATAGTAAAATTTTGTCTATCGCCACAAAACTTAAAATCTTATTTGGTTTTACCATTTTATACAATATATTTTTATTTCAGCTCTCCGCGATAATATACGGGGTGTATACATTAAACTGAACGATAAAAAAAACAACCTAAACGCCTAAAAAAAATAGTAAAATTTTGTGTATCGCTACAAAACTAAAAATCTTATTTGGTTTTACCATTTTCTACAATATATTTTTATTTCAGCTCTCCGCGATAATATACGGGGTTTATACATTAAACTGAACGATAAAAAACAACCTGAACGCCTGAAAAAAATAGTAAAATTTTGTCTATCGCCACAAAACTTAAAATCTTAATTGGTTTTACCATTTTGTACAATATATTTTTATTTCAGCTCATCGTGATAATATACGGGGTGTATACATTAAACTGAACGATAAAAAACAACCTGAACGCCTGAAAAAAATAGTAACATCTTGTCTATCGCCACAAAACTTAAAATCTCATTTAGTTTTATCATTTTCTACTATATATTTTTAATTCAGCTCTCCGCGATAATATACGGGGTGTATACATTAAACTGAACGATAAAAAAACATCCTGAATGCCTGAAAAAAATAGTAAAATTTTGTCTATCACATCAAAACTTAAAATCTTATTTGATTTTAACATTTTCTACAATATATTTTTATTTCAGCTCTCCGGGATAATATACGGGGTGTATACATTAAACTAAAAGATAAAAAAACAACCTGAACGCCTAAAAAAAATAGTAAAATTTTGTTTATCGCTACAAAACATAAAATGTTATTTGGTTTGGACTTTATTTAAGTTTTGTAGCGATAGACAAGATTTTACTATTTTTTTCAGGCGTTCAGGTTGTTTTTTTATCGTTCAGTTTAATGTATACACCCCGTATATTGATTGTCGCGGACAGCTGAAATAAAAATATATTGTAGAAAATGATAAAACCAAATAAGATTTTAAGTTTTGTGGCGATAGACAAAATTTTACTATTCTTTTCAGGCGTTCAGGTTGTTTTTTTATCGTTCAGCTTAATGTATACACCCCGTATATTATCGCGGAGAGCTAATATAAAAATATATTGTGGAAAATGATAAAACCAAATAAGATTTTAAGTTTTGTGGCGATAGACAAAATTTGACTATTCTTTTCAGGCGTTCAGGTTGTTTTTTTATCGTTCAGCTTAATGTATACACCCCGTATATTATCGCGGAGAGCTGAAATAAAAATATATTATGGAAAATGATAAAACCAACTAAGATTTTAAGTTTTGTGGCGATAGACAAAATTTTACTATTCTTTTCAGGCGTTCAGGTTGTTGTTTTATCGTTCAGTTTAATGTATACACCCCGTATATTGTCGCGGAGAGCTGAAATAAAAATATATTGTAGAAAATGATAAAACCAAATAAGATTTTAAGTTTTGTGGCGATAGACAAAATTTTAATATTCTTTTCAGGCGTTCAGGTTGTTTTTTTATCGTTCAGCTTAATGTATACACCCCGTATATTATCGCGGAGAGCTAATATAAAAATATATTGTGGAAAATGATAAAACCAAATAAGATTTTAAGTTTTGTGGCGATAGACAAAATTTTACTATTCTTTTCAGGCGTTCAGGTTGTTTTTTTCGCGTTCAGCTTAATGTATACACCCCGTATATTATCGCGGAGAGCTAATATAAAAATATATTGTGGAAAATGATAAAACCAAATAAGATTTCAAGTTTTGTGGCGATAGACAAAATTTTACTATTCTTTTCAGGCGTTCAGGTTGTTTTTTTATCGTTCAGCTTATTGTATGCACCCCGTATATTATCGCGGAGAGCTGAAATAAAAATATATTGTAGAAAATGGTAAAACCAAATAAGATTTTAAGTTTTGTAACGATAAACAAAATTTTACTATTTTTTTTCAGGCGTTCAGGTTGTTTTTTTATCGTTCAGCTTAATGTATACACCCCGTATTTTATCGCGGAGAGCTAATATAAAAATATATTGTGGAAAATGATAAAACCAAATAAGATTTTAAGTTTTGTGGCGATAGACAAAATTTTACTATTCTTTTCAGGCGTTCAGGTTGTTTTTTTATCGTTCAGCGTAATGTATACACCCCGTATATTATCGCGGAGAGCTGAAATAAAAATATATTATGGAAAATGATAAAACCAACTAAGATTTTAAGTTTTGTGGCGATAGACAAAATTTTACTATTCTTTTCAGGCGTTCAGGTTGTTGTTTTATCGTTCAGTTTAATGTATACACCCCGTATATTGTCGCGGAGAGCTGAAATAAAAATATATTGTAGAAAATGATAAAACCAAATAAGATTTTAAGTTTTGTGGCGATAGACAAAATTTTAATATTCTTTTCAGGCGTTCAGGTTGTTTTTTTATCGTTCAGCTTAATGTATACACCCCGTATATTATCGCGGAGAGCTAATATAAAAATATATTGTGGAAAATGATAAAACCAAATAAGATTTTAAGTTTTGTGGCGATAGACAAAATTTTACTATTCTTTTCAGGCGTTCAGGTTGTTTTTTTCGCGTTCAGCTTAATGTATACACCCCGTATATTATCGCGGAGAGCTAATATAAAAATATATTGTGGAAAATGATAAAACCAAATAAGATTTCAAGTTTTGTGGCGATAGACAAAATTTTACTATTCTTTTCAGGCGTTCAGGTTGTTTTTTTATCGTTCAGCTTAATGTATACACCCCGTATATTATCGCGGAGAGCTGAAATAAAAATATATTGTAGAAAATGGTAAAACCAAATAAGATTTTAAGTTTTGTAACGATAAACAAAATTTTACTATTTTTTTCAGGCGTTTAGGTTGTTTTTTTATCGTTCAGCTTAATGTATACACCCCGTATATTATCGCGGAGAGCTAATATAAAAATATATTGTGGAAAATGATAAAACCAAATAAGATTTTAAGTTTTGTGGCGATAGACAAAATTTTACTATTCTTTTCAGGCGTTCAGGTTGTTTTTTTATCGTTCAGCTTAATGTATACACCCCGTATATTATCGCGGAGAGCTGAAATAAAAATATATTATAGAAAATGGTAAAACCAAATAAGATTTTAAGTTTTGTAGCGATAACCAAAATTTTACTATTTTTTTCAGGCGTTCAGGTTGTTTTTTTATCGTTCAGTTTAATGTATACACCCCGTATATTATCGCGGAGAGCTGAAATAAAAATATATTGTAGAAAATGGTAAAACCAAATAAGATTTTAAGTTTTGTAGCGATACACAAAATTTTACTATTTTTTTTCAGGCGTTCAGCTTAATGTATACACCCCGTATATTATCGCGGAGAGCTAATATAAAAATATATTGTAGAAAATGGTAAAACCAAATAAGATTTTAAGTTTTGTAGCGATAAACAAAATTTTACTATTTTTTCAGGCGTTCAGGTTGTTTTTTTATCGTTCAGTTTAATGTATACGCCCCGTATATTATCGCGGAGAGCTGAAATAAAAATATATTGTAGAAAATGGTAAAACCAAATAAGATTTTAAGTTTTGTAGCGATAACCAAAATTTTACTATTTTTTTCAGGCGTTCAGGTTGTTTTTTTATCGTTCAGCTTAATGTATACACCCCGTATATTATCGCGGAGAGCTGAAATAAAAATATATTATAGAAAATGGTAAGAGGAAATAAAATTTTAAGTTTTGTAGCGATAGACAAAATTTTACTATTTTTTCATGCATTCAGCTTGATTTTTTAGCGTTGAGTTAAATGAATACACCCTGTATATTATGGTGGAGAGCAGGAAAAAATACACTTTGTCTGTAGGGGGTTAAAGTTCAAATATAAAGAACATTTAAAATAAAATAAATTATTTTTTTCAGACACTCAACATCTTTATTGTTTAGTGAAATTATTATACCCCGTATGTTAAACTAGCCAAGCTTAACCTATATTTACTTGTGATTGACCAAAAATAACTCTTTTTAAGTTTGGTTTTAAATTATTGTTTTAAATCCGCCGTATACGTTGTTTTGGAACGCACCCGTGATTTGCGGGACTGATATGCGCATGCGCTGAACGTTCAGCTGAATATTGTGTTCAGTATTTTAGAACTTCCCTATTCTGAGATATCCATAAAGCTATCCTGCTTTTAAACGTTAGCAATGAAACGGATAGATTTTTACATGAATTATCCAGAATATTAAACACTTTATTATGAAGATAAAATGGATAATATCTTTCGCTCAAACGAAAACAAGCTCTCAGAACGCAGGCCATATTTTGTACAGAACCTCGGGTATTGTAATCATGCTGTAAAGCCTGTACTGATATCTTTTTATTAAACCAGTCTATTAGTATAGTTTTAATATATAATTGTCTTACATCAAGCAAACCTGAAGTGGAGTGTAGTAGTTCAGAAGAGAAATCAAAAGGCCTGTTGAAAATTATTTTAATTATTTTTCTTTTCAATACGTTTAAAGGTTCAAGATTATTGTTATATACCCCTCCCCATCCAATAGAGCCATACCGCAAAATAGAACCCACCAATGCATGATAGGTAGTTTTTAAGGCTGCTATATTTGATACTTTTTTCAATGTCTTAAAAATATAAACAAAAGGGCTTAACTTTTTACATAATGCCTCAATTTGAGTGTTTCATTTCAAAGTAGAGTCGATGTAAATACCTAGGTATTTTACATCGTTTTTTAAACGAATATAATTTGACTTACAATTACAATTTTTTGTTAGCTTTGGAGGACTGGAAGAATAAAAGTCGCAATCAAAATGTGTTGTTATTATATTATAACTAGGCAAAGAAGTTTACAATAAAAGTTTAAATCCTAGGGGATTAAATAACTAAAACATGGTTTATTAAATAAGAATTTCAAAATAATTTTAGTATATTACATAACTAGTGTGGAAAGTGACATATTTCACGTGAGTGGGAAGGTTTACGAACGAACCATCAGGCGAGTGAGGAAACCCTTCGAGTGTATGAAATACACTTTCCAACGAGTTATGTACACTATTTTTTCTACGATCCTGAAAAAATATAAAGTGTCTTAATTTAATATTTTCTAGTTTTTATTACTTATTAAAAGAATTTTAAAGAAAAGCAAAGCTTGTATGCAAAAAATAGCATACAAATTTATGTATGTTAAACAGAAAATATGATTTTCTTTTACTTTTAGTTTTCTTGGTAATTAAATTTAAAATACAATATATTGTTATAGTACCTAGCTGTTTAATGGGTTGCCTATAATGCAAGCCTTTTGTGTAAATCAAGGCAACATTGGCAGTTTTTCTAATTAAATTAGATTTCTTTAGATATGTTCCCATAAAAAAAAACAGTAAAATTGTACTGTTTTACAATTTCATAAGAAAAAGACCGTGTATTTTGATGTTTTTTTATGAAATGTAAGGTAACTAAATCAAAAATGAAGTAATTTTTATAAAATCTAGACATAAATAAAACATCCGAAGTTATATCTTGGTCAAACTAGTAAGGTTATAACTATAGTTTTAATTTTTTAAGGTGGAAAATGGCATATAAAATGAGGTGAGCTAAATTTCTAGAATCTACAAAGCAAATTAAGGCAAACCTACATACGTGAAACTAGGCAAACCTACATACATAAATATCAAACTATGGTGATATAAAAATATCAAACTAGTGTGATATAAGGCGTTTTCTGAAGAACAAAAGAATGTGCCAAATGTCATTTTCATAAGGGATCGTAGGAAATATTATATTATTCAACGAGCGTATAATAATTTTGCGACGCGAGCCGACATGCTTCTTTGCGTGTAGGTGCGCGATTACACGAAGAGTAATAGCAAGTTCAAGGGTGACAATAATCGCAGCTTTCTGAGATCTCGTGAAAGTGATCTAATCACTACTCGGTTTTTATCTTTGCACTCATAGCTTTTTTTTTTGTCAGATCTATCTAGGCTAGGACCATTATCCGTACGACGGTTAATCAAAATGTTCCCGCCCAAATATTAGTATAATATGCACCTAGTATACGAACCAAGTCTTTAGTGTCGAGACTGAAGTTTTTTCCTGAGACGGAGTCGAGGCCTGTACTCGAAAAAAAAAAGAAATGTTTTTTTTTTACCGAAATGCGTTTAAAACACTAGTATTTAATAAAATGAATTGAATATTAAAAGTCCAAACCGGCAATAGTGACGGCAATATTTGGTGATTTTAAGGCAATTTGATTAAAATTGGTGGCTGCGTTTTAGTGACATATTCCAAGCGCCACCAGTTTGGGTTTCATCGTTTTTTTTTTTGACAGCAATCTATCTCATTCCGGTGTCAAACTGTCAAATTACTCGATAGCGGTAAAAGATGACAAAACGTCAACAGTTTACTGTAATTTAAAACTAAAACCCAAGCCGGTGGCACTTGGAATATGTCAAAAAAACGCAACCGGAATATATATTGCGGTTGCGTATATTAATATAGTATATTTTTAGAATGCTAAAACCAAATCCAGTCAAGAATCCAGTTTGAATATAAAACATTTAAAATCTCGTATCTAATATGGCGGAAATTTTTTATAAATTAATATTTATAGATAATTTATGAAATACTCGAAAGATTTTAATTGCACTTTTCCTAAGAAGAGATCTTTTAAACAATAAAAAATTAAAAATTATTTTTTTTAGTACTGGTTAAAACCGTCGGATTTGAGTCTCACGACTCCCGGGCCCTGCTAAAAACCTAATAACCATGGTAAAATTATGTAATTTCGAGAAGGTGGTTTGTCTAGGTTTTTTTTTGAAATATACACGTATTATTATTCAGACGACATTATTTATTGACCATGCAGTGACACAATTTTTGTAAATCCTTATCGAATTTTATATTGATTTCGTCAATTTTTAACCTTGTATCCAATAAAAATTAAAATCAATTAATAAAAAAATAACAATCTGGTTTTTAATTAAACCAGCTACAAAAACTACATACAAAGGATAATTTAAAAGGACCACAAAAATAAAGCGCTTGTGCGTATGTGCTGCTGAACATTGTAAAAAATGGGATGAAAATTATCTAATCTCTAGATACTATCAACAACTTAAATCGTATTTACTGTTTTATAGAAAGGTTAACTAAATCTTCAAATTTATTTTTAAATTTACAATAAAAACCTAATATTAAAATTTTACAATTATTTATTTTTTTATTAATTTTTTTATTTATTCGCTTTAATCTGAAATACAGAATGTTATAGTCATACAGCTTTATACAGAAAAATATACATAAATGCAAACATGAAAAAAAAAATACGTACATAATAGAGACAAAATACATATATAAAAGAAACAAATAAAACAAAAACAAAAAAAAAATATTTATTGGTGCATTTTTTAGTTCCTATTTTTGATGCTCAGAACATGAAATTGCCTCTTTAATTGCAATTTTATCGAAAACGGTTGGTCCTATAGTGTTACATAAAGAGTACCTTTTTATTTATTTTTAATTAAAGATTAATATTATATTGAGAAAATGTCAAAAAAGTTACGGATAAAAAAATTTGAGGCAAAAAAGTGACATCGCCCCCCCCCCATTTCGCAAGTCCATGGTTAAAATTACCAAATAAAAATTACATAAAATGATAGCCTTTATCAATGTTAAGGCATGTGCAAAAATTCATTACTGTTGTTCACAGGGCTTCAGAAATAATAAATAAAAACTACTTTTTACCCGACTGACCAAGAAAGGAGGGTAATGTGTTTAACAGTCTATGTATGTATGTATGTACCAATCTACATCTTAAACGCATGGACCGAATTTAAGGTTTGGTTTGGACTTTTAAGGTCTTAAATGATTCGTCTTCTTGCCGCGGGAGACATGGGCTAAAAGTCCATGTTTCGCCCATTAGGGATTTATAAAGAGAAAAGATAAAAAATATTATACATAACATATCAAACGATGCGTCTTGGTCCCATGAATAATAGTTAAAGATGTATTTGCCCACGTTTCGACTATATTCGATTTATTCGTTTTATCATCAGCATAAATTAAGAAATCTGCTCTACAGCCTAAACTCCTTATCCGAATTTGACCTCTGAGGTGTCAAGCTATTTGTCTTGATACCGCGGGTGACATAGGTCATATAAAAGTCCATGTTTCGCCTATTTGGGCTGCTATCATCAGGGATTTATAAAGAGAAAAAATAAGAAACTTGTTCAATTTTTATAAATAAGGTATCAAGAGATGCGTCTTGGTCCCATGAATAATAGTTATTATAGTTATAGCTGTATTTGTACATGTTTCGACTATATTAGCTGTATTCATCAGTCTAAAATAAAACCTTTTATTTAACAATTTTATTTTAACGGGAAGCATTATTGCATTATGTTTTCTTATTAATAGAAAATAAAAATAGATCCGTTCAAGTTATTACGTAACGCACTTTTTGATCAATTTTGACCCCCCGACCCCCTGGCGAAACACCGTAAAATTTTCGGTTTTTAATAGCTTTATGATAAAATTTTGCCACTGTGCGCGTGGTTTTGAAACAAATTAAGGATCAGGGAAGTTTTTTATTGTCAAATTTGTTTAAATAGCTAAAAAAACTTGAGAAAAATAGTCTGGTTAAGGATATCAGACAATTTTATTATATTTCTTTTAACATGTGCAAGGTTTAAACCCCCAGACTCTTCACCACTAGATATAAAAAAATATATAATTTTTTTATAGAGCATATACATGTAGTAGTATGTGGCTAAAAAAAAGCTTGAAAAAAATGTTCTGGTTAATAAAGAAAATTTTATAATATTTCTTTTGGCATGTGCAAAGTTAAATCCAACCAGACTCTCCTGGAAATAAAAAAATTTAAATTTTTTTATCAAGCATATGTATGTAGTAGTATTACATATATAAATTTTTGGCTATATCTGTATTATTTACACAACATTTTTAATGAAATATATCGAAAAAACACGAAAAAAGTGCCATATTTAGAATTTGAGGCCCTGTAAAAAATTAACCAGGGTAGATATTTAAAATCTGCAAGTTATGGCATTAATCATTTTTATTTAGCAATTTTTCCATAAAAAAATATGAAATCCTGCGGATTTATTTTGAGGGACTTTTTTTCATTGTCATATTCATTTTCAGCGCCCAAAAAAACACAGAAAAAATATAGTCTGGTTTCTGAAAAATAGACTAAATTTTTTTTTGTGGTCCTGTGTAATTAATAATTATTATTATTTTTATTATATTTATTAAAATTAAAATAATTTCTGTCCTCATAGTGTACCTAATTAATTCTTTTTTAAGTGTGAATGACACTAAGGTTTTATAAGGTTTTTGACTTTTCTTTCAAGGCAATATTTCGTAGTACTACATTAATATTAAAGGACAAACGTAGTAAAAATTATCATATTATAGTAAATAAATTAATGTTTTAATTAATAAGGCGAATACCGTGTCAAAAAAAGGGTGTATACTACCCAAAAATTAAAAAAAAAATAAATTTTATTTTTAATTTTTTATTATATTACTACAGTCTATGTATTTATTTACCTTGTAATAATATTATATATTGTACTTTTAGTAATAAAAAGTTTGGTTTTCCATAAATATGACGCCTGGCGTCTATGCAAAGTATTCATTGCTAGTTCAAATTTAATTTGCTGTTTTCGTCTAATAGACGAAAAAACGACGAATAGAAGAAATAATTTATAAAGTTTTAAAATTTTGCTTGTAAACTCCCAGTAGGAACCCAAATACAGACTCCCTCGGTGGCAGCTTCATCTCCTTTTGCTAAAAAAAGCCACCCCCAAACAGGTCACGTGACGAATTTCTGTATTTTTGTCGTAAACCTTTACTCCGACGACCTCTTCTCGTTACTCCGACGAGAAAATGTTAGGGGACTTATTATATTCTCCATTAAATTCTGCATTAAATTTGTCCTATAAAGTCTTTGTGTATCTCCCACCCAACGCTCAAAAATGACGTTGGAATAAAAGTATATTTCGCAGCTCGAAGACAAAAACACTATCATACAAAAAGAAATTTTTGAAGCATACCGAGAAGCATGCTTTTTTTCTGACATAACCTATCTTAAAGCATTTTTTCTCTTGATTCTGAATCTTTTTTCGGATTTGGGCTACACAGAAAAAAAAACAACTTTTTTTTAAATGACTGTAGAATTTGCTTTTATGAATATTTTTTAATCGAATTTTTGCTACTTATAAAAAAAGGATGTGCTTTAAAGATATTGGAAGATTTTTTTAAATATCGACCTTCAAAAAGTCCAAACGAAAAAAAAAGTTTTTTTGCTGTCAAATTTTCAAAAGATGAATTTTTTAACGTGATGGGAATAAAACATTCTGTATTTATCTAAGTGTATTTTGTATGTAGCGCCACTTCTAGAAGCTCCCCGTTAAAAAAATAAAAATCAAAATTCAGTTAGATAAATGCAGAATGTTTTCCTTCCCATTGAGTTAAAAAAATCTATCTTTTGAAAATTTGACAACAAATTTTTTTTTTTGCTGTAAAAAAATGGAGGTCGATATTTAAAAAAATCTTCTAACGTCTTAAAAGCACATCCTTTTTTTATAAGTGACCCGAATTTGATTAAAAAATATTCATAACAGCAAATTATACAGTCATTTAAAAAAGGTGTTTTTTTTTTCTAAAACACCCTGTATATAAAAACTGTGGGATCATAGCTTAAATCTGAAAAAAGATTCAGAATCAGGAGGAAAAATGCTTTAAGTAGGTTATGTCAGAAAAAAGTATGCTTCTCGGTATGCTTCAAAAATTTTATTTTGTGGGATAGTTATATAAGTTATACTTTTTGAAAATATGAATTACTTTAGTAATTAAGTATAGTTAAAAAAATAATTATCATAACACTTTTTTAAATTTATATTACTTCTCTTCTTTTTTATTGCTTATTTTATTAACTTTGTAATTGGGCTTTGCCTGTTAAGTTTAATAAATAAATAAATAGTGTTTTTGTCTTCGCGCTGAGAAATATGCCTATTTTCCAACGTCATTTATAAGCGTTGGGTGGGAGATACACAAAAACTTTATAGGACAAATTTTATGCATTTTACGATAAAAAAACGTATTACAAATTTTGTTTAGAAGGAAATTTCCAACAATTTTTTTTTGGATTTTTTTTTCATTATATGTTGGGGTTGAAAATGATTTCTTCAATTTTTCAGCCAAATTATTTATGGGAGGATATAGTATATTATACGGATATAAGCTAAGTTATAGCTCTTGAAATGTTATAGAAGCCAATCCTAATAGTATTTTAAATCCATTTAAGAAAAATGTCTACATATTTTAGTTAGTTATAAAATCAATGTGTAAAAAATCGAATTTATCTTTTTATGGTTAACTTTTAATACGTTTAAAACAGTTATAGACTTTTAGTGTATTGAGAGAAACTAACTTTACCAGCGAACGAAAGATAGAAGTGGTTTTTGCCAAGGAACTAGCCAAAGTATTGGTATATTCTCCCCAGCTAAGGTTTGGATCAAAATTTAAACCAAAATGTTCTACACCAACATAATTTGTAAAATTAGCTATAGTTCTCCACATGAAAGAAAGTCTCTTTCCGTCAAGAGCGTTATAAGGCGTCCGTGCCTACATCGGGCCTCCCACTTGCGCACACATTCCAAACATATTTCCCGTAGCCACAGATCCGTGCGTCAAACTATAACATTAAGGGTCAATGAGAAAAAAATATGTGTTTGGCAAAGAACTTTTACCTCAAGAAGTAATTTCAGACCAATGTTTATGAATGTGTCATCTTTTTGTTTGTTTATTTACTAACAGAAACGCGATCAGCTTTGTGGTGTAAAATGTAGATTTCGCTAGTCGACTTTCAGGCTACCTAGTAGCGATGTTGCGTAGTTTCCACCTTATCATGAATTCAAATCATTATACTTAAATTAAAAATGTAAAAAACTTTATTGTGAATACTATAATTATGTTTAATAATATAGTATATTTAAATCTATTAAAATTAAACTACTAGTTCATATAAAACTCATACAGAACTAATGTTTCTTAAAATTTACAATAAAATATCCAAAGTATATATTTCAATCGGCAACACTGTAACCCTGTCCGTCATTTTACGACATTAAACTGTGAGTTTACACATTCTTTCTCTCTCTTTAAGCGTACTAAGTGTAAACAATAGTCACTCCCCACCAGCACCTCACCGTAGTTGGTTCACGCTTCAAACAAAGCATACGGTAGATTTCATCATGTTCCTTATCTAAAGTTCTTTGGTGTTTAGTTTTGGTAAGAATAAATGCGCGTTTGTGTAAGATTTGATGAGACCGAGAATGGTGTTCTTGTAAAATTTTAAAGGAATAGTAATTTCTATTTCAGAATTACGAAAAGTGGATGGGATATTTCCTACAATTTCCTTCTTTATTGTTGAGATTTTTGTAAGATTTCATAGGGCCATTTACGTAAAATTTAATGGGACTTTTTTACAGGGTGTACTCATTCTAACTCATGATATAGAAATTCTATAATAGAATGTGTTCAAAAGCGTGTAGGTTTGCCTACATTTCAAACCAGTCGTAGAAAAAAGTAGTTCTTTCGCGTTGCCGTAGTCGGGTAACAAAGAAACATTTCCACTATTAGCACATACATGATAAATTAGGTTGGACCTTATATATTTTTATTATCTTAACATTTTTATTTAGGTGTAACTAAAAAATTCTGAAAATATAAGAGTGATCAAACTTCTTAATTGGTCCCCTAAAATTCCTAAATTACCCATTAATCTTAAAAAATCGTTGAACCTTTTCTGTAATTTTTGTAAGTTAACAATTTATAGGCCTTAAAATCTTATTTTTTTCCTTTTGAGCATACAAAATTATGTGCCTAATTTCAAAATGATCAAAAGATTCTAACCCGTGCCGAAAATCCGCCAAAGTTATCACACCAAAATTTACGATTTTTTACCATAAATATTTGTCAAATGGCAAAAAAACATTTTAAAAATGTAACGAGCCTAAATTTATTTTTATTTAATTCATTCCAATGATTTTGCATGATGCATGATATTAAAATGATTTAACTAAAACAAAACGACCTAAGTGCCAAATAAAGGATCCTCAAATTGGCTTATTTAGGAGCTTAGCTCGTTTTATTTTAGTTAAATCGTTTTAATATTAAGAATAAATATTAGAAGGAATTGAATAAAAATAAATTCACTCCGATCTAATAAAATTTAAAATGTTTACCGTTTGACTCACATTCATGAAAGAAATTCGTAAATTTTATTGTTAGGGGCATTTTGGCGCATTTTCGGCACGAGTTAAAATCTTTTTTTGATCATTTTGAAATTTGGCACATCATTTTGGATACCTAAAATGAAAAAATAACATTAAAAACCCTTTAAAATTTTCACTTATACAAAAATTACAGATTATTCAACGATTTTTTACGATTTATGGATAATTTTACGAATTTTAGAGATTTGGTGGATTTTCGACGCTAGTTAAAATCTTTTTTTGATCATTTTGAAATTTGACACATAATTTTGGATACCTAAAATAAAAAAAATAACATTTCAAACCCTTTAAAATTTTCACATACAAAAATTACAGATAATTTTCAACGATTTTTTACGATTTATGGATAATTTTACGAATTTTAGGGGCCCAATTAGGACCCTTAGAGAAGTTTCATTACTCCCCTATTTTCAGAGTTTTCTAGTTACATCTAAATGAAAATTCTAAGATAATAAAAATATAAGGTCCACCCTAATGATACATAATAATGCAGAATATGAATTGGAATCTATAAGAAATATATTTAAATAGGTTCTTGACTCGCATCAAGGTTTAAGATTTTATAAAAACAAAATAGGATTAGGTAGGTACACGTGCTTTATAGTCCAGAAAAAGTAAGATTTAATTCTGCATTGGATCACGCAGAGCGATTTTTCTAGTAGAAGTGGGAACGTTCAAATATTACGTAACGCAAATTTTGATTATTTTGGACCCCCACCCCCCTGTAACGCTATTTTCCTATACCATTAAAATGGGCTTAACACTCCAAAATGACCCCCACCTCCCCCCCCCCCCAGGGAGCGTTACGTAATACTTGAACGTTCCCAGTGTGATAAAATGTCTTATCATAAAACTTTTTATGGAACGATTATTTGATAGATAAATATCTGTCTGATAAGCAAAAGACCTTGTTAAAAAAAAATATTGATTTTTTTTGTATTTTTGTATTTGGTAAAATGCAATATACCATTCACTGTGAATAGTATACAACGGAGTGTGTAGCATTACATATCTTTACGGCTTTAGTAAACAGGTTTACCATGAACGTATTAAAAAGCAATATAATTTTTAACACCTTTTTAAGAAAATTTAATTTTTAGTTTTTTTTTACCCCTTATTTGGGACAGTAGGAAAAAACTAAGAAAAAACCTCCAGGGAAATTATCTAAAAACCTTAAGTTTATTGGTCAAACGGTATGGCATGTAGGCCTCTGGAAGGACGGAACGACGTACCTACAGACGGAGGGGCGGATATCGAAAAATCGGTCTTCGAAATGTAAACGAATAAATACATCAATATCTGTAAGACTTTTTTTCACCATAACAATATATCTTTGTTATGGTGAAAAAAAGTTCTTATAATATACTTTATTTTCTCCGGGGTCCCTCGAAGTAAAAAAGAATTTTTTTTTTGTTTACCGGCCTATTATTTTTACTAAGTTAAATAGTACATTCAACTCGTTTATTTTATACAAATTATCATAATTTATTATATTTCAGAAGTATTTTTAGAGGCACGTCCTTTGCCATTAGTCAATTATTTATTTCCTTTTTAAAGGGGGGGGGGGGTTATTGTTTAGATGTACGAGATATAAGATAATTTTTTCAAATCTCCAGAAACGGTGTGGTTTTTTCAATTTAACACGTTGACTGTCCCATACGTCCAACCGTTGTTTCATTTTTTCTAATCGTAAAACGTAGCTTTAATAGAATATAGTTTTACTAAGAGGAAAAGTGAAGCTTTTTTACTAGTCTGTAGAATTTACGGACGACGCAAAGCGGTGTCCGGAAACTAAAGACGAGTAAAAAAAGCACTTTTCCTCTGAGTGAAACATACTATTTTTTCTTCAAGCATCAAGCATATATATTTTTTTTTAATATTAATTTTTGGATTTAATTTATTCATTAATAAAGTGTGTGTTTTTTTATTAAAATAGGCCAATAAAACCCTTTCGAAATAAACTTAAACCTTTTTTAGCTCATTTTAATTTTTTTTCGTAGGCTAAATCGTACACTTTTCGCGATTTCGATGGTAACTTGTCTAATAAGCATTTGCAATTTTGAAGAGATTTGTAGGTGTATAAACCATTTATTCTTCTTCAATAATTTTTAATTAATTTCACACAAGGTTTTTGCACAGAATCTGGAGTCAACCACCTGTTTACATAATAAACAAACAAGTTTGAAGTATGGTCATCAAAGTCAAAGAGTGCTGCCGCCAGTGGTGGTTTTACTAACTTTTTTTTACGGCGTACAACAATGAACTCATTTTTTTACTTTAAAAAAATAGATCACTTCTAACTAGTGTGTTCAGTTATAAAATATGAACATTTTAGTACTTTCATGTACTTGTCTCAAAAAAAATAATCACATATGCCTCATGGACGTGTGGAGTAAACGTACCTATTATGAATCACATGTGATTCATAGGAAAGTCAACGTGTTAAGTCAAAAGTTGTGTCACCTTCAGATAATACTATTTTAAGACCAAGACCAAACACGAAAGACAATTTTCATTTCTTTGTTTTCAGTGTATGCTTAATTTTTATTACGGAAATCGGTAAAGTTTTCCTATCAATTTAATTTTTTTTATTACATTAAATTTTAATCTTAATAAATACATTAGTATTTTTGACAAATGTCATCAGGACTGACAGGGGGCGCCACCCCCTCAACAACCCTCGAGTTGGGAAAGTACATTCCATTCCATTTGGAAAATAATGGTGTTGCAACACCATCATGATGACCTTTTTTGGTCTTTACCTTTTTTTGTCGTGTAAAAAGTTGAGAATTATATCTCGAGTAAAAAGTTGGGAAAATCTCAATCTTTAGTTGGAAAAATCTCAATTTTTAGTTGGGAAATTTTTGTTTCTGCCTCCCCCCTAGCCACATCACTGAATCTCATCAATTTCAATACCAAATGTGAATGTCGATTTTTTTACGTTTTGCAGTAGTAAGAATAATCTAACTTTTCGTACAGATTTATTATACAAAAAGTGCTGTTTTTAAATACAGACGAATAAAACAACATTGTGATACCATTTTAATACCTGAGAAAGGAACTTTTTTAAATTTGGCAACTGTGTCATTGATCGCGTTTGTGGTTTTTTAAGGATTAAAAAAACGGCAGGCTTCTTCAGTTTTTAGTAAAATTAATTTATTGTTGTTTCTAGAACTTAGGTGTATTGTGTGTGTGTTTATTATGGTCCCAGTAAGTATTTTGTTTTTGTTTTTAAACTTAGATAATATTTAAAATACTATAATATAAAAATTATTATTAATAATATTTTTAAAACAATTTTTAACAATTTAAATCTTCAAAAGTAATTTGAATAAATAATTAATAATAATTAATTTGATGTTAATTTATTTTGACACAATAAATTCATGTTTGACATTTCTAATTTTTTGAATAAAAAAGATCTAAATTCGTTTGGACTTTTTATAAAAAGTTATATTAATATTGAAAAAAAAATAAGCTAATAAGACATGAAAATTGCCTTAATTTTGCATTTTAGTTGATATTTTGTTATAATATTATATTATCAAGCTTGTAATATCAAAGAACTAGAAAACTGGTATATATTCGATTTTCTGTCTATCCCGTCGTTATGGTAATGCCTTGTTTTTTATTGGTTGAAACCAATATTATGATAGTTGAAAAAAATAGTCATTTTAAGACACAGCAAAATTTAACTTTTTTCTGTTTCATGGATGAGAATATATGATTTTGGATAACTTGAGCATGCTGATTTCGAATCTGACTTTAGCTTTTTTCCATCACATCAGAATCATTTAATGACAAAATAGTAAAAATATATATATATAAATATTTTTGATTAAATGGTGGGAAAGAGAAGTTTAAGCCCTTTACAATGAATTATTACATAAGTTTTATTATAATTTATCAATAGGTATATTTTTTTCTAACACTGCGCCATCTATTTATTTTTTAATTACCAAAAAAATGTTCCGATTTAAAAAGTTATAGGCAAAAACACATTATATATTAGATACCCAATTATACATTAGATAAGAATTTGTTTTTGGTTTGATAAAAAATACATATTTAGAGATGGCGCTGTGACAGAAATGGATATAAATATATATAATTAATTAATTAATTACAATGGGTTATGTAATAAATCATTATAGAGGGATAAATACTCTTTTCAACCTTGCAATAAAATATTTTTTAAATTCATTTTAAACCTTTGTTTTTTTAATTGCGCAAAATCCTGACGTGATAGAAAAAAAACTAATTACAGCATCGAAATCAGCATAGTCGAATTACCCAAAATCATATATTCGCACGAATGAACCAGGACCTTGCAGGACTGTGTTATTTACATATCATTTTCATGTAAAATTATTAAAATATTGCAAAATTTATATAATAACACAGGCCCACAAAATAAAAAAGTGGTCTGTGCTGGGATTGAGACCCACCTAGTCTTATGTATTTTGGGATGCTGAACACGAATCTGTCATAAAAAAGGCACTTTATCAGCTCATTTCTTTGCTACACTGAAAAAACTGTCTAAAATGGTAAAAATCTCATATTATTTCAATGTAACAAAAAAATGAGCCATTGAAGTGCATTTTTTATGACAGATTCTTGTTCACCATCTCAAAATACATAAGAATAGGTGGGTCTAAACCCCAGCACAGACCACTATTTTTTTTTTGTGGCCCCAGACAGTTTTTCCAGTGTAGAAAAAAAATGAGCCTATGAAGTGCCTTTTTTATGACAGATTTGTGTTCAGCATCCCAAAATACATAAGAATAGGTGGGTCTCAACCCCGGCACAGACGACTATTTTTTTTTGTGGGCCCATAATGTCTTTTCAGTGTAAAAAAAATGAGCCGATGAAGTTCCTTTTTTTATGACAGATTCGTGTTCAGTATCCCAAAATACATAAGAATAAGTGGATCTCAACCCCAGCACAGACCACTTTTTTTTATGGGCCCAGACAGTTTTTTCAGTGTAGATATAAAATAAGCCCATGAAGTGGCTTTTTTATGGCAGATTCGTGTTCAGCATCCCAAAATAGATAAGAATCCGTGGGTCTTAACCACAGCACAGACCACTTTTTTTTGTGGGTCCAGACAGTTTTTTCAGTATAGAAACAAAATAAGCAGGCGACGTGCCTTTTTTATGACAGATTCGTATTAAGCATCCCAAAATACATTAGAATAGTTAGGTCTCAACCCCAGCACAGCCCACTTTTTTTTTTGTGGGCCTGTGTAATTGCTGTACCATCAAAGAAATATTAATATTATCCCATAAATTACCTGATTTTGCAAATTTGCGAATACTTAGAATTTGAACTCTAAAACAAGGAAAAAAAATAAAAATCTAGAAAAATGTGCATGTGATGGCATAAAGGGTTTCCTGACCCCCTGAGTGCATCCAGTGTGCTTTGTTCGTTCTTTTTTCACGTTAAGTCGTTGAAACTCGTTTCTTTAGATGCAATTTACGTTCGGCAGAAAAGGTCGATGTGATCGTTTTTATTTTTTATATTTTAAAGGTCACTTGCTCCACATAAATTAATTTAAAATTTATTTTTCTTAAATGATACAGGTCCGTAATTATACATAAAACAAGTTCTATTTTACAGAACATGGAGCAGAAATGGAAGTTTCTAGACTCAAATGTTGAATCATGCATGCAAGCATGTGGTCCCACCCCTTAAATTTGTTCATTGGGGTAAGAGTGTCATCCCTGATTTTTTTCAGAATTTTTGAAAAAAATCTAGAGGTCGCTCACAGCTATTTTTTAAAAAGATATGTTTCTTTAGCTTTTAGGCCGAAGGATTTTTTATTTATTTTTTTTTAATACGGCACTGTATAAAGGGATAGTAAATGGATAACCTAAAAAAAAATCTGAATGTTTTTTTCAAAATCTTTTTAACTTGGCACGGTATAAAGGGATATATGTATATATGGATAAAAATCAAAATGGCGGAGCTGTGCCCTTTTAAGTTTGAAAATCCACTTCATTGCTTCATTTTAGGCGTAGTGACAGGCATAATTTTTTTTTTATTGTCCTAAAATATTGTGCGTGTAGCCCAATATTCCCCCATATAAAAACCATTACAATTTTTTTTATTGGATATACAGGGTATTCAGAAAAAAATAATATATATTTTTTTAGCGTTTTTGAAAGATAAATTCGGGTTTTAGGCAATTTAATTTCATTTTTTTTTGTCTGTAGACAAATTCTGATATATACAAACATAAAATGTGTAGTAATTTTTTTATTGAATGTATATATTTTAATTTTTTTTTCTGGACATCTATTATATCCAATAAAAAAATAGTTCAGATTATATGTATGTATATTTCGGAAATTATCTAAAGACAAAAAACCTTGAAAATTAAAACTAAATTGCCTAAAAACCGCATTTATCTCTCAAAAATATCAAAAAAATATATAAATATTTTTTTTCTGGATACCCCAATAAAAAAAATTATAGTGGTTTTTATATAGGGACATATTGGGCTACACGCACAATGTTTTAATTCAATGAAAAAAAAAAATGTTTGTGCCTGTCATTACGCCTAAAATGAAGCAATGAAGTGGATTTTCAAACTTAAAAGGGCACAGCTCCGCCATTTTGATTTTTATCCATATATACATATATCCCTTTATACCGTGCCAAGTTAAAAAGATTTAAATAAAAAATCCTTCGACCTTAAAAAAATAAAAAAGCTTAAGAAACATAATATGTTTCTTTTATTATATTTTAAAAAAAATGGATGTAAGCTACCTCTAGATTTTTTTCAAAAATTCTAAAAAAATTCAGGGATGATACTCATACCCCAATGGACAAATTTAAGGGGTGGGACCTCCAAAATTTTCAATTTGAAATTTTGGTGGGTCACTCTATTATATAACTTCTTATTCTGTTATACAGTGTGTACAATTTTTTTTTTAACCTCTGAACGATCGGCTTTAAATTAGGAGCATGTAAATAAGATAAATTAAACTATATTTTTTTATATATTTTATATTTTAGCTTGTAAAATTGGGCAAAGTTTTTTTTAATCGTAAAGGAAGTCATGTGACAAATTATTTTAATAACACTGCTCTACACTCAAAAATTTGCCGAGACTATTTTAGTAGAATCTAGACTATTTGATGCGCTGTTTTCGGAACCTTACTTCGTTTTTCTTGATCAGTTCGTTTTTTTGCCATAGTAGTAGTAAAAAAATTCGTAAATTCTAATTATCTTTTTTGCTTGGATTGGTTCTGTATTAATAGGTCTCTAATCCAAAAAAAAATGTCTTCATCGTTTGTTTTTTATATGCTTCTAAATTTAAAATATCTAAAACGTAAAATCGTTTAAAAACTTTTATATTTCCTACGAGCAGAATCGTGGAAATGAACTAAACCACGCTTTTTGTCACACTTCGTTTACCTTTTCATACCTTTAGCAATTCCTGTTGTCCCTGTTATTGTATGAAAGTATTATCTCTGATTATTATAGATGAATACTGTAACGGAGATAGGTATTACGGGGATTTATGGAAAGCAGTAAAAATATATATTGAATTTAAGTCAGATAGGTCAAGTAGGTATAATAGGCTGTTAAAAGCCAAAATATATTTAATTCGGTCCTGTGTCTCCAGTGCACTCAGGAGTTTTCACATAATTACAAGTTTCATACGTGTAATTCGATCTCATTTAATATCTATCTCTTATGTAGATATGTTTTTGCATAATTTCATTTTAATCAGCGTAAAAACGTATACTGTGTGGGGAAGAGGGTCCAAAATATCAAAACATAGCATAATGCGTCCTTTAAAAATCAGTGTTGCGTTCACCAGAAAACAATGTAAAGATTCCTCTGGTTTTATCGCGTATTATTGGTTCGTAACATTGTTATAAGCTTAGCGCGCACCAAGGAACTTGTCTACGCCTATTTTTTAATATTCGCATTTTTCTAAATGTTGATACCTTGTTGACTCCTTTTAAAATCTGTATGATAGCCCCTTATTATCGTATATTCTACATTATTACGTCCGAGCGATGTTGCCGTGTTGATCGGACGTAATAATATACAAATTTTGTCTTACAAAATAATACAATATATACATATATATTAGCAGAATAAAACTTTTTACAGTATACTGTACAGTATATTGTAGGTACCTATAGGTACCTACCCTTTTTACAGTAGGTTTATACTGAGAATTAAGGGATCATGGTTTATAATTTTCAAAAAGTCCATTTTTTGTTTTTTACATTTTTCGAAAGTATATGTAGACTTTTTCATAATTTTTCATTAAAAGTAACTTTAAACTCGTTTTTCTCAAAAGTATATGTAGACTTTTTCATAATTTTTTATTAAAAAAAAACTTTAAACGCGTTTTTCTCAAAACAACAATTTTTCGGTCGGCGGCGATGATTTTTTCGGAATCACTAGACCGATCCATATGAAATTTTAACCACATATTCTACAAATGAATAGCTTCAGCGTATTTTATAACCGTATTAAAATTGTAATTTTAACTACTTGTTTTTCCAAAAACAGTGAAAAAAAACTCATTTTTTGTTTTTTTTTTATCTTCGCCATTTAATTATTTTTCAATAAATATTAATATCCATAGAATACGCGAGAGCCATAGTTATACTGAATCTAAATATTTTTGATATTTTCGTTTAATATGAGCCGTTATCAAGATATCAACGCCGCGAGCGACATATCTACTTTTCGAGGATTTACGTTTGCCTGTTTAAGTGTTTAAAATTAAAAAAAAAATTATGTATTTCGAGAGTGTATTTATTAGGCTCAACAAATTTTATATCAATATCTATAATAATAAATTCTTAAAAAGTTAACAAAAATAGCCTTTTTTTTTGGGCATCTAAACCAGAATGATCCGTTAAGTGCAGGGTTTGTATTGATCACGTGTGTCAATTTTTCTCATAAGTAAACAAAATGTGTTTAAACATTAAACACTTATTTGGTGTATATATTAGTAAAACTCTGGGATCCCAGAAACCCCAATAAAAATAATAATTAGTTAAAATTGAGAAACTTTTACTTTTTGTTTCGTTTTAACTTCTTTATGTATGTATTTCAAAATGATTTATTTAGATGGATGTACCGTCAACTGGGGTGACTTCGGATGGTGTGGGTGACTTCAGACACTTTTTCGAAAAACTCTCTCAACTAAAGCACGTGTGCATAAGTTGTGGCGTTATGTGCACATGTTGTGGGTTCAATTCCACAACTTGTGCACATAACCGCACAACTTTTTTACACGTGCTTTGGTTTAGAAAGTTTCGGGAAAAAGTGTCCGAAGTCACCCACACCGTCCGAAGTATATCAGCACTACTGTTTACGTTTTGCTCAAGCTTCTTTTGAATCAGTCCAACACATGTTCACTGTAATAGAAACGGTAGTAGGGTTTTTGAGACCCCATCGTCATGTTCCAGGGTTAAACATTTACAAAACTTTGCAGCCATATTAGATCCGCTATTTGGAATTTCTCATTTAAAATAATGTATTCGGTTTCAACATTCTCAAATTAAACTAAATACCAATTTTTATCAAAATTCATTAAAATTTACCAAATTTCGGCGCCATGTTGGATTCGCCATTTTGAATTTTTAATTTTTCAATAGTTTTCAAAAGTTATTGCGTTTACACTTATGTTTATTTTTTTTTTAACCTCGTACTATTCTACTTAATTAAGCATCCCCTAAGTCCAGGACTTGTGTGGGCTAGTAGTAGAGGGAACCACCGGCTTTAATTGACTTTCGAACCAATATATCTAGGGAGTATGCATTCGCCAAATTTGAATTATTAATTAACTGAAAAAGGCAATCGCTGGTTCTTCTGGGTAAGTCGGTCAAAAATAGCGTTTCTTTTAATATTTACAGATAATTTGTCAAATACTTGTGTACCTAATAAATTCATTTTGATTAAAAAAAAATAAAAAATAATTTGTTGTATGGTACGGACCGGGGTTCCACGTCTCTCGGGCCCTAGTAGGTATTATAATACCTTAACTTAAACTAACTAACTTGAATAATTATTCAAGTTAACTCACTACTCAAATTCAGAATAGAAGAGATACCACTTTTCTCTTTGGACGGCAGTTATTTTTGCGGGTTTTAATTACAACGTACTATTTGGAATGTTATTTTCGCGCGTTTTTTTTAATTTATAGTAGTGTCAAGAACCTATTTAAATAAAAAAAAAATTGAAAATATTTATCGGTGATTTACAAATTTGTAAAAGATATGCGGAAATAAGCAAGAAATTATCATCATTTATTCGAACTATTATTAGAAAATGAGTTAGTTAATTGATCCAATACCTATCAACAGAGCTCGGATCGAGTTATTCATTTACCGGGGGCTCACAAAAATAAGAATTTTAAAATCTAATTTTTAAAGTAAATAGACACTTTAAACCATATTTGAGGCGTGTAGTGCAAGAGTGGCCCATATGTGTTTTTTTGAGATTTGTGTTTTTTATAAATGTAATAAGGACATCTATATCTTTCATTACATACCACCCTCATGAGGGTTTTCTTTTTGGCACGATACAAGCATTATTGCATTATTAAAATTATCGCTTTTATTTGAAGTGGTTATAATTATAGGATATAGGACCAAAATAAATGCTTTTTTAACGTAAAATCGCCAACGTTTCGAGCACCTAAACGGTCGCTCTTCTTCAGGGCTACAACAAGGTTTATTAATTAGAACATACAGTAATACATAAAAAATGAATAAAACAAAATTTGGAGGTTATGTTACCTTAATTACCTCATTCAGCATATTGTCAACATAAAAATAATATTAGGCATAGTATACGCCTTACGTAAAACATAAACCATATAAAATAACAATACAATGTAAAAAACTATTAACAATGACTTCTTTAATTATAACCACTTCAAATAATTTGATTAAGGACATATAAAAAATGGAAAATTATCGCTTTTATTAAAATTATCGCTTTTATTAGTGCAAGAGTGGCCTACAGGTATAGGCTACCAGTCAAACATATCTTGACAGTCATAAAAACGTCCAAACGCAGCGAAACGTTTTAAACAAATTCGCCCTCCCCCCTAGAGCGTTACGTGATACTTGAATGTTCCCTAATGGGTTGATAGTGGTGTTCGCTGGGTTGAAAAAGCCAACTGCATCATTAAAAATGTCAATTATTCTTAAAAAAGTTAACAAGGCAAGTTTTACCAAGGATTTATAAAGATATTTTTAGAAAGATTCTTAAAAAAGCCAAAATTTGTTTTATCGAGAAAGTTATTTGTTCGCCCCAAAACCAATCATTTTCTGCACAAATGCACGAGCGTTATGTTACCAATTTTGTACATTTTGATTTATTAATAAAAAATAATTACAACTTACCTTAAACTTTGAGATCATAGGAACTGAAATCCATGTAGGTACTTTAACAATTTTTACGCATTAGTTATTCTTCATTTTTAAAAGTAATTACTCCAAGAACAGTAAGAAAACGTTTATTTATATATTTCAGAGTATAATTATTGGTATTTTGACTATTCTGTTATTAAATAACGAACATTTCTTTCACTTGTAAAAATAATTAAAATTTCAAAGTAAAATGTGAGGTTAGATCTACTAAAAAAAACGTGTTATTGAAGGTCAGATCTCATTTGTAATGCAATAGTGGCTCAAAATGAACACAATGTATAGCACAATAGTGACCCACCAATTTTTTTCTCTAAGAAAGTAAACAAAGTAAAATAAATTTGTTTGTCATACGTTACCTTAATGTTGGTTGAGTCTAAAAACCCTAACAGAAAAATTTTAAATAAAATAATTCGTCCTAGATCAAAGATTAAAAAATCGGAGAAATTTAAATAGCCATTATCTCGATATTTCCATAAAGTGAGATGGGCCACTCTTGAACTCATTTTACTGTCATGTCGACGCTAATATTATGAGCTATAGCCCCCCTAAGCCATCAATTTTTATTTTTTTAAAATATTTTTTGACTATTTGCATACAAAAATGCTTATCCTTCAGAGAAAATTGCCTGCGGTGCTATTTTTTTTTTATTCGATTGGGTTGATTTATTTGCTGCGTCTGAAAATGAAGAATATCTCCATAATTATAACATGTTTCTATAGTTACTATACACGGTGTATTTGAAATATTGTCCAAAATTTTAACGGGTGATTCTACATCATAAAATATGACAAAAAGTTTCTATAACCTATGTCTAAAAATACGTCGTAACGGAGCTGAGCTAAGGACACTAAATCTGTAAACTCAGGTTTAGTTTTCTATGCCACAGATCTAGTGTCCTTAAGCTAAGCCCCTTTGAAAGTGGCTAAAAAAATCGGTTTTTATTTAATAACTCAGGAACCCTTTGAGATATAGTAACGAGGTTTTGCACCTAAGCTAATTTTAATACGGTCTATCTTCGTATCCTATTTTCATTTACTTATTTTAACCAGGGGTGTGCGAAACGGGGGGGCTTACCAGTTTTTGTCACAAACTTTTTTCTGCGTAACTTTTTTGTAATTTTATTTTTGGAATATGATTCCTTAGGTCAAAATACATAAAACAGGTCACAGTGATCCCCGGATATGATTAGGTTTTAAAGAAAGGGCATCGGAAACAAACAATGAATCTTGGTAGCACAGGCTATGGGCATCATAGATCCATTATCAGTTAAATTGCGTTTGCATATCTTTGGAAGATATTGGTAAAAACTCTTCAGGAGGCATCACGGTCAACACCAACTATTTAAAAGAAAAACTAAAAATCGATTCTTATAGTATTTTTTGTGTAGATTCTAACAGCGTTTGACAAATTTACCTATCGTTTTTAATTTTTGAGAAAAAAGCATTAAACTACGATTTTAGTGCAATTGTTGGACTGGTATAATACCTTTACTTTAGTGACTATTAAAACGTAACTAGACTAAAATAATAGCTAGAATATAGAAGTATAAAAGCACAATAGCAAATTTATTAAAATTTTATCCTATTTACTTTAAAGACAATATTTCTAAATCAATTTTTACCACATCAGGGTGCTTTAAGTTGACTAGTATATTATATGGTTCATATTTTAACTTTCTTGTCAAATTTAGTTTGAATACCAAGTTACTAAGTGACTTGTTTAATTCTTTTAAATTTTCTTTACCTTCCGTTGAACATACACGAATTTTTACAAACATTCTGGGCAACACTAGCATGTCATGCATTGATTATATGGTGTCTAGTGTTGAATCTGATAGATCAGACATACAGTTAATTAACCCAAATATTGCTGACCATTTTGGGCATTTACTAAATGTTCTTTTGCCTAAAATAAATTTAAAAAAAGATGTTAAGGATAGTTTTTTCTATAAAAGGAAAATAAATGACAATAATATAAGTAAATTTAAAGAATCTGTCATCAATATAAACTGGGAGAATCTAAATCATTTAAATGTAAACGATGGTTTTAGTTATTTTGTAAATAATATTAGTCATAATTTTAACCTCTGCTGTCCCATAAAGAAAGTAAAGTTAGTTACTTCTGAAAAAAAGCCATGGATCACTAAACAAATTATTAGGGAAGGTGAAAATCTAAAAAATTTGCACTGGTTGGTATCTAGACTAAGTTGTGGATATTTAAAAAATGAATATAATTTAAGAATGAAAACTCATAAACAAAACATTAAAATGTGTAAATTAAAATATAACGAAGAAAAAATTAAAAAATCCTCTAATAAAACCAAAGAAACATGGAAAATTGTAAATAAAAACTTAGGAAGAACTCAACAAAAACATAAAATTAAACTAAATGTAGAATCTAAAATCTTAACTGACGACTCAGATGTCGCAAATCATTTTGTAAATTATTTTTCAACCACAGTTAAAGCTCAATTAGAAAACCATTTTGGTCAAAATATGTCTATGCCATGTACCAAGGGCCGCCACAATACAAACGTAGGATTTGATACAAACCCTGTAACCGAATTAGAAGCGACTCAGGCATTTAATAAATTAAAAAGAAAACTCTCCAGTGGTATCGATGGTGTTTCAGTTTCCACACTGACTCATATTTTTAGTAGTATTGTTAAACCGTTTGTTTATCTAGTAAATCAATCGTTAAGTCAAGGTATTTTTCCTGAAATATTCAAAAAAGCCCTAGTTATTCCATTATATAAAAAAGGTAGTAAGGAAGAAGCAAACAACTATAGGCAGATATCTTTATTGTCATCTTTTTCTAAAGTTTTTGAGAAGATTGTGTTTGGCAGAATCATTAAATATTTGGAGCTGAATGATATTTTGGTGAATGCCCAGCATGGTTTTCGTACTGGTAGATCGGTTGAGACGGCTTCTTTTGAGTTTATGAATAATTTATATTCCAAAATTGATTCAGGTTATTTTGTGATTTCTTTGCTTTTTGATTTGTCAAAAGCGTTTGACACCGTCTCGCCCGATTTTCTAATTGAGAAGATGCGTGCTATGGGTGTTCCCGAATTTTTGTTAATTTGGGTGAGATCTTACATGGAGGGTAGATCAATTATTGTAAAGGTGGGTGATTCAAAATCTGACTCACATAATATTAACTTCGGTGTGCCACAAGGTTCTATTTTGGGACCACTACTATTTATTATCTACATAAATGATCTGAAATATTTTATCGATAAAGGCATAATGATTATTTTTGCAGATGACACCACTATTACAATTCACGCAAAAGATCTGACGGAACTCAAAAATTTAATAATAACCATAATTAATGAGCTGAGTGAGTGGTGTCAGAGAAATAGACTAATTCTTAATACCGATAAGACTGTAACAATTAATTTTTTTAACAAAAAATCTATTCCAGTAGAGTTTGTACTGCCGGAACAATTAATACTGTCCCATCAAACCAAATTTCTAGGAACTATTATTGATGAGACATTAGGTTGGGAAGGTCACATTGACACTTTATGCAAAAAGCTAAATAGCGCCTACTTTGGCATCCTTCAGCTAAAAAGCTCTCTAAATCAGTCTGGTCTCTTAAGCGTTTATTATGCCTTAGCTTATTCGCATATTTCATTTAATATTATGTGCTGGGGATCCAGTGCTGATTTTCAGAGAGTTTTTGTATCGCAGAAGATATTGCTACGCCTTATTTTTAATATCCCTTACCGAGATAGTTGTAGAAATGTTTTTAAGGTAAACAAAATATTGACAGTTACCTCAATCTATATATTAAAATGTGTAACTTTTACTAAGCAAAATATTTCAAAATTTGTCTCAAACAGTGACATTCATAACTTAAATACCCGTAATATAAATTGTCTTAGAGTACCAAAACATAAAACTGCAATGTTTCAGAAATCACCTTTATACAATTGTATTAAATTATTCAATGCTCTACCAGTTAATATTAAAACTATACCAAGCATAAATTCTTTTAAATCCAGGGTAAAAAATATTTTGCTAAAAAATTGTGTGTACAGTCTAGACGAGTACTTTTCATCTACTTTATTTATTTATTTTGATTATTTATTTTTATTGTTATTTATGTTTAATATTTCATGTATTGTTTTAATATTACTGCTTGGCTAAGCATAGAGAAATTCATTAAAATTTTTTTTTAATTATTTTTTTTATAGCTCAAGCTATTTTTTTTTTATTTTTATACATGCATATATGTGTGATTCGATATACGCATATATTTTAAATCTTTCTATCAGATAATGATATTTCTCTATTCTTCATCAAGTTGACATGTAGTTGACCTGTACTATTTAGTACTTTAATTTTTTCTATGACATATTCCAATACTTATTCTGTAAGTCAAAAGGAATGAATAAATTAATTTGAATTTGAATAATTAGTTAAACATATGAACTACAGTGATTCTAAAACAATTTTGGGATTGCTAAATGGTAAGACCGATATCATAGTGAACACTATGATAATTATTAAAGTCTTTGCATGCTTAGAAAGTTTGCTTTGATTCCAGGACTTATAGTTTTTGGGGTCGCTCAGCTTAAGTATTTTTATCTTACACATGTGTTAGGTATATATTAGTATTATAACGACTAAAAAGAATAAAAAATTAAAAACAGTTTAAAAACACGATTTTATTGAAAATTATTTATTTAAATTCTTTTTCTTGTTCTTTATCAAATCTATTATAATTTTTTAGTATTTCTTATTGTAACTTTAATGTATTCTATATTTTATCATTTTATACTTGTTTTTATGTTTAACTATTATTTTTTTTATTAAATATTGCCCTGAAGAAGCCCCAATAATAAGGGCGAAACGTTGGCCTTATAATTTTTGAGTATTTTTAATTGTGTTCTTAAAAGCAAGCCTTCCAACTAATATTGTAAATTATGGTAAATAAATCCACTAAAAGTAAAAATTTAAAACCAAAACGTCAACTTGACTTTTTCAAACTAAAGATCTAAATATACTTTACTTCAAGCAAGGAATAAATTCATAACACCCTAAAAAAAATATTTAAGCATTTCTTACACAAGTTTAACATCTTCACTATCCCTAAAACCACAGTTTAAATTTATTTTATTTATAAACAGAAAAAAAAATCTAGTTTAAAATTGTTTTGGAACTACTGCAGTAAAAAGTTTAACTATGTTACATTGACAATTAAGTCAAAATTTGAAGTATATCATCACTCAAGATGCAAAAGGTCGTATTTTAAATTTTACTTTGTTAGTCTAAATTGTAAGAAACATAAATGAAATTAAATTAAATTTCACACTTTACGCAGCGCCAAAATAAAACAAAGTAAAATTTAACATACGACCTTTTTTACTTTAAGTGAAGATATTATACACTGGCCACCTAAAAGTATCCCGTAACGTTAAAACATTGCTATAGAAAGACTTTCTTTCGGGTCAGTAGGATTAAAATTCTTTACATTTGTTATTATAATTTTAAACTTAACTATTTTAGCTGTTATTTAAAATCAGTCAGGTTTTAATATTCACTGAAATAGAGTTTTTATGCCAGTCGAAAAATTGTACTAAAATCATGGTTTATTGCGTCTTTCTCAAAATAGGCAAAAGATAGGTAAATTTTTTAATCATTTAAAATCTGTGCGAAAATTACTACTAGAATAAATTAAAATTTTTCTTTGAAGTAGTTGGTGTTGATCGGGATTCCTCCTGAAGAGTTTTCACCATTATCTTTCAAAGATATGCAAACGCGATTTAACCATGCCCATACCCTGTACTACCAAGATCCATTGTTTGTTTATGATGCCCTTTCTTTAAGACCTAATCATATGCGGGGATCACTGTGAGGTACTTCTGTAGCATTAACCGTTTTCAAAAAAAAAATCATTTGAAAAAACTAGGACAAAACCTTATATCGTCGCCTTGCATACAAAGGGGCGTATCTCAAAAATTTGTATTTTACAGGAAAAACATTTTAAAATTGTTATTATAAAATTTCAGTTAAGTTTCCCAGTTTTTCAAAAAATTACAAATATTTGAGATACGCCCCTTTGTATGCAAGGTGACCTGTATATGTACTTCCAAAAATCAATCCTAAGGGATTGGATAAAAACCGATTTTTTTAGCCACTTTCAAAGGGGTTTAGATTCATTACAACGCATTTTTAGACATATGTTTATAGGAACTTTTTGTTATATTTTATGAAGTAGAATCAACTTAAAATTTAGAACCCTATTTCAAATACCTATATACATTTACGGGTTATTTTAACGTGCAGCTGAACACAAAATATGCAGTGGGAAATTTGGAATTGTGTAGTATAAAAAATACAGATATAATATATAATACCTACTAAAAATAATATTAAAAATGACCCAAATGGTTATAGTTGTGTAGTGTTTACAGCACTATTTTGTGGTACCAGCTGGTCTTGGTAGATTCACTCAGAAAATGTAATTGTAATTTTAATACTAAATTTTATTTGTAAATACATATTTGTTATTTATATAGCTACGATTAGTATTTAATACTTTACTTGTGATATTAAATATTACAATGTGTGTATTATATACAATATGTTGTCATACTACTACATCACAACGTGCTGGTACATTTGGATCCCCACGCAATATGTGTTTATTAATACTAGCATATTATAGTAAAAATTACTGTACACTGTAAATGAAAATATGGTAATTTCACAGCAAATAAAGTAGGTCATATGTTACCAGCAAAGAAAGTGGTAAATTTAAATCAGTACTGTAAATTCTCTGTTATCTGTAAAAATGTGAATTTTTACCTGTGATTTCACAGTAATTTAACCTCTTCAGGGACATAGGCACATATGTGTACGTTTAAAAATAAATTCGGCAAAATGAAATTCAGCGAATTCCTTATTGCTCAGTGTCTATAGGTGTTGCCATTTGCTTTGTTTCCAATCACAAGCGACATCCAATGGCCAAGATTCGCATATCTTCAGTTGTTTACTTGTTTTGACAATAAAAATCATTTTTAACTTTTGCTACTAAATTAATTTAAACAAAAAATTCGTCCCTGAAGAGGTTAAGCAGCGAATTTAATGAGTATTTCAAGCAGCATTACGGGCTCTTGTAATTTTCGACCTTTGCACTTTGGCACCCTAAAGCAAGCCTTGGACATCTCGCCGCTAGCAAACAAAATTTGAGCACTAAAAAAAATTAAACCCTCTGAAAAAAAAGGTTCGCACTTCTGAAAAAACTTTTGCTGATGAATTTTTTTACGACGCGTACAGGAAAAACGACCCTGACGGCGCATCACTAGGCTCGTGCCCTGAAGCAGAGTGTTCACTTGATTCATACAAAGGCCGGCTCTGCATATAATAATCATTTTCTTTTTTAAATTACCATATAAAACTAAAACCTTTAAAAAATCTACTCAAATGCAGAATAAAAGAGATACCACGTTTCTCTTTGGATCGGCAGTTATTTTCGCGGGTTTTAATTAAAACGTATATTTTTTATATAACTACAAATTATTAATAATAATGTATAACTGTACTATTTGGAATGTTATTTTCGCGCGTTTTTTTTTAAGTTGTCTCGCGTATTTTTTGTCCTTGATAGTAGTGTCAAGAACCTATTTAAATAAAAAAATTGAAAATATTTTTCGATGATTTACATATTTGTAAGATATGCGGAAATAAGCAAGAAATGTTTATCATTCATTCGAACTATACTAAAAATTTTCTCCGACCCAAGTCACGTGACCATATGTCCTTCCCACTTTGCCTTTCATAATCATAGAGTGGGAGAGAGCGCACGATAGTAACGTGACTTGCTTGCGAGAAAATGTTCACTATATTACACAGGAGTCATGTGACAGGACCACAAAAAAAAATCAAATTAGTTTTTTTTTATAAACCAGACCATATTGTTTCTACGTATTTTTGTGTGCTGAAAACGAATATGTCAGTGAAAAAAATTTTTAACCCTCAAAATCTTGGGTTTTTCTGTAGGCAAAAAACAATCCAAAAGTCTTCAATTTTTTTGTATGGAAATATTGATAAATTAAAATAATTTATGCCATTACTTGCAGATTTTAAATATCTACCCTTTTAATTTTTTACCTGGCCACCAAGTTCAAATATGGCACTTTTTTCGTGGTTTTCCGATATATTTCATTGAAAATTGTATATAAATAATAAATATACAGGCAAAAATTTTGTAATACTATTACATACATATGCTTTATAAATAATTTACATTTATATTTTTTTTTCTCCAGTGGTGGACAGTTTGGGGAGGATTTAACGTTGCTCATGTCAAATGAAATATCATAAAATTGTCTGATACCTTTAACCAGACCGTTTTCTCAAGTTTTTTTTTGCTATTTAAACAAATTTAACATCAAAGGACCTCTCTGATCCCTAATTTGTTTCAAAACCATGCGCACAGTGGCAACATTTTATCATAAAGCTGGTAAAAACTAAAAATTTTACGGTGCTTCACCAGGGGGTCGGAGGGGGTCAAAATTGACCAAAAAGTGCGTTACGTAATACTTGAACGGCTCTCTTTTTATTTTTCATTAATAAAGTAACAAAAAGTAATAATGCTTTCCCGTAAAAATAAAATGTTAAAATCTGTATACATAAATATATTCATAAAAAAAACTAATTATAACTAATTATTTTTGTCCACCATATTGAATCGGCAATTTTATTTATTGTAAATATGTTAATATTTTTAAAGTGAGCGAACTTTTAGACGCTTGTTTACCAATTTTGCAAAAAAAATATTATTTTCGGCTTTTACCAGCTTTATGATAACTGCAACTGTGGGTATAGTTTTGAAACAAATTAGGGATCAGAGACGTCTTTTATTGTTAAATTTGTTTAAATCATTAAAAAAATATTGAGAAAAACGGTCTGGATAATTTTATGATATTTCGTTTGACATTTCGCCTTATAAATTCCGAAACGTCGTATCTGAAAAATAACCACTTGTCAGGTATAACAAATTACCATTTTTTAAACAATTAATAAGGTATTTATTTAGAACTTTATTAATTACATATAAACAAGAATAAGTTCTTATTCATATAAATTAGTCAATTATTAAATTACTACCCTACTAATTCCATAAAAAAGATTAATTTCTAGTCTCTGGCAAGTTCCCATTTTTCAGATACGATGTTTCGGAATTTACAAGGCAATTTGTAACGTTAAACTGCTACCAGACTCTCCACCACTAGAGATAAAAATATATAAACGTAAATTATTTATAAAGCATTTATACATATATATCACGGTGTTTTCCGAACTTGCGGCGAACTTTAGTATTTCTTTATATTCTTATTATTTATGTAGTAACCAACGATTTAGGACCAAAATTAAAAAAATCTATCGGTTAGTTGTTTTTTTATTTAGATTTTTTTATAAAAATCTGCACCTATTTAATTAGTTGTCTATATCTCAGCTATTTCTAATTATAACAAAAATATGATTGAAAATAGAATAAAGACTGCTTAATTTTCTACAAAAAAAGTAAATACCATTTTTTATATCTTTTGCCGTTTTGGCACAATACGTGATTAAAGTCTGAAGTAAAACAAAAAAGTATAAATTCATCTTTCTATTTATAAAAATTATCTAGGGAGGCTTATTTTACTGTAAAACGTCAAATTACCTTAAAACACATTATTTCTTTTAATTAAGGTGGCTTCTAGCAAAATTTGAAAACTGACGTAAAGTTGTTTATTTTTTTATGATTGTTTTCAATGTTAAGATTTAATGTATTTTTGTAAGAAAGAAGTTTTTTAAATAAAAATGAATTTAGATAATCATGAAACTAATCGAAAATTATTGTGCGTTGTTTGCTTTGCAAAAATCAAAACCATTAAGCCAATTTCAAGTACATTATTTTGTAAAAAGTAATTTTGATGTCCGTAAATAATTATTATATTTTAGTTTTTAAAGTAAAAAAGTTAAAAATTTACTTTTTTTATGCATAGGTAATAAATTTTTATTTATTTATTAATAAATTTATTTATTTAGTGGTAGGTTTTTATGCAACAGTGTCATGGAGAGCCCCAACAAACATGCTTTTGGACATCATCATAACCTATTTTTTTTATTAGTAACCAAAATAATGTACTTGGAACTGGTTTAATGTTTTTGATTATTGTAAAACAAACAGTGTACAATATTTTTGTTTCATGATTATCTAAATTCATTTTTAATTAAAAAACTACTTTCTTACAAAAATACATTAAATCTTAACATTGAAAACTATCTATCATTAAAAATAATAATAGTCAGTTTTAAAAATTTTCCACAAGCCACCTGGATTAAAAGAAATAATGTGTTTAAATGCAATTTGACATTTTACAGTAAAATAAGCCTTCCTAGATAATTTTTAATAAATGTAAAAATGAATTTTTACTTTTTTGTTTTACTTCAAACTTTAATCACGTATTGTGACAAAACGGCAAAAGATATAAAAAAAATGTATTTACTTTTTTTGTAGATTATTAAGCAGTCTTTATTTTATTTTTAATAATATTTTTATTATAATTAGAAATAGCTAAGATATAGCCAAATAATTAAATAGGTGCAGATTTTTATAAAAAAAATCTAAATTAAAAAAAAACTAACCGATAGATTTTTTTAATTTTGCTCTTGATTCGTTAGTTACTACATAAATAACAAGAATATAAAGAAAAACTAAAGTTCGCCGCAAGTTCGGAAAACACCCCTCAGAAGTGCACCGTGATATGTATGTAATAGTAGTACATATATAAATTTTTGGCTCTATCTGTATTATTTATATAAAATTTTCAATAAAATATATCGGAAAAACATGAAAAAATTGCCATATTTCCACTTTGTGGCCCTGTAAAAAATTTACTAGGGTAGATATTTAAAATCTGCAAGTAATAGCATGAATCATTTTAATTTAGTAATATTTCCATATACCGGGTGTTTCAGGGTAGTGGTTCATTCCTCTTAACTTTTTTACTTTTTTAGGTAGGATCTTGAAATTTGCAGAAGCTATATGATGTATAATTTAAGATTTTTTGGCATAGTTAGAATTTTTTTGGCACTTCCGGTTTCGCCGGAAATTAATCGAATTTTCGATGTTTAAATGGAACACCCTGTATATTTTTACATATTTTGATTCAGAAATCAATTCTGAGAACAAGTATATGTCACTTATCAAATTTTGACAGGACATTTAATTTTTTAGTTAAATCTTCATTTTAGATCTTTTGTATTTTAATGCCAAGTTCTTCTAAATAAACTATTCATGTGTGGTACCAAAATGTTTTCAAGAAAATTCTCTTTCATTTTAATCTAATGAGCCACCCCCTTTCGATTTGAAAAAAATGACTTACGGGCCAAAGTATGATTTTCAAACCTTTAAGAGCACATTTAGAGTTTTGATCCGTTTTTAGAATAAAAGAAATATTTTCCTATTTTGCAGCATTTGCAATTTTGGTGAATGCACCCTATTGATTTGTGCAGAAGGAAAATAAAGCTTAAAATAACCCCTGATAAAACTATCCTGGAATCCAGGTTCTGGATATATTAGGACCAGGATAGTATATCAGTTGAAAAACCGCCCCTAAGTTTTTTTATATTTTGTCACGTTTTAAGTTTAATATAATTTGTATTATTTGTTCTATTTAACTATTGTTCCACTTACCCCAACCACATCTTTTTTCAGTGTGCGTATGTGTAACTAGTAGTTTCGGGTTTAAACCGCGTTAATGGATTATTAGCAGGGCCGTCAAGAGAAAACCGGGGCCCGAGGGGAGTAACCTACGTGCCCCTGAGCCCCGGACCCCTAGTATCCTACGGCCCTCCGTCTAAAAGATTTACCCCTCCCAACAATTTTGACTAAAAAAAGCTTATATCCCCCAATTCTTTTTGACCCCCTAATAAAAATTTTGATGACTAAAATAAAAGCTCATTGCCCCCCAATTTTTTTACCCCTACGCAAAAATTTTAATAAATAAAAAAAAATATGATTAACCGACGGGCACCCCGAGCGCCGGGTCCCCAAGTAACCTACGGACCCCGCGACTAAAATATTTACTTCTGCCAAAAATTTTGATGATAAACCCCAAAAAATTTTTTTATCCAAACCAAAAATTTTGATGACAAAAAAAAAGCTCATTACCCCCCTTGGTGGGCCTGATTATTAGTAATAATAATAATTTATTATATTCGACGTTTGGTCTCTTACCCCTATAGGCCTCTAGGCCTAGAGACATCTTCAGGGATACTGATGTGCGTATCTATTTTAATTATGGTCAGAAAAGTTAGGGAAAACCCAGAGAAATTAAATACCAAACAAAATTATTTATAAAAAAAGATCTTTTTTGAAAAACAAAATATTATTGAAAAAACAAATAAAAAAAGTTATTTTTTTTTTAATTTTTCAATTTTTTTATTAAATTTTCTTTTTGTGAAAAACGAAAAATTAAAAAAAAAATCAAAATTTTTCAATTTTTTTATTTATTTTTTTTTTTGTAGAATTGGTCTTTTTTTTCGAATGGATCGGGCTATTCGTTCTTGAGTCTACAAAAAACGTGACACCGGACACACAGACAGACAGACGGATATTTAAAAAAAAAAGTTGCTTTTTTTCTGGTTAGACCACCCAGTTTAGTTCGGGCAACAACACAATGTGTTTTGGTTACCAGAAACAAAACCTAAATTTTACGGATCTGATAAGACCAATAACACAGCCCTACAAAAAAAAAACAAGCTAAACTATACCTATACGTTTATAAGGTCGCTGAATCTGAATCGGTGTTCAGTTTGACCCCATTAGCTCAGGATAAAGAGAAATGTGAAAAAAACATTGAATCGACAAAAAAAATATTCTGCGACCCGAGCTAAACCACCATACCTATACGCTTTTGTGGTCGCTGAATACGAATCCGGGCTCAGTTTGACCCCATCAGGTCAGTATCGAGGTCAAGTCAAGGTCAAAATGGGAAAAACCATTGCATCGACGCGAACCACCAATCTAAGACGTTTCTGGGGTCATTAAATCCGAATCCGGGGTCATTTTCACCCTATCAGGTATATATGTATATATGCAATGTAACGATTCAGAAATTGTGACAAAACTCTGTTTGGACAAATTCGTTTGACCTTGATGTTCAACTGATGATCATCCCAGATTCTGATTCAAAGATCCCAGAAACATCTTAGAGTAGTGGTTCACGCTGATTCAATGATTTTTTCTCATTTTGATCTTGACTTGACCTTGATTTGGACGTGGTGGGGTAAAACTGACCCCGGATTCGAATTCAGCTACCTCAAAAACCTTTAGGTTAGGTGGTTTAGCTCGGGTTGCAGAATTATTTTTTTGCTGATTCAACGGTTTTTTTTTTCTCATTTTGACCTTGACTTGACTTTGATCCTGACCTGATGTGGTCAAACTGACCTCGGATTCGGATTCAGCTACCTCAAAAATGTCTGAGAGTAGAGGTTTTCTCTGATCCAATGTTTTTTTCTCATTTTGACCGTGACTTGACCTTGATCCTGACCTAATGGGGTCAAACTGACCCCGGATTCGAATTTAACGACCTCAAAAACGCAGCTTATTCCTTACTAGATTTCTGAAATAACTTTTGAAAATGGGCGTTATGCTAAATGATTATCCCCTGAGGGTCCCTCTAATTTCTGATATTAACATTACATACTCTATCATGCAGGATGTTTGACCTGAAAATGTTGTCGGGATTAAAAAACCAAATAAGAATAACAATTTCTGACTTATTTGCTTTTATATCTTAGTCACGCTAATAGCACGTGTATAGTCAACAGCTGGATAGTAAAATAAGATGATTAAAAAAATCTTCACATGCTTATTTATTATTATTTTTTTTTTCGGTAAACGTCTGGGTAAAGAATACATTGAACCCCATGAGTGGTTGTCCTTACATTTTCATAAAAATGGATGCATTGCACCTGCGGTGAGTGACCCTTTGACTGCACATTATAGGAGACCCATCGACAATGGTACCATGGTACCTATTGCCAGAGCCGGCCTTTGCATGGATCAACTGAACCCCCTGCTTCAGGGCGTGAGCCTAGAGGGGCGCCGTCGAGGGGCGTTTTTTATAACTTGAGCTTTTTTTTTCAGTCATAATGTCATAAAAAGTTTGGGTTTTCTTGTAGGTGTTTTGTTTTTTTTTTTGCTTGGTTTTGGTAGAAACCGTCAGGGACAAAGCTTTTTTAAAATTTTTAAAGTGTTTTTCTTTTTCATGCGAGGGGCCCAAGTTTTGGTAGAACCGTCAGGGACAAAGCTTTTTTTGGGAAGTTTTTCTTTTTCGTGCGAGAGGTGCCAAGTTTTGGTAGAACCGTCCAGGACAACAAAGCTTTTTTTTTTGCTAGGGGGCGCCAAGTTTTAGTAGAAACCTTCAGGGTCAAAGCCTTTTTTTCGAGGGTGTTTTTTTTGCTAGGGGCGCCAAGTTTAAGGCTTGCTTTAAGGTGCCGAAATGCAAAAGCGGGCCCTGCCTATTGCACTTTATTTACTTTATTATACTCCTCGCAGCTTAACAGCAGAAGACTTATACGTTTATTTTGATTCACGAAAAAATAATTTTAAAAAAATATTATTTATGTCCAAAATGCCTTATATACAGGAAAGTCGCCTAATTACAGATACCATTTACAATGTTTTCAATATTTAATAGTCGGTTTTTCATATGTTTTTACATAACAACATATGACTTATTATAACGAACTATGATTTATTATGAAAAAAAATTATTACAATTTATTTTTTGCAAAAAACGCGGTTTAAAAATCTTGGCGCATTATTGAAAATTTGAAAAAGTTAAAACTTCACTAGGAAAAAAATACTTGCAACTCCGAGAAGTATACTATAGAATGCGAAGTATTATACTGTGCGGTTCATACTTTTGAACGAGTTCAGATATCGACTTCAAATTTAGAATTCTTAAATAAGATAACTTATCCTCATTTTGGATATGTTTGATATTTTCACCTTTTAAAATGTGGACAGGTGGGCGTGGGGGGCAATTTTGGCAACGCTGTACTGGTACCAGCTCAGTCATTTGCGTGTTAATTTCTGATTTTTTTTTTTTTGAATTTAATATTGTAAAATTTTTACAATTTTAAATTAAAAAAAAAAACTAAGGAAAGTCCTAGCGCCGCGGGCGACAATTTTAACAACTTTGATGATCTCTTTTAATTTTAAAACAGTACCTTTTAAAATGTGGACAGGTGGGCGTGGGGGAAATTTTTTAAATGGAAAGGGGTCGTGTGATACATTATTTTAAAGCCTTCAGAATTTTCTATTGACCACTTATTTTTTAGAGATAATTTTTGGGGGTTTAAAATAGGTTTGAAAATCGAAATTTTCAGTAGTAATATCATAAGTGCATGTTGAATTATCGATAAGCTTTTTACTGTATTAAAAAAATAATTTTCTTGGCAACACGAAAAATGCACGAAAACAATTTCCTTAAGCAAAATGTTTTTTTATATACAGTAAAAAAATTATGTATAATTCAACATGCATTCATATTTAAATTAAAAATTTAAGAACTAAACAACAATATTACTTTACAACTATAATTAAAATTTTAAATCTCAAATTTGCCGCGCTTTTTAAAACCACGATGTTCACTTGTTCGCGAATGTTGCCAAGTCCAAACTTAGCTTGAGGGATATTTTATGCTTGAGATTATTCAAATAAAATAGTTGTTATCATATATTTTAGCATTTAAATAAAAATCATTGCTGTTTTTGTTTAAAAAGTTTAGTTTTCAACTGAAAAGAAATAAAATAACGGGTTTTTCCACCCGTAAAAAAATAATTTACGATCGGTTTGGCAACGCTGTACTGGTACCAGCTCAGTCATTTGCGTGTTAATTTCTGATTTTTTTTTTTTTTAATTTAATATTGTAAAATTTTTACAATTTTAAATTAAAAAAAAACTTAAAAAATTCCTAGCGCCGCGGGCGACAATTTTAACAACTTTGATGATCTCTTTTAATTTTAAAACAGTACGCTTGGTATAATAATACTGTTTAACAATTATGCCACCGCTCTAGGGTGGTCAGTGTTTATGACAAAAAATTACACGGGGTGGGAGGGTGTGTCAGGTAAAAAGTGACGTGGCTAAACTTTAACTTTCCTGAGGAAAGTCTTGCGTTATAACGTTTGTAAAAAAAAATATTTTTTGACGTTTCTCGATGTTTTATATTTAAAAAAATCTGATTTCCGTAAAAAAATCTGCCTGTCGGTCTGTTGGCAAAATTGGCGACCACGATAACTCGAGAACGCTTTACGCTAAAGACTTAAAATGAACATAAGTTCCTTATTCAAATTTTTCGGCTGAAATTGATTTTGTTAAAAATCGGGGTGGTGTAAGAAGTTAAAAAATATTTTCTTCAATTTAAGAAACTGTCTAAATCGCGGTGACGTAATTTTTGAACAGCCTCTTAGCAAAGAATAGGGAGAGCCTCTCATTGTGAATTTTTTATAACTTAGGTAAAGTTTATATTTAACATCGTAGACAAATTTATGTTTTCATGATATAAAATAAAAGTTTAAGGCGTATCCAGAACCTTGCATAAGAACGTAAAACATAAGAATACGGTTTCGTGATTGGCTTACAAGATACATGGCGGCACATTAAGCCAATCACGGCATCGCATTGTTATGTATTACGTTCTTATGCGAGCCTGTGGATATGCCCTTAGCTAGACAGCTGGGTGCCAATTCCAATCTAACTGTTTACATTAACAAGTCTCTAGATTGTACCGAGAGGATACAGCAAGATATACACGCTGTTCTAGAAGAACTTTTAAATGACATGACAACTTCCATTTTTTTTTTCTTTTTGGAATTTGTTATATGAGGTCTAATTAAAAAAATAAGACCAAAATTTTAAACATCGTTAGAGCCGTTTTTGAAAAAAATGTGTTTTTTAGAAAATATCTCTGATATTTCACGCTAACAACTCGGTTTGCCCTCGATGTCTCGGATTTTGACCAAACTTGGCATAGTGGTATCACTATAGTACCTAAGCACTCCATCCAATTTTTTTTCAAAACGGTCCATCCGTTCACTATACTGGGTGTCCCACCAAGTTCTTGATATAGCTTATCTCTGTTATTTGAAAAGGTATGAAAATTTGCAAAACATATCATTAAATCAAAGCCAAAGAAGATTTTACTGACTTATTCAAAACCGCCCCTTGCTTACCCACTCCCTTGAAACTACCCCCAAGTTCTGTTTTTCAAATAGCACCCTCTAATTCTTAGTAAAGACTATGAAAGTACACTTTATTCTGAATTCAACCATTTATTAAGGGGGCTCTTAATAACAATTATTATTTATTAATAGAAGGGTGGTATTTAAAACAAAGTTGCGGGTAGTTCCAGGAGAGTGGAGAGAGTTATTATGAGTTGGTTTTGTATATATTAATCAATTTTCTTTTGGGTACAATTTAACGTAAATTTTTGGAAAATTTTCTGGTTAAATTTAAAATGAAATGTGCTTTCATATTCTTCAGTAAAATAGGGGAGTGCTATTTAAAAAACTAGTTGGAGGTGGTTCCAAGAGGGTGGGTAAATAAGGGGTAGTTTTGCATATGTCAGTAAATTCTATTTTGACTACAATTTAATTTTATTTATTTTTTTAACTTTTTTATCTTTTTAAATAACGAATATATAGGCCGTCTAAAACCTGGTGGGACTTTATTAGTACTAAATAATAATTGTTATTGGGAGCCCCTAAAAGAATAAGATACTATTTAATACATGGTTTAATTTAAAATGAAATGTAATTTCATATTCTTAGATAAAAATAGGGGTGGGAGGTGTTATTTGAAAATTAAAGGGTGGGGTGGTTACAAGGGAGTGAGTGAACAATGGGGCGGGTTGAATAAGTCAATAAAATCTTCTTTGGCTCCCATTTAACGCTGTTTTTACAAAAAAAAATACCTTTTCAGATAACGGATAACTTGTCTAGAACCTGGTTGGTGGGACACCCGGTATCGTGAACGGATGAACCGTTGTGAAAAAAATTTAGATGGATTGCTTAGGTACCATAGTGGTACCTCTATGCCAAATTTGGTCAAAATCCGAGACATCGAGGGCAAACCGAGTATGTTAGCGTGAAATATCAGAGATATTTTTTAAAAAACACATTTATTTCAAAAACGGCTCTAACGATTTTTAAAATTTTGGTCTTATTTTTTTAATTAGAGCTCATATAACAAATTCCAAAAAGAAAAAAAAATGGAAGTTGTCATGTTATTTAAAAGTTCTTCTAGAACAGCGTGTATATGGAGGCTTTAGGAACTAGTTCCTCGAGTCATCTTGGGATGCAGCCATATAATTTAACCTTTGAGCCAAAAAATCAAAATATTAACAACTATTTTAGCATAACTAAATTGGAGGAAATCGATGTTCAGTCTGCTCTAAAATCTTTAAAATCTAAATTTACGGCTGGACCGGATGGAATACCATCATTTTTACTTAAGGATTGTGCCCCAGTTCTATCAAAACCATTAACATACCTGTTTAATCTGTCTCTTAAAACTTGTAAATTTCCAGATATTTGGAAAATTTATAAAATTACACCCGTGTTTAAAAAAGGAGTTAGGAACAAAGTTGAGAACTATAGACCTATAACCATTATTTCCAACTTCGCAAAAGTTTTTGGGATTGCCTTTCACAAACTAATTTTTACTAATATAAAACACTTATTATCTAAATTTCAGCATGGTTTTATAAAAGGGCGCTCAACAGTTACCAATCTATGTTGTATATCACAATATATTTCTCAATTTTTAGATGAAGGAGGTCAAGTAGACGTAATCTATACTGATTTTTCAAAGGCGTTCGACGTACTAAATCACTTTATTTTATTAAAGGCCATGTATGATATAGGCTTTTCCATCGAACTTATTAATTTTTTTCATTCGTACCTTTTGGAAAGATATCAGTACGTTGAATATCGTGGCTTTAAATCGGGTTATTTTATGGAGTGCCACAGGGATCTATATTAGGTCCTTTGCTTTTTTTGATTTTTATCAATACCATCTTTAATTTAATTTTTGTTCCAGCACTTGCTTTTGCGGATGATGCAAAATTATACTTGAGGATAAAAAGTCTTCTAGATTGTGTGGCGCTTCAGAACGCCCTTAATAACCTGATTAACTGGTGTAAAGAAAATAAATTACCCTTGAATGCGGCAAAATGCAACGTAGTATCCTACACAAGAAAAAAGTTTCCCTTTGTCTTTGACTATACTATTGAAAATACTGTTATTACTAGAGTCTCTGAAGTCAAGGATCTTGGCGTGACTTTTGATAGTAAATTTGATTTTTCTATTCATATTGAAAACACTGTGTCTGCAGCCTTCCGTAGTCTTGGTTTCGTAATCAGAAACAGCTATGGATTTAGAGACAGAACGATTTTATTTACTCTTTTTAATTCTTTTGTTTTACCCAAACTTGAGTACGCCAGTTTAATTTGGTACCCTAAGTTTAGGTACCAGATCGATAGTATTAATAAGATTCTGCGCAGATTTTTGAAATTTGTTAGTTTTAAACTTGATGGCGCTTACATAACAACATATGACTTATTATAACGAACTATGATTTATTATGAAAAAAAATTATTACAATTTATTTTTTGCAAAAAACGCGGTTTAAAAATCTTGGCGCATTATTGAAAATTTGAAAAAGTTAAAACTTCACTAGGAAAAAAATACTTGCAACTCCGAGAAGTATACTATAGAATGCGAAGTATTATACTGTGCGGTTCATACTTTTGAACGAGTTCAGATATCGACTTCAAATTTAGAATTCTTAAATAAGATAACTTATCCTCATTTTGGATATGTTTGATATTTTCACCTTTTAAAATGTGGACAGGTGGGCGTGGGGGGCAATTTTGGCAACGCTGTACTGGTACCAGCTCAGTCATTTGCGTGTTAATTTCTGATTTTTTTTTTTTGAATTTAATATTGTAAAATTTTTACAATTTTAAATTAAAAAAAAAACTAAGGAAAGTCCTAGCGCCGCGGGCGACAATTTTAACAACTTTGATGATCTCTTTTAATTTTAAAACAGTACCTTTTAAAATGTGGACAGGTGGGCGTGGGGGAAATTTTTTAAATGGAAAGGGGTCGTGTGATACATTATTTTAAAGCCTTCAGAATTTTCTATTGACCACTTATTTTTTAGAGATAATTTTTGGGGGTTTAAAATAGGTTTGAAAATCGAAATTTTCAGTAGTAATATCATAAGTGCATGTTGAATTATCGATAAGCTCCCTGCCGTGGGAATCGATAATAACATCCTTTTGCAAAGATTTAATCTTATTAGTTTGGAAAGAAGAAGAACCCTCTCATCAGTAATTTTCCTGCATAAATTACTGCATTACAAGATTGATTGTTCTGAACTGCTAGAACTACTTAATTTTCATATCCCAACCTCTACACGCCTAATTAATACATTTTATTTGGCAAAACCTAGAACTAATATACTTAAATACTCTCCCTTGCATACAATTTGTAATAACTACAATCTGATTCAAAATGATTGATATTTTTCTTCTATTTCTTCTATTTCTTCTATTAATAGAATCAAGTTTGTTTATAGCCAATTAAATCAGGGTTAGCTTGATACTCAAATATTTGTTTTTAAGTTTCTTTGTTATATTTTGTACCTTCTTATTCATATTTTGTAAACTTTAGTCTGTTCATATTTTGACTCATCCTATAATTGGTTTTATAACTGTTGGATGTTAATAATAAATAAATAAAAAAAAATAAATAAATAAATAAATAAATAAATAAATAAATATAGTCCCGTCAAGGAAGAACAAAAATCACACAGGCCCACAAAAAAAAGTTGTCTGTGCTGGGGTTGAGGCCCACTTATTCTTATGTATTTTGTGATGCTGCACGAATCTGTCATTAAAAAGGCATTTCATGTGCTGGTTATTTTCTATACAATTATTCTTTTATATAATATATTTTTTGTACAATTTCGCCATATTTTCCATTTTAATTAGTTTAAAAAAATATGCAAAAATTTTCGCCTGCGGTGCCATTTTAATTCTGTTCCAGATTTGGGAAAAAAAGGGGTTGAGGCGTCATTTGCCACAAGACAAGTGGTCAGTCCGCCACTGATTTGAAGCTCTTTAAATTGAAACATTTTTTTATTTTAAGTGCTAACGTTCAAAAAACATTAAATTACTAAACTTTTTGATTTTAAAATTTCAGTACATTTTCATGTATAAATAATAATTTGTTGCTTTGGTTGCTTCAATCAAAATGATGTAACTTTTATTGTTTTACTCGTTATCACAACAGATTTTTATCTGGCCAGCTGTAAGTATAATGATATATGGAAGTAAATGCATTGAACTTGTGTAAAAAAATTAAAAAAATCTTAAAATAAACATTTTATTAATCATCGTAAAGACATCTAATTATAATTATTTTTATGACTTATAAAAATTTTAATCAGTTCTATATACAGTGTGGAATTTTAAAAACGAATTAGTTCAGTTATTCTATGATAAAAATAATATTATTTAGTAAAATTATCGGACAGGTCAATTTTTATTTTGAGTTCTTTACAGATATCAGTTTGAATAACTCGATTACCGCTGATCCAATTTTCAAAAACAAAACAACGATGAAAACAAAATCAAAAAGTGTTTTAAATGAGTCCTATAAATGCAAAACTCTATCTTTGACAAAGAACACATTCCGAGATATTTAGAAAAAACTATTGTAAAACTGTTACAAATGTATTTAAAACGATTTTTTTATTAACAAGTTGAAGTTTTCAACACAGTTTTAGTAACATAAATTTTAAAAATCATAGTTCATAGAAAAAGAGTAACTTTAAATTTAAAAAAAAGCAGAGAGTAAGTTCTGTGAGTGAAAGAGAAAGCTCTGCATTTAATTTGCCAATAATATGTCCAACTTATTTTTTAACCCCTTCCGTTCCAGCCGATTTCAAGGTATAGGTACCAGATTAAAATTTATATGGAAAATCCTGTATACGAATATCCAACTGTGGATACATTGGAGCGTAAAGAGTTAATTTGACATTTATGTTTCTCAGAAATTCTGGTTTGTTTGTTCTTTTCTGGCTAACCAAACAACCAAATATTTTTTCACTATCCTTTGAAAGAAACAATTTATCAGTAAAAAGTATATGAACAGCGTTTTTAGATTTTTTTTGTTTTAGATTTAAATTTTTTAAAATACACAATGTGTATTACACAACTTTTTTTAGATTTTTCTAACTTTTCTGCACATTGTAAGTTGTACGTTTTGTGGTCTTGGAGACTGAGCAGTATATATATAATTTAAAACTGATCTATTAACGACTTAGTCGACTCGGACTTAGTATAAAAAATTAGACTTAGGACTTTTTGTAATTAGCTTACAATGATTTTGTTGATAATATCGGGAAAATAGATAAACAGAAACAGTAATAAGAGTAATTTATTAACTTAATAACAACTCTAACATAAAAAACTAAAAAACATTGAAGTTTATTCTAAATCCGTCATCTCTTTCGTCGCTTCCATTTCATCATTCAACCAAACATAAAAAATTTCAAATTCCAAAACACTGACATTAAAATTTAATTGTTAATGACAGTTATTTGTCAGCGATATCTAGATTATTTTTTAACCTCTTTTAATTTTTTTGGAACAATTTACTGATAGTGCGAGGTAAAGTTGCAAATTATCTACAAGATGACAGCAAAAAAGTTGTGGTTTATGTGAGTAAAATCAGAAGATATTCCGCTCAAAATAAAAATTTAAAGTTATCGAATTTATTTATTTTAAAAATTACACACTGTACAAGAAGAATGAACTCTAAAAGTTCACTGACATAAGTTTTAAAAGAAAAAAATGTATTTTATTCAGGGCCGTAGCTATGGGGGAGGGGGCCGGTATCGTCCCCACACCCATCTTGAAAAGTTTTATATTTCATTGTACAAAAACAAAAGTTTTATATTTTATCATCTTGAAAAGGTATATGTTTCAATGATCCAAGATAAAAGTTGTATATTTTATGGATTCAAAATGCAAAAGACGTTGTTGCAGGGATTCAAAATACACAAGTTGTATATTTCACGAAAAGGAGAAGGACCTTTTTTTAGTCATTAACTTTTTCTCAAGGAAAAAAATTGTATTTTTAGGCTAAAAAAAGTTGTAATTTTTGTATATTTAATTTCGGACTTCTACCACGTCATAACGGTCAATCTTAGGATTTTCCATTCTTATTGGTAAAAGCTTTTTTTGTTTCGTAAAAAAGTTTGGACTTTTCCATATCTATTAACTAAGTACTGAAAAAGAAACCAAAAACTACAAAAAGTAGATTTTTTATTTAACACAATGTTATATTCTACATATTATTCATGTAAAGTTATGAAGCTTTCAGCGTAGTACTTATGTTTATTGTAAAATAAAAGCGATGCAAAATGGTATTAAAAATGTCAATTTTTTTTTAATATTTGTCCTAGGGTTTTCTTATATTAGATTCTTTTTTTTTATAATACTTACATTAATAAAAAACAGCAGATCGGGTACTAATGACTTTATTACTATATAAAAATTTAAACTATACTGCATAATACTTATAGTGCAACAGTATGACACATATACATGGTTTATAAAAAAGAGAAATAAAAAATAACAAAGAAGAAAAAAATACTGTGGACAAAAAATTATTTTTTTTTTCGATTTTTATGTACTTTTAGAGGCCTTTTTAAAGAACTTAGGAACAAATAACATTAAATATGTTAACATTTTTAAAGATAGAGTTTTCTAAAGATTTAAATAAAACCTTGACGGTTAAAATCGGTCAAGAACCAAAAAAGTTAGGAAGGTTTATTTAGATGGCCGAAAACAGCAACATTTTCATGCAGCGACCTCCTTGATCCGCTCTTGCTCTGAAAGTAGCAGGATTTAAAACCTTTTATATCTTGACTTATTGTCCCAGAGATATAACTTACATCCCAATCTAGAAACTGACCCATAATTTAAACTATATTTTTCAAGATGGCTGCCATGTGAGTGGTGTGGTGAAGTGGATCTTACTCAAAATTTAAAGCTTACGATATAGGAAGTTTTTAAAAAAATGCTGCTTTTGTCCGGCATTTAACCATCTGCTCAAAATTTAGTGTTAAGCTGCTTAACTATAACATATTATCCGTGTCTGAAATAGAACGCAGTGACTAATACCTATAACGTATTTTGCTACTCTCGTATAATGGATTCCCCTCAAAGTTACGCGAACCGCACCCGAATTGGTATGATCCTCGCCTTTTAGCATACTTTCTCAAATGAGTCACTGCAGTCTATTTCAGACACGGATAGTAGAACTTAAAAAAAAAAGTATCAAAAAATTAAATTAATATAATTTTATAAAATTAATTTTATTTTTATTAATGTTTTTCTATTTTGCGACTCTTATAAGCTCATAATCACACGCATTTTGCGTGTTTTTATAGGCCCATAAGACGTCTACTTTTTTTTCTGTTGGGTTGGCAACATGCAAAAGCCTATCTCTTGACGTTTTGCGTGCAAATGTCAATGTCGATTTAAAGTTTAATTTTTTACAAAATTTTGTGTTTGGGTTATTTTTTACCGTGTTAAAATTGTGGACTGGTTAATTGCAGTGAAAAAAGAAGAGATGACTGTAAAATATATCAAAATATAATTTGTTCTTAGAATTTTAAACATAGTGTAAACTGTAATGCCAACCCAAAACAAAAATCCCTAAATCAGTCATCAATTTAAATGTAAGTTTTTTAAATTTTAGAGCAAAATAGAAAAAATTGTATAAAGCACTCGTTTCATAACACGTTTTTAGAGCACTAGTACTTTAGAAAACTCGCCGCAAGCGGCTCGTTTTCTAAACTTGTACTCGTGCGCTAAAAACGTATGTTATGAAACTAGTACTTTAATATACTATTTTAACACTTGACTGGCGTGATATTTAGTATTTTTAGTTGTGCTGCTGTGTATTATTTACTTTAGCTAATCGGGTAATTGACTTAGGTGGGTCTTTAGCCTAAGATAGAAATTCTGGAAATCTTTTACACTCAGAGAAAAATCGTTGTAAAATCAAACAAAAGTCATATGATTAAAAAGAAAACCAATATGTTTTTGCTCCGACAGTGTTTTTTGTTAATACAAAAAGATATTTTTTAATTTTATAAGCCATTGTAGAAATTAAAATATTCATTGTAATTTGAAAAATGTTTCCTCTTAAATAATTTAAACTTGTAAATGATTTAAACACAAAAACTGGTTATTTTAAAAAGAATTCTTTTAATATATTGATATTTTTCAATAATATAAAGGGAAATATTATAATTTTATTAAGAAAACATTAAAATAAGAAATTAAGGGACAATACTTTTACTTTAAAGTGAAAAACGGTTTGGTGTAAAAATTATTTTTTTTAAATTAATATTGTTCATAACTAAAACATAAAGTTTTTACTTTTAATATTTTAAAAGGAAATTTTTCTAAATTAAAATAATTTCTTATTGATTTTACAAGATGGGATTTTTCTGAGTGTAATTATTAATAATAACAAGCCGTGAAGATATGTAATGCTACGCTTTCCGTTATATACTATTCACAGTGGATGGTATATTGCGTTTTTCCAAATAACGCAAGTTAAAATTATTTAAAACGTAAAATAAAAAGTTGCTGCCAACGAATGAAAAATTTCCATGTAGGCGGCCTACAACAGTAGGCCTAGGTTCATTAAAATAAATTAAAAAAATCTAAATACGAAAAAATTTTGAATGTCTTTTTTTTTCATAAAAGAAAATAAAAAATAACATAATTTTTTTTTTTCGAAAAACAAGTAGTTTTCAATACCATTTTTTTAAAATTCTTTTTTGGAAAACGAAAAATTTAAACTTATTTTTTTTTAGTTTAGCCCCCCATAACTTTTTTGTTTTTGGGGGAATCACTTTTAAAAACATTAGTGATCTTCCCCTCATAGAACTTTTTGTCCCCCATAACTTTTTTGTTTTTGGGGGAATTACTTTCAAAAACATTAGGGATCTTCCCCTCATAGAACTTCATTTTTCCTGAAAATTTCGATTCGATCCGATTAGGGAACGTTCAAGTACTACGTAACGAATTGTACCAAAATTCATACACTTCATACCCCGGTTCTCGCTTTATTTAAGGCTGTAGAGATTTCATATTTTGGCTACCCCCGCTTATAGGGGGTGTGTTAGGGAAGTAGCCAAAATATGAAATCTCTACAGCCTTAAATAAAGCGAGAACCGGGGTATGAAGTGTATGAATTTTGGTAAAATTTGCGTTATGTAATACTTGAACGTTCCCTTACTCGTTCTTGAGTTTCGTATCCACAAAAAACGTGACATCAGACGGACGGGCAGACGGATTACTTTTCTGTAAAATAAAGACAATCTTCTTAAAGGACAGGTATTTTAAATTTTAATCAAAATTATAAAAATATTAATTAAATTTTCCATCAGTCTATTTTCTAATTATCGTACAGAGTGATATTCCTAGACTCTTGGTACTGAAGAGGGCCATCAGCCCGAAACTGCAGTCTACCAGTATCACTGTACGATGATTAAAAAATAGATTGATGAAATATTTAATCTTCCTAAAGCCATGTTTAGTATAGGTGTGGGCACTGCCAAGATACATGCAATGTTTCTTATGCGGAAAAAGAAATTTTAATAAACAAATTGCTGTTATTCGTATTTGCTTTTATTTATGTGTCAACAAAATATTTGGTTTGGCCAATTAAATTATTTGGTTGTAAAAAATAAATTTTATTTCTGTCAAATAAACTATTTTGTTCCCATTAATAAATCATTTTGAAATTAAAATATTTGTTTACATATACATATTTACATATTTATTTGACTAAAATAAAATTTGTTACAACCAAATAATTTAATTGGTCATATCCAAATAAATCTATTTTATCAGTGCAGTAAATACAGAATTATATTGCATTTTCCCAAATACTTAAAAAAAAAAAAAATAATTTTCAAAAAAAAAAATAAAAAAAAATTAACTTTAAATAAAAAAATGTATAAAAGTTTTTCGATTTTTTTTTTATTTTCCTTTTGTAAAAAACGAATTTTTTTTTGAAAAAATAATTTTATTAGTTCAAATTTTCCCAAAGTAAAAATTCTTTAAAAAAGAAAAATATAAATAAAAAAATCAAAAATTTTCAGTTTTTTTTTGGTGTAATTCTCTTTTTTCAAAAAACGAAAAATTGTAGTTTTTTTTTTATTTTTTTTTTAAGTTTAATCCCCACATAATTTTTTTATTTTTAGTGGCATTACTTTTAAAATTGGTAGAATTTATCCTTCTAAGAAAAGTATTTTTTTTTTAAGTTACGTTAATCGGAATTTTCTTTTAGCTTTTTTCGATTTTTTTTTTGAGTTTAACTCCCCATAACTTTTTTTTGAGTGGATTTAAAAACAATAGGGATCTTCCCCTTGTAGAACTGAATTTTTCCTGAAAATTTCAAGTCGATCGGATTATTCGTTCTTAAGTTATCGTGTTCACAAAAATCGTGACATCTGACGGATGGACAGACGGACATTAAAAAAAAGTTGCTTATTTGTTCATTTCATGTTTCCATATTTATATCTAAGAATTTTTGGTCGAACGTTTTTTGAAGTTTTTGAGCGCAGGCGCTGTGAATTATATAATAATAAAATATTTTAATAATGAAAGAAAATATTAGTGGCATATCGGACAGAAGATAAAATGAGAAAAAAGTCAGGTCTCAGTCTGGATTCGAATATGCCATATTTTCTCCGATATGCCACTAATATTTTCTTTCATAATGTATTACGGACATCAAAAATACTTATATATTTTTAATAATTTGGCTAAAATACAATGTTAGAGACCGCATCTCGATCTCTGTTGAAGTTATGTGAACGATACAAGGGTAAAGGGGTAAAAGGGCTCTTAAGACATTGTATATTGAGTTTATTACCACTAACAAAATTAACCATCTTTCCTTTAATTAACAACTAACAAATTTGAGAAGAATAGAAAAGAAGGCATGTCCAATTAGTTAGCTTTCGAACGGGCGTCTCGGTAGCTCAGTTGGTAGAGTACCAGCTCAGTTGGTAGAGTACCAGGCCGGAAACTGTGGGGACTCTGGTTCGAATCCAGACTTTTTTTCTAATTTTCTCTTCTGTCCGATATTCCACTAATATTTTCTTTCATAATGTATTACGGACATCAAAAATACTACTTAGATTTTAATAATGTTTGTTATTCTTTTGTTTCAGATGCTTTTTTTAATAGTGTTAGTTATTTTACTAGTAACTTATCACCTATGGAAAAAACGCGATTTACCTCCTGGCCCATTTAACTTACCGGTATTAGGCTACTTACCATTTTTAGATCCAAAAGCTCCTCATATCACTTTGACCAATTTATCAAAAAAATACGGCCCGATTTTTGGTCTAAATTTGGGCAGTCTATACACGGTGGTGTTAACAGATCCGAAAACAATAAAAAAAGTTTTTTCGAAGGATGCTGCCACTGGTAGAGCACCACTATATTTAACCCATGGTATCATGCAAGGATATGGTAAGTAATAACTTTAATTATTTTTTATTTTACCATTCTCTAGGAACCGTTATTATATTATTCACAGCGCCTGCTCTAGAATAATATTATACGGTTGTTTAGATTTTCAAAAATTGTCCTAAACAAAAAGTTTGTTTGTTTGTTTGTTTGTTTAACCTCGTACTATTCTACTTAATTAAGCATCCCCTAAGTCCAGGACTTGTGTGGGCTAGTAGTAGAGGGAACCACCGGCTTATACTGACTTTCGAACCAGTTTCTAGGGTATAAATTTGTTTCATGAAAAAATAAGCAACTTTTTTTTAAATGTCCGTCCTTCCGTCCGTCCGTCCATCCGTCTGTCCGATGTCACAATTTTTGTAGACACGATAACTCAAGAACGAATAATCCGATCGACTTGAAGGATAAATTAAGTTCTATGAGGGGAAGATCCCTATTGTTTTTGAAAGTAACCCCCCTAAACACAAAAAAAGTTTAAACTTAAAAAAAAATCGAAAAAAGCTGAATTAAATTTCCGATTAACGTAACTTTTTCAGTAAAACTTACTTTTATTATAAGGATAAATTCTACTAATTTTTAAAGTTATTCCCCCAAAAACAAAAAAGTTATGGGAGCTTAAAGTTTAAACACTGGATGCGTTGCGCCGTAAAACAATTGCCAGCTATGTTGGCCGCCTGACGTCCAACGCCAACAAACTCCTCAGGTCTCTAGTTCAATCTGATATTTTTTGGAGTTCTCCAGTTATTGTTAACTGGCGCCGCCTCTGCTTTTGATAATTTGATAATTTGTTACTTCTACCGTATGTTTTTTTTTCTCATAATTACTTTTTTACATGTACGAATGTATATTTTATTTTTATATGGTTTTTTGACTGGAATAAATGCATTATTATTATTATATTATTATTAAAAAAAAATCGAAAAAAACTGAAAGAAAATTCCGATTAACGTAACTTTTTCAGTTCGATACTACCAATTTTGAAAGTAATCCCTCTAAAAACATAGAAGTTATGGGAGGTTAAACTTTAAAATGTAGGTATTTTTTTTAATTTTTTTTGAAAATAATTTTTTTTAAGTATTTGGGAAAATGCATACCATTTACTGTGAGTAATATGTATATAATGGAATGCGTAGCATTACATATCTTCACGGCTTGTTTTAAAATTAATCACAAAAAACATGAGGAGATGATTAGTTTTAAAGCCCTTTCTGATTGCTTACCGAATTTGCGCTTATGGTAATGATTGGTAATATATTAGTTCAAATTATTTATCAATAGATCCCAATGTGTTGGTTTCAGTTACTGTAGTAAACATAAATAGTGGAGTCATATAACGGGAAATTTTTATCAATAAGGAAAAATCTGGTAATAGCGCGATTTTTTTTTCTAATTTGTTCTATACATCCAAAAGAGTATGTAACTCGATTTTTTCCATTCTGTGCAGGGCGGAAGCTATCTTTTTTTTAATTTAAAAAAAATAATCCTTTTTTCGTGTTTCCGTTTTAGTTTTATTATATTTTCTCGGCTCCTATGGGTCCAATCGCGATGATTTAAAAAGTATTATGTTCGTTATACATGACCCTTTAAAACTGTCAAAAATGTTTTTTTCTGACACAATTTCATAACCTCAAAAAAAAAAAAATTAAACCGTTGTTTTTGGTACTGTTTTTGTATTTTTTTTGTAATTTTGTCCACATTGTATATTTTTAAGCGAAAATTTGTTAAAATGTACTTCAAATAGTTATAAATAAGTAAACCAAATTTGGTTTTTAATATATTGCTTAAATCGATCCATGTGCTTATATATGAAAACAATGATTTGCTCACCATTTTTGGGCAAAGTACGTACACCCAACTTTTTTTTTAATTGTAGTTTTTTATATGCACGTGGTGTAAAAAAAAATTTTAATTAAAAAATTATATATTTTTTATTTTTTTTATTTTTTTGTTTTATTTTTTTTATATGTTCCTATTTTATATCAAAAAATCCTTTTTTTAATATTTCTTATTGGAATATATTTTTTTATGTAAAAATATAAAAAAAAGTGTATGTAGTGTAACATTGCAGGTTTACACGTTTTGTAGATAAATGCATTAAAAAGTAGATTTTTACGCAACAAGAAAAAGTCCAAAAATAATTTATTTGGAAGTTATGTCCTTCAAAATTTGTCCTATTTTTAAAGGTATTTAACCAGAGCTTTCTGAAATCAAACGGTAAATACCAAACGCATGAACAAAATTTTGGTTACTAGAAAAAAAAGCCTTAAAATTGATTTCATAAAATCGCGACTTTACTGTTTGTTTTCAAATACGATGCGCAAAAGTAAAACCTTAGGTAAAACAAGTGACAGATATTAGCTGTTCAGCAGTTTTTTAGCAAAACTTATCATCTGATAACTTTTGATTGATTTTAGTGTTTTTATTGAACGCACCAAATGATTCTGGTACAAAGATATATTCAGATTCTAAATATCATAATCTACATTCTTTTTGATTATAAATGAGATAAAAAAATCTAGTCTTCCTAGCAACAACGACTAGATTATCTAAATGCGTTCACATTCATAGTAGGCTGTGCGTGTATTTTGGCCAAGACAATAGTGCGTGACGTAACAGGCCGTACTGGCCCACTAACCCAGTGTGGGCCAAAAAACCGACCTCCGAAAAACTGAATTGTGGTTTAGTACAGCGAGGTTATTCACCTGGCTTTACAATAAGCTGGGACTAATATACATTAAAAAAATTATGTTGAGTTTATTATTCGAATTTAAATATTCTTTTGGGGATACCTATCCTAAGAAACTTGGAGTTGGATTAACTTTTAACCAGCGAATAGGATAGTTAATGCAAATTCCTTTTAGGTCGGCAAATACGTGACCAGTCATCACTATCATCTTCATCAGGACTTATTTAAGGAATTTCGCTACGAAACCCAGCTGTTTCCTTCGTTTGCCCAAGATGTTTACATCCAATTCCTTTTTTTAATATTACTCGACTCTAGGCTTCTTTCTTCCCATCTTGCTTTCCAAAAAGTATATTAAAGTACTGTAGTTTCATAACACCCGTTTTTAGAGCACGTGTTCAAGTTTAGAAAACGAGCCGTTTGCGGTGAGTTTTCTGAAGTACTGGTGAGCCTAAAACTAAAAAAAAAACATACATTTAAATTGATGTTAATTTAGGAATTTTTGGGTTGGCATTGCAGTTTTCGCTATATTTAAAATTTTAAGAACAAATTATATTTAGATATTTTATGTTCAGATTTTCTCTTTTCCACCTTAAGTAACTAAGGCACAACTGTAACATGGTAAAAATATTTAAAAATATTTTTTTTAGTCATGTAAGCATGTTTAGTTAATACCTGGACTAGTTGTATTATTTATAAAAATTTAAACAATATTAAGTAAGAAGATTCCAAATCGATGTTGACATTTGGATGAAAAAGGTCCACCATTATTCATATGTCCTGTTGCCAACCTAAAAAAAAAGTACTAATCTCTTATGAATAAACCAAACCTTTAAAATTTTATTCGGTATAAATTATTACAGATGACATGCAGAATTTGTACCTTAGTAATAGTATAGCTTAACTCTTTGAGCCCCAGTGGGACATATTTGTCCCATCCTGTTTTAGTTATCACTTGTGCACTGCATGTCCTAAGAACAAGCAAAATGCGTGTGATTATGAGCTTATAGTAGCCCCAAAATAGAAAAATATCTTTAATTAATGTCTCATGTATGTGAGCCATCAGTTAATCATTCTCCTAGGTTTTCATAACATACGTTTTTGCTCATTTATTTATAATACTTTCTCAATTGTAATTGTATCTCACCATCTTCTCTTTAATATAATAACTTAATTTCTTCTTATTGATTTTTCTTAATCCTGTTTAAACCATATTATTAAAATTTTAATGAACGTAGTATGGAACCAGTTTGGTGGTACATAAACTGAACAATAAGTTCCTTCTTCCAGTTTTTAATAACCCGCTAATTTTAGAATTGACCACTGGTTTTAAGATTTAACAGTTTAGAACTAATGTGTCATTCCTTGGTATCCCAGCTTAAAGTAAACTAAACCTTTAAAATTTTATTCGGATTAAATTATTTCAGATCACATGCAAAATTTTTACCTTATTAATAGTACAGCTTAACTCTTTGCGCCCCAGTGGGACATATATGTCCCATCCTGTTTTAAGTTATCACTTGAGCACTGCATGTCCTAGTTTACTCTGTAAAATTATTTAAGGGTTTTTTTTTAGTTAGTTGGAGCGTATTTTTACCAAATTTTATTAACAGTCGCAAAGCTATTTTTGTATATTTTTGTGCTAATAAAATTTTTATTTCAAAATAGCAATTATGTTATACTATACCCAGTGGGACATATATAATCTCAATAAGAAGCCTACTGGGTCATATATGTTCGACTTTTTTTTAGTTTTCTATGTGAAATATTTGTTTCATACGACAAAAAAAAAACACTTATGGCCAATGATCGTCATAACTCAACAAAGTTGATACAAAAAAAAAATAAAATTGGGTCTCAATTCATTAAAACTATTTTAGTTTATTTTATTTTTAATTTTTAAGAAAAAATACCATTTGTTCTCCAGCTTATTGGCCATAGAGTGGAGATTTAAAGAGAGAAACGGCCCGAAAGAAGTGTTTCACCAAAACAATGCGGCGGGATCATATGAATGTCCGGATTTGCACGTGAACCCGGACAATGATCCTTTACTACTTTTTTTTATTGATTGCTATTAACCCTTTCAGACCTACCGATGGAAATAGGGACTTTAATTCATCTTTGTGGGAGCCATAATAAAAAAAACAGTATTAAAATTTATAATTTAGAATTTATTGTAAAAGGAATTATATTCCTTACAGGGTGATTTTTTTAAATAGGACGAGAAAGCGAGAAAGTCAAAGTTTAAATCTGAGCTAAGATATTAAACTTTAAAACATCATCCATATGCAGTCACGGTAGAGCATTTGGAAAAAAATGATTTTGGATTTTTTTATTTTTTCGGGGTCCGAAGTAAACGAACGATACTTTTCTACCCCGAAGCTGCTAGGAGTATAATAACAGGGGCTAATTTAAGTCACGGCCTTCTTGATATGTAGTTTAAACCTTATCCATCAAACATAACGCATAATAACATAGTGACATAATTTGCATAAGACTATCCACTTGCTATCGCAATGCATAAGCGGCGCATAAAAGCGCATAAGATTGTTTGATGGAAGATATAAGAAGAGGAAGAACATATGCAAATTATGTTATTATGTATTATGCGTTATGTTTGGTTACGCAAACCTGTAGTTAACGCTTTAGTTACTGACCTTTACGTTACTCGTAGAACTTTAGAATCCACAAAAATAGAGATTTAAATAGTTATTCATAATACAAGGGCGAAAAGTAGGTTTTGAGTAGGTTTTTAGAAGCCGTGGGCCGGCGGGCTGGCCGGCCCGAGGGTAATAACATACGCAATCAAATTTTAATTTTTCGCCCGTGTATTATACAATATTTTTTATTCGATTGTTATTAATTATAATAAATTATTAAATTATATTTAATTTTAAATTGCAAAATATATTTCCTTTTACTGTTTTATAACCTATAAATTATCCATGACAAATTGCTATCCAATCAAATCGTTAAAAAAAAACAATTGTATTGTTTCTTTTGGGTGCGGTTTCATTTTCAAATTATCTAATTATTTTGATTATTTTGTCTTAAAATGTATTTGTTATGAAAATAATAATACTTCTAAAACCGTTCTATAAATATTAAAAATATTGAAATTCTTTTTACAATTGAAATTTTCTGTTTCTGACTAAATAAATACAGATAAACCGGTTAAACATATGTTTTGAGGTTGTAATTGTAATTTGTAATTGTAATGGTTTATTGTCGTTCTAGGACCTATTTTTATAGGTATTTTACACTATATTAGACAGTTATAACAATAAATTTTGATGAATACTCTTCACTTCTAATAGCTAATCTTCTCAAAAAAAAAATCCAAAAAGACTGCATCCATTTCCACTGATTTTCCATAATTGCTATCCTTTCCAAACAATTTCATTATTATTTTTTTTTTGATTATAAACAATAATTTTGATAAAAAATATAAACAAAAAATATGGACAGGTGCCGTGACAGGGACTTATATGTAAGTAGGTTATGTTATAGAAGAAATTTTTATTTATATAAAATGATTATAACACTTGTATCTGGTCAAAAAGAACGTATAGTAAAAAACCAAAAATGACCTAAAAGTCACATTTCTTTATAAATATTACAGTAAAGGTAAAGCATCTTATTTTAAAAAAGCTTAAAAATAACAAGTTTTAGTTAACGGGCTAGAAAAATTTTTTGGCCCGTTAACTAAAAAGGTGTTTTACTTCAGCATAATTTCTGCTGAATCCAAATAAGACAGAACTATACTTAGTGTCATCTCTTATGTAAATATTATCACTAATAAATATAAATACTAAAAATTAATATAAAATATGACTTTTTCGATTTACATCTCCATCTGACTAAAAATCATCGATGATGATATACATAAAATTGCAATTCTTTGTGGTTCGCTATTTCGTTATGGTTAATCTTAAATATTTTAATACAAAAAATGCAAATTAAAGTATTAAATTTGGATGTTACGACCCAGTAACCCAGTTATCACACTCTTCGCAACTGTACAGCTGGAGAAGCATATTATTATTCTATTCACAGCGCAAGCGCTAGAATATGATTATACGGTAGTTGCGAATTTTTCAAAATCGTCAAAAATCGTCCGAGACAAAAAATTCTTGGATACAAATGTGTTTCATGAAAAAATAAGAACCATTAAAAATGTCCGTCTGTCCGTCCCTCTGTCCGTCCGATGTCACGTTTTTTATAGAAATGATAACTCAAGAACCCAATAATCTGATCGACTCAAAAAATTCAGCAAAAATCAAGTTTTATGACGGTAAAATCCCTATTGTTTTTGAAAGTAATTACCCCAAAGACAAAAAAAATATGGGGGGTTAAACTTTTGAAAAAATCGATTAACGTAACTTTTTTAGGAAAAATTACTTTTATTATAAGGATAAATTCTACAAATTTTCAAAAAAAAAAAAATAAAAAAAAATTGTAAACATTTTTAAAGTTTGTTTTGATTTTTTTTTGTTGAAAAGTATTTGGGAAAATGCAATATACCATTTACTTTGAATAATATATAAAGGAATGTGTGGCATAACATATCTTCACGGCTTGTTTTTTTTACCTCACGCCAGATGGGCTGAAGGTACAAAGAGGAATATAATTAAATCATTTATTTTTGAACAATTATAATGATATGATTTAAATGATCTGATTTAAATGATTTGATTTAAATGATCTAATTTAAATAATCAAATTTAAATAATCTAATTTAAATGATCTGATTTAAATGATCTGATTTAAACGATCTGATTTAAATGATCTGATTTAAACGATCTGATTTAAATGATCTGATCTTCCGATTGTTGGGAACTTGATTAAATTTTATTTATAAAAATAGTAAAAGCAATGATTTTCTAAATACTTAAAGAATCATCAGTTTATATTTACTAATGTTGCTAGTGGGTAAACTTTAAATATTTGTTTATATGTTCAATACTACTAGTCCAGTAATATTAGGATTTAGTTACGGAAAAATTCTCATTTGTCTAAATTTTTGTGTACGCCTTCGCTTTGTCATTATAAATATTGGATGAAAATTCCCCATGTGTGCGACGCGAGCTTAATTTTTTATTTTGCAATTAGCATGTGTTTTTTTTGCGAATATCTCCGTCAGATTTGCAGTTATGCAAAAATGACTTAGTATGAAATTTGTCGAGCATAAAATTCTCTACAAAAAACAACCTTTTTTGCGCTAGCGCTTTGTTAATTTACGGCGCGCATGAAATTGTTTAAACATGGTTATTTGCAACATGCAATGACTTTCGAAAACAACACGATCGGATTTCTTAGACATACTTACTCTTCATTGCAAATTTACATGGGATAAAAAAAAATATTTATCATTTCTGATTTTTTTATGACTTCCGATATTTTTTAACGTAAATTTTCATACTTTGAAAGTTAAAAAAAATATGTTTTTCATTGCATGATTTTAAATAGGGATAGAACTAATATTGTACCCAACAACTTTTAAAATTCATGTATTTTCAGCGGAGCTACATACAGGGAGGCCGAACTCTATTTACCCAGCGATTTTCTAGAAAACTAAGAGATAATTAAGTTCTGCAAAAAACACCTTAAATGGGACAACAATGACTATTAACAGTAGCCAAAGATAAAATCCACCCCTTAGCCCTTTCTCCCAACCTACCCCTAACTTTATTTTTGTAAATGACACCTCTATTTTTTTTTGGTTGATTTGGATAGAACTTGAGCTTACAAATACAATGGTGTATTACATTTGCTATTTTTAAGTTAAGAAGTGGTAAAAAACATTTAAAATCATGCCCTTTCAACTATATTGGGCAGCAATTTTTCCGAAAACTAAAAGAGATAATCAGTGTCTGCAAAAGACATTTTAAATAAGACAACAGTATCTAAAATTTTTTTTTTAACTTTCGTAGTATGAAAATTGATGTTGTTAAAAAAACCAAATATCGGAAGTTATAAAAAAGTGATAAATATTTTTTTTAATCCCATGTAAATTTGCAATGAAGGGTATGTCTAAGAAATCCAATCGTGTTTTTTTTTGCGAAAGTCATTCCATGTTGCAAATAACCATGTTTAAACAATTTCATCAGCTCCGTAAATTAACAAAGCGCTAGAGCAAAAAAGGTTAAAATTTCAAAAAAAGTTATAGAATGTTTTTTTTGTAGAGAATTTTATGATCGACAAATTTAATAATTAGTTATTTTTGCATAACTGGAAAGCTGGCGAAGATATTCGCGAAAAACCACAGATGTGCCAACTAATTTCAAAATAAAAAATTAAGCTCGCGTCGCATACATGAGGACTTTTCACCCAATGTTTACAAGGACAAGGCGAAGGCGTACACAAAACTTTAGCCAGATGGGAATTTTTCCGTAACTATTACTTTTTTAAATCTAATATGACTGGAGTATACGTTTTATAGAATTTCTACCTATTTTTTGCTCAAACATATTTAGTTTATGATCGATTTTATGAAATTTGACATTTAAACCGACTTTTTTATAATGAAAAACAATGGCTGTGCACTATGGGCTAGAAACTCCATATTTTTTCCAAAAGTCGACTTTGGCATTTGGCGACAAGAACCACAGTGCTATAATAAATATTAGTTGACAAGTCAAATTGAAACATAATTTATTATCCCAAAAATTAACATCAAATTATTGAACCTATTCTTTAAAATATCTACTAGTTTGGATACTCTGCAATTTTCCGAAGCTAGTCAGCGGGTAGCAGCGTCGAATATTTTTATAACAAAAATGGCTTTATATACTCAAGACTATGTACTTTAGGATAGATATGCTATATTTTTCGCCAAATGTTATGGGAGGTATAAAAACACTAAAATCTAAATCGGTTTTAGGTCGATTTAGGTATTTATAAATACAAATTAAATACAATAAATGCTTTTTTTATGCATAATATAGGTTTTATCGTTTGTAGTATAAGAAGGAGTTAAAACATGACCCCCATTATCCCCCAATTATAAATTAAATAAAGCCAAACTTAAAAATAAAAAAAGCGATATTTAAAAATGTAAATAAATGTATGTTTAAAATATACCTAAAAAAAATCTAGCATTCTCTGCCAACTACAACTAAAATAAATTGATTTTTTTTAATTTTGGCGCCATATTGGATCAGTAATTTTGAGTTTTCATTTTTAATGACAAATACAGACTCATCAACCCCAAAACACCTAGATTACAATTTTGAGTAAAATAAACTGTTTTCTTCCAAATTTTGACGCCATATTGGATCCCCCATTTTGAATTTTCATTTTCAACTATCATATTCAGTTTCAGCAATTCCAAAAACTCCCAGATACCAATTTTGAGTAAAATATATTGATTTTTTCAAAATTTCGGCGCCATATTGGATCCGCCATTTTGAATTTTAATGTTCTAATGCCGGATCCAGACTCAGCGACCCCAAAAACCCCTGGATACCATTTTTTAAGCAAAAACCTGACTTTTGGCCAAAATGCGGGGTCTGTGGCCTATAGTGCTGTGGTCAAATTTTAATTTCTTGGGCCAGTTTCAAAAAGATATTTAGCGTTTAGCGTTTAACGTATGTTTAAATAATGGCTTGAAAAGGACTGAAATTGTTAAAAACGCTCGTAAATAATTTCAAGAAATAAAATAAATTGACAGTTTTTTTATTTGTAATACAATTTGTAGTTTACAAATATTCTTTCTTCTTTAGATTGCGAAGCATCAACATTTTTGACGGATTCTTCTTTAAAAAATTTATAAACTATCAGTAATAGTCTAAATAAATGATTTACTGTTATACCTAGATATCTGTAATACTATTATAAAATATAATATCTAAACAGAAAGGAGAAAGAGGCTGCTAAAAAAACGACGAAAAATGCTCGCTGTGTGCCTGATAAAGAAAATAAAAAAGTCGAAATGTTGGTGTATCAAAAGCTATTTTTTCTAATATTATTATACTGAATGCATAATAAAAATGTGCATTTCAGGTGAGTGTTGTGGAGTATGACATACCCCAACAAGAAAATAGACCTACGTTTAGAAAAAAAAACCTTTTTGAACTTTTGATAAGATAAGATAAGATTTAGTATATTTTAATTATGTATACCTTAATAAAGTATAACAATAAAATTGTTATCATAAATTTTATTGAAAAAAAATAACAGTTAACCAAATAATGTAAAATTCAAAAAATAAAAAACACTTAGTCATACATAATATGACTAAAACAAAAAAAATCAGAACACAAAAATCTAAGCCTATTTCTTCATAAATTAAATAGTAAATACATATAATAAAAAAAACCGTAATATTTTTTACACATTATTAAAAAAGTTATTTGGTTTTTAAATAGATACAACTTTTGCATGTAAAATTGCGTGTTCCATGCATGATGATGACTTAGAAAGCCCACTAAAATTATCCCAAAGCCCTTGGAGACGTTTCTGTTCTTTCTTATAAGACATTTTACTTTAAAAGCTTTGTCCTAGGACAAAATATAATCCAAAAAGTAACGGCAGTTAGATGTTTTACCTTAAAAAAACAGTTACGTAATCAGTGTTCTGGGGTATGTCATACCCCAACCGACTTTGACAGGAGCTGACAAGTGTCTTCGCTAAATAGAGAGCAGGACACATCTAGACCGGATTGTGGAGTCTCTGATCTTCAGCTACTGGGAGCAAGAGCTCGCACACTTCACTAATTTTGATTTTATTGTTAGTGTTATCTGGGTTGGGGTATGTCATACCCCACAACACTGACGGAGGGTTAACAACGTAATTAGGTTATAGTATACAACAATAAATAGTTGCATATGCGCTAACCACTATATATTGCATAGAATACAACAACAAAAAAGTAAACGTGTTCGGTATTTACAAACGAGTGAAGTTGTTTGATTTACAACAACAAACTGTTAACCGATCAGGTTTTTTATTGTCGCGCAGAGAGGGTAGCAGAGCCTGGTAGGAAGAGACGTGAAAATGTGACGGACTGCGTACAAGAAAGAAAGAGAAAGTATACGGAGGAAGAAAGATAGTTTTACTTAAATGCAAAAAAGCTTTAGCACCGAACCCGAATATTTTTACAATTTTTACGTTTAAGTTTTATAACCTTAAATAAAACAAAACGTAAGAAAGCCCCCTAGGCCCCGGGGAAGCTTAAATAAAAAAAATAATAAAGCCCTATCGCCGCAGGACAAAATTTTTACGACTTTGGAAGTCTATAGACCATATATGGTCCACGAAAAAGGGCCTGAATATTTGCTTGTTTTGGCGCCCTTATCGTTCTAATAAAACCTAAGAAAGCCGCAGCGCCGCAGGCTAAAATTATGATTGTCTAAAATTTTAAAACAGTGGTATAATTTTAAATTTCATAGAAATGCAAGAAAGTTCTAGTGCCGCAGCCGATTTTTTTTTTACTTTCCTAGTATGTCTTAATTTTAAAAGTGTTATAATTAAAAGTTTTACTGAAATGCAAGAAAACTTTAGCGCCGAACTCGAAATATTTTACACTTTTTACGTTTAAGGTTTATAACCTTAAATAAAACAAAACGTAAGAAAGCCCCAGCGCCGCCAGCGAAATTTTTTACGAATTTGAAGATCTATAGTTTATATGATCCACTTGGAAAAGGGCCTGCATATTTGCTGGTTTTGGCGCCCTTATCGCTCTGGGGGACCATCAAACTCAGGCCCCGAGGAAGCTTAAATAAGAAAATTTGAATTTGAAAGTCTATAGACCATATATGGTCCACGAAAAAGGGCCTGAATATTTGCTTGTTTTGGCGCCCTTGTCGTTTTAAGGGAGTATAACATTTTTAGATTTTCTTATAGGATTTTAAGATATTGGGAGGGGGGCTGTGACTTTTTTACTTTTAAAACTGCTAGAATTTATCCTTTTAATAAAAGTAATTTTTACTAAAAATGTTCGGAATTTTTTAGCTGTTTTCGATTTTTTTAGAAGTTTAACCTCCCATAACTTTTTAGTTTTTGGGGGGATTACATTGAAAAACAATATATAACAATATACATAAGATCCCTAGTAATAGCGATCTTCCCCTTATAGAACTTGATTTTTTCTAAAAATTTAAAGTCGATCGTATTATTCGTTTATTTATCGTGTCTACAAAACTAGTGATATCGGACAGACAGACAGACAAACAGACAGACGGACGGACCGACAAAAAAAACAAAAATTTCTTAGTTTTTCATGAAAATCTGAATCCAACAATTTTTTTTCTAGGGCGATTTTCGATTTTTTTTGAAAATTTGAAACTACCGTATAATACTTATTCTAGCGCAGGCGCTGTGAATAGTATAATAAGGATCTTCTTCTTAAGAGTTATCGTGTATAAAAAATCGTGACATTGGACGGACAAACTGACAGACGGACTTTTTCACATTTTCTTATTTTTTTACGAAACAAATTTGTATCGAATAATTTTTTGTCTAGGACGATTTTTAACGATTCTAGAAAATTAAAAACCACCATTAAATGCAAAATATGGACACAAAATTGATTGATCTGAGAGATCTGACTTGTGTCCAGATCTGGTTGAGTTTGAATTATAAAAATATTTTAAGCCACGTTCCTTATTAATGACACATCAAGAAAACAACAAATAGTATACCTACATTAAATAAGTCTAACGTCTTTAACATTCTAAGAATTTTCCCGCCAGTTGGGGTGCCAATTCTTGGTAAAAATTCCTTAGTCGTTAAGATCAATCGTTGGGTAAGTTGCAAACTGCGCATGGACCACAATGCAGTTTTTACCAAAACCAAATATTTAGGCATAACATTAGACAATAATTTAAAATGTTATGATTACTCTTATAGTTCATTTTTAAAAATTGAAAGCAAAAAATGATACTTAAATGGGATCTTGGGCGCCGACTCCGTTGGATAGACAATATCCCAGGAAACCAAATGACGTTCCCGATGTACTACCGAAGTCAGGTTTTTGTCATATTTATGACGTCATACGTACAACGCATATCAGATGTCGACAAGACATTTTCTATGCCTGCGGAAAATTCCTTTGACTGGATAATAGCAGATATGTGAAGGGAGCAATGGCAAGATATTTTCTATGAAATCCTTTCATCCTTTCATATTATAATATTGCCCTCTCTAAAATTAACCCACTCCGCCTCCAGCCTTGTGGGTTAATTTTCTCATGGGCAAAATCCTATTTTTCTCTAGATACATAAATATGTCTTTACTGACGTTAGTTTAACGTCATATTTCTGTCGTTATTAAAACGTCAGTAATCTTACGTCCCTGGACTTATACACGTCACTGGAACATCAACAAGACGCCATAATATGACGTCATGTAGATCAGTTAGTGTCTTTACTGACGTTTGTCTAACGTCATATTTCTGACGTTATTAAAACGTCAGTAATCGTACTTCCCTGGACTTATACACGATACTGGGACATTAGCAAGACATCATAATATGACGTCATGTAGGTCAGTTAGTGTCTTTACTGACGTTTGTCTAACGTCATATTTCTGACGTTACTAAAACGTCAGTAATCTTACGTCGATGGACTTATACACGTCACTGGGACATCAGCAAGACGCCATAATATGACGTCATGTAGGTCAGTTAGTGTCTTTACTGACGTTTGTCTAACGTCATATTTCTGACGTTATTAAAACGTCAGTAATCTCGTCCCTGGGTTTGGACTTTTTAAGTATAAGTATACACGTCACTGGGACATCAGCAAGACGTCATAATATGACGTCATGTAGGTCAGTTAGTAAATAGTTAATAATTGACGCCAAAAAGACTTCCTTTGGTTTCCTGGGACTTAATCTTTTATATTTCAAAAAAGCTTCAAATTTTTTAAATTTTTAAATTTTTTATTTTAATTGATACAAAATTATAACTTTTATATATGTTTTACTTCAACAAATTTTAGCCCCCGCTGGGAATTTTGAAAAGTTGGCGTCTATGAAAAGGATTTGTCAACTTTTAGGTTTTTACTCTAAAAAATTAATTTATCTATGGTTAATACGATATAATAATTTTACCACATTATTTATACTGTCTTTTGGTTCTGTAGTGTGCCAATGAAAATAAACTATAGATTATACCCGGACCTCATTTGCGATTCACGTGGAAGTCAGGCGCACTCTACTCTTTTACATCTCTGCTCTCACATCTCTATTCTTTTACTTCTCTCCTCTTTTACTTCTCTATTCGTTCATTTGACGTCTCTGTATATATATTTATTTATTTTTATTAGTACAAACTGTATATATGTCATAACGAGATCATGTCATGAAGATCTATACTGATGCTACGGAATGCGCAATTGACCGCAAACTTTGAACTAATCGCGAAATTTGAATTGACCGCGAAATTTAAAATAAAAAAAAAAAGTAAATTTTTGTTAATTACTTAATTACATTTTTGATCATATCCTGAAAATGCGAAGAGATACCCCACATAAATCCATTTTCAACAACTTGAGGACACCGAAAGTGAGGAAACCGGAAATGGGAATGTTCCCAGTGGAAACATTCCCAGTAAGAAAGTTCCCCAAGATAATTGGAGGAACTAGTTCCTCTAGGCTAAATCCTCCAGATATCTCGATCCATACCAATCCGATAATGTGTATCGAATTAGCTGACTATAGTTACTTACTTACTGGTAGTACTAAAAGAACGCTTTATTAATTTTAAAAGTTTTTTTTAGTGGTGGGAAATAGCATGTGGCGACACCTGTAGCATAACGCTGTCAAGTGCAGTGAAATTGAAAAATTACAGAAGCCTGTACTATTCGGCAATCGTTCTCAATCGGGTTTAATGTATAAACCTTATTACAAACTCACAACATGTTCAGAAATCATGAGATGTGATCATCATGATGTTCGTATGAGTACAAAACGTGGAAATCATAACATGATGATCTCATGAGACCTCATGAGATCATGGATGTTGTCCATATAATCGAATAAAATGTTTATAAAAAAACTAATACGAAAAAGCTATTAACAATTATTTTTAACCCCTCCGATTTTTATAAAAAAACAATTTCAGAAATTAGATTTTTTTGCATATAGTTTTTTTTGCAAAATATTACATAGGCATCACTATAATAAATAAACTCCATATTTTTGCCAAAAGTCAGGTTTTTGCTGCACGTCCTTAAAAAATGGTATCCAGGGGCGGATCCAATATGGCGTCAAAATTTGGAAGAAAACAATTTATTTTACTCAAAATGGTAATCTGGGGGGTTTTGGGGTTGCTGAGTGTAGATTTGTCATTAAAAATAAAAACTCAAAATGGTGGATCCAATATGGCCCCAAAATTTTGAAAAAAAAAAACAATTTATTTTACTCAAAATTGATATTGGAATAGCTGAAACTGAGTATGATGATAAAAAATGAAAATTCAAAATGACGCATCCAATATGGCGTCAAAATTTGAAAGAAAATAATTTATTTTACTGAAATTTGTATATGGGGGTTTTGATGTCGCTGAGTCTGGATCTGGCATTAAAAAATTAAAATTAAAAATGGTGGTCCAATATGACGTCGAAATTTAATTTAAGAACATTCCGCCTATGTTTTGCAGTACCTACCGGTCTTTATTTTTTTTTATTGTTTGTGGTAAAAATTAATCCATTATTTAATTAATTTAATCAGGGCCGGCTTTAAAAAATTTAATGTGGGAATGTTTGGGAGGGGGGGTTTGGTGGCAGACAATATTAGGTTTTTTAAGTATATTTTAAACATATTTTTATTTACTTTTTTAAATATCGCTTTTTTTAAGTTTTAAGTTTGGCTTTATTTAATTTATAATTGGAGGATAATTGGTGTCATATTTTAAGACCCCTCTTATCAACAAACGATAAAAACCATATTGCAATATATTATGTAATATGCATATATATTTATGTATAAAAAGCATTATACTTAATTTGTAGTTCTAAAATACCTAAATTGACCTAAAAACGATTTAGTTTTTAGTGTACCTCATCATAACATTTGGCTGAAAACATAGCATGTCTATCTTAAAATACATAGTCTGAAGTAGGGGGAATACCCATGTATGAGACACTTTTTTTTAAACGGCTGCCAAAATTTTATTTTTAATATTTTATTTTTTTTACTTATCATACTTGGAAATAAAAGAACACAGTCTAAGTGTTAAACCTAAATAATATTTATTTTTGCCAAAACTAAAACCATTCAAAAAAAGGTAACTTGTCCCATTCATGAACACGGTATTATTGAATGGGACACAAATACAAAGTTGCTATTAAAGGTAATAAATCATAAAAATAACTATTATTATCACTATAACTAATAACAATAAACCTATAATGTCATTTCATAACAAAAAAAATCTGTTAAATTCTTTCTTTACATAGAATTTAGTTTAAATAATTTTACCCTGTTTTTTTTTTAAATCAATTTGTTTTGAGTTCTAACTGTTTCAAATTGTTGTATGGGTAGTACCCTAGACACTTTCTTACGTTTTAGAGTCATTCCTTATCTAAGAGTTGGATAAGAATGAAATACGCAAATTGTCCCATTCAATAATACGAACGATATTATCAAAAAATATAAGCTAAAAATATTTACCTTTATCTATAATATTCGATTTTTTGGTATATGTTTTGTGTTGTTCTAGACTTATACATAAACCAAATTCAAACAGTTTCCTTTTGACTTTCGTCAATAAAACATCATTCAAAATTATTAAAAAAATTACTTTTTACTTGGTATTAGATTTGTCAAATACCCAGCTGCCTAAACTTTCCCATTTTTATGATTTTTTAACTGCACATCTAGGGCGATATAATCATGGTAACAAAAACCAAAAATTACGAAGCATAACTCAGAAACAGGCACTGTCCCATTCAATAATATGTCCCATTCATGGGTATTTCCCCCTATATAAGGCCATTTTAATTTCGCAAGAACAAAACTTCGTATTGACACTAATTCGCTAACCAAAACTTCGCGAATCATTATATCGCATAAATATTTAGTTCGCGGGCCAGAACTTCGCAAAATAAAAATTGTGGAATCAATATGATAATATTATATTATGAAACACGATGTGCGTGGCGATTTTATATCACTCAAAAGCGTGAAATTCGTAGTCCTAAAGCTTTATTCTTTTTATGTGAAATTCAAAATTGTAAAACTGTTTTAAAATTAAAAGAGACCGTCAATTCTTTAAAAAAAATTCTGCGGCCCTGGGGATTTATTTAGTTCTTTCTTTTTTATTTGAAAATGAGTATGCAAATTTAAAATTTAATGTAACCCTTTTAAAAGTTTTCTTGTATTTTTGTGAAACTTTATACTGTAACACTGTTTTAAAATTAAAATCAACATCAAATTTTCAAAAAAATTAAGTAAAATTTTTGTCAAGGATTGCTCTTTTTATTCACATTTTTTAAATAAGTATTTAACATCATGTTAAGTTTGAGTTGTTTCTGTATAATTTTTAAAAGTTCCGTACTTTAGCAATATCCCAGTTTCAACGATAACAAAAGTGTTAGTCACCAACGACCTATTTGTTGTAAAGTTCCTACAAGAACCGGCAACTAAATACCTTAAATTAATTTCACTTTGCCCTATTGGCTCACTGAAATTCCTCGTATTTCATTCACCTATTCAGGTCACAAATTGTAGAATGCCGGCGCCGCACAGTAGGGCATAGCGGCCAAAAATCAATATCTTTCTTAGTTTTATTGCAACAAATTTTTGTTCACTTGTTTAGCATACCCCAATGTTTTTTTTTACTTTTTTACTAAAAAACCTTCCGCGCTTCCGGTTCTATCGGAAGTAAACACTTTTTCTTCAGTTTTTAAGATTTTTTTTTAATTTTACCGTAACTATGCATAGTCTGCTTATATTCATTTAGAGTTTTTTTTTTTGTAAAAATACAGTTAGGTAACTACTACTACTACTACTTTGCGCAATTTTTTTTATCAATAATTATTATAATTGATCACAGTGTATTTTATTTTGACAGTAGGTACGAAATTTTTCTGCTTGTCTTAAAATAATACCAAAACTTCGTTCCGTTGGCTAATCTTACCTAACCGAGCTGATAGTAAACATCTCGAGGAACATTTTAATGTATACCTAATTCTGGCGGGCCTTAAAATAAAAGTCCAATCCTGGATTTTTATATAAAATTATTATAAGCTGCGCATGCGCTGACCGTTTTTCAATATGTTATTTTAAATAAAAAACATTTTTTTTACAAAAAAAACACCAAATAGACGCCAAACCAACGTTAACGTAAACCAAGACCCTTATTAAAAAAAAAGTCCAAACCAAGAAAAAACCAAAATAAACTCCTGCAAAGAGAGCTGCAATTAGGCGCTTGTGTAATAAGTTTTAAATGTGGGTGTGTTTTTTTGTTATATATACAGTTAACTTTTGAACGAGTTGAGATATCGATTTCAAATTTAGAACTTTTAAATAAGACAACTTAAACTATCTTTAAGCATATATTTGATACTTTTATCTCTTAAAATGTGAGCAGGGTGGCATGGGGGGAAATTTTTTTAAATGGAAAGGGGAGTCGTGTGATACATCATTTTAAAGCCTTTAAAATTCTTTATATAACCATACATTTTTAAAAATTTTAAACATGTTTTTTTAAGGTTTTGATTTTTCAGTTTTTTGTGCTAAGAAAATAAAACTAAAATTAGTTTAAAAGTATAATTTACTTTTTTTCATTATGAAATTAGGCATTTTTAAAAAATTGTTCGGATTTTTTAGAGAAATTTTGACAAAAATTCCCATTTTCAACCCTATTTTAAACCCAAAAAAAATGTTTAAAAAAAATAAAAAATTTACAGCTAAATGGAGAATTTTATAAGCTTTCAAATGATGTATTACACGACCCATCTTTCTATTTAAAAAAATGTCGCCCCATGCCCCCCTGACCACATTTTAAGAGATAAAAGTATCAAATATATGCTTAAAGATAGTTTACGTTGTCTTATTTAAGAGTTCTAAATTTTAAGTCAATATCTAAACTCGTTCAAAAGTTAAGAAGGGGTGACTTTTGGACCGCTCCGTATAAAGAAAATGTATGGTTGTATCAAATGATCAGTCATTGGCGAACTTCCAGTGCTCGCATAGGCGCCGCGTCGATTCTATCGTTGACGCGAGGTTTTAAATATTTACATTTTTATTTTCTTCGAAAAACACCGATATATTTACATATTTATAATTATAAATAATCGTCAAATGTTTCGATTTAGTGACCTTTATAAAAATTTCCCTCATAATTCGGCAAAATTATTCCGTAAGCCTATGTTTCTGTGTTTATTTTCAACGTTGATGAGTCATAACTGAATTTATTCCGATTAATGCAAATGATTAAGAATGTTTTGCCATTGGAAGTGTTTATTACTTTTTTCTGAGCATCAAAAACTCGGTAATTTTTACCTGAGAATATCATTTTTTTAGGTGTTTTTTAAAGATAAAATAAGATAGTACATATAAAATAAAATTTTGAAAGTCCAAATTTTATATACATTAGAATGTGCTTAATCAAAATACACAAGAAAATATTAAAGAGTAACTTTCAAATTATATAATTCAGTATTTTTGGCCGCTATGACCTACTGTGCGCCACTAAAATCATCATCATACTTTTTTGCCCTTTGTAAAGATTTAAGTAAAACAATAATTTCCCATAAAAATTGCAAATAAAAAATCTATAAAAGAAATAAAAAATAAGAAAACAATTTTAATAAATTTTTACTCTTATATTTTGACCAAAATTAGTGAAATTAGCTGTCCGACAGTAGGAATGAACAATACATATCCCCGGGGATATGTAACGCAGCTAATATAAGAATTTTTTTTGTCATGCAATTCAGAGGGTAGTTTTTGTGACTACAAATCTTAGTTATCTTGAAACTATACAATTAATCTTTCCATAGTATTCTAGAATATCCGTAGAGTTGAAGGCGGACCCTTTTGTCGAAGATGCTTTTAGGTTCTTCACCCCATGACTAATTCTCTGGAAAGTTTCTTTCAGATGCGGTCTTCTTGTAATAAATGGCTATCGGCGCGGCACTCGACAAGGACGTTCAGACCACTGAACCCTGTCTGGTGCAGCACCACCAACGGGCGTAACTATAGTTCATTCATTCCATAACAAAATACAGGGTTATTCAGTAAAGTAGGGTCATTAAAAAATTCAGTAAAGTAGGGCCATTAAAAAAAACAAGGACTCCTAATGGTTCCAGAAATCGATTCCAAGAATTAAAAAAAAATAAATAAAAATAGTATATTGTTTTACTAAGAGTAAAAGTGAAGAGTCCAAAAACTACAGTCGAGTAAAAAAGCACTTTTCCACTGAGAGAAACATACTATTTTTTCTTTAAGCGTCCTAAATATTATTTTTTTATATTAATTTTTGCATTTAATTTATAAATAAAGTATGTTTTTTTTTTATTAAAATAGGCCAATTAAACATTTTCGGAATAAACTTAAACCTTCCCTAGCCCATATTAAAAATTTTTCATAGACTGAATCGTACCCTTTTCGAGATTTTGAGGGTAACTTTTCTAATGTAGCATTTGCAATGTCGGAGAAATTTGGAGGCGTAAAATCCATATATTCTTCTTCAATCATTTTTAATCAATTTTACACAACGTTTTTTCATATAATCATATAATCTCGAGTCAACGACCTGCTTACATAATAAACAACTTTGAAGTATGGCTGTCATCAAAAATCAAAGAGTGCTGCCGCCAGTGGCGATTTCGCTAACTATCTTGTCTTGTCTCGGCGTACAACAATGAACTCCTTTTTTTACTGTAAAATAGATCACTTATATCTAGTGTGTTCGGTTATAAAATATGAACATTTTAGTACGCTTGAAGAAAAACTAAATTTTTATTTAAAAAAAAACCTCATCCGAGCTACTTGTGGGGCTACGGTACTAGCTCCAGCTTACCTTGCTATTCTATCTCGCTTTCCAGGTTGCCAAAAAGCCAAATTTAAGGTTTTATTATAATAAATAATCAATTTGATAGAAGTTGTAAAAGTAAATGCAAACCACAACATATCCTCTAACAAATCAAAACAAATAATCAGCATGATGTTGACAACATATTTTGAGTAGAAAAGCACACAAAATAATTTATTGGGTCAAATCACAGAATAATCATTTTATTAATGTTTTTGTACAAAACATGCGCGGTTTCTAAAATCATGAAAAAGTAACCTTTGTTTTTTTTGTTATTAAATGAGTTATTATTAACAGCAGAATAATTCTGTATCAATTTCTGAATCAGCTATAGTCCAGTAAAATAATAAATCTAAATTGCAATAAATTACACGGGCTGATATTTGAAAGGGTAGTAGTAGATGGTAACAGAATACTCCTTTTAGTTTTCCACCGGGTGCTTTGCCTAAGGGGTGTCCGCTATCTTGAACTTTAGGGGTGAGTGAGATTATCTCTCTAAATAGACATCTTACAATAAAAATGCATATTAAAATTTTTTGTTAAGATATATTTTTTATGATAATAATAACAATCGAGTTATATTCAAAAATAGCCATCTTGGAGGTGAAATCGTTTTTTCGATTTTTCAGCCAAATTATTCATCAGAGTATAGAACTGGTTAGGACCAAACTTTGAAATTCTTTATAAGTATATAACTTATAGAGAATTTTAAGAGCTACAAATTGCTCATAAGCGCTTTTATCATCCGATAAATAATTTGGTTGAAAAATCGAAAAAAACAATTTCACCCCCAACATGGCCACTTTTGAATACTGAAAACTCGATTGTTATTAATGTAATAAAAAATTATCCAAAAATTGTGGGAAATTTTATCCTTTAACACTTACCCCTAAAATTCAAGATAACGGACACCCCTTACGCAAATCACCAGGTGAAAAACTAACAGAAGTGTTCTGTTACTATCCATTACTACCCCTTAAAATATTAGCCCGTCTACATTTATTGCAATTTCAACATGGAATTTCTCGTTATTTGACTTTACTAGAACTTTAGAATAAAGAAATCTTCAAAAACCAAATTAATCAATTTAGCAAAAGTACTTTTTATTAATTTCTATACAGTGGCGTACTAATTTCTTGAGTACTTTCTTAGAAAAAAAACTGCTGCGCATACTTTTTGTTTTCGAATGGAAAAATCAAACTCCAACATGGACCTAATAAAACAACCATATATTACCAATAGGGAATCTTTCTTCCATAGAACTTAATTTTTCCTGAATATTTCGAGTCGATCAGATAATTCATTCTTAAGTTATCGTGTCTACAAAAAACGTGACGGACGTACAAAGTTTGTTATTTTTTCATGATACACATTTGCATTCAAGAATTTTTTGTCAGGGACGTTTTTTGGCGAATTTGGGCTCACGCGCTGTGAGTATAGTATAACAATAATGATGATAATAATGATAATAATGATAATAATAATAGTAATAAGTTTATTTGCCGATATAAAAAAAACAAAAACGATATTTAGATATCGGTATGTACATTTAAAAAACTGCTAGTAATTTACTTGATGATTATTTTGCAATTGTCAACAAGTGCCACCGAACCTGCCTAGTGGAACACCACCAGCAGGCGTAACTATGGTTTTTCATTCCAAAAAGCAACAAAATTTTAATAAATTATTTATGTATATACTGCAAAGATAAAAATCACACAGGCCTGCATAAAATTTGATTTTTGGGAGTTTATACTTGTTTCCTTGCAGGTTAATAACTTTTTCTTTTAGCATTTTCATGGTTTTGAATAAATTTATTATCTGATAAGGGGTTCGTCCATAAAATACGTCATGCAAATTGACCAAAATTCATACACTTCATACCCCGTTTTCTCGCGTTATTAAAGGATTTAGAGATTTCATATTTTGGCTATTTTAAATGATTCGCTTCCAGCCCGATAGTAAAAAAAAGTACAGTGAACGTTCTACCAAAGAAACCTACCTCAAAAGACGTGTTTTTCGTATATCCAGATGTCACGGATATTTCTGTAGTCAAGAAGGACAAAATTGTCCGAAAAGTTGAAGAAAAATTATACAGAAGAGGAAAATATATTTTCACTAATATTTCTACTATACTCTAGAATAATTGGCTTATGTAAAAAATAATTAGAAAAATAATTATTACCTACTCTATGTATTATTTTTTACCAAAGTACAAAGAATGTGATTTTTTTATTTATTGAATATATTCTTGTTTCTAGTTCTATACTTTGAGAATATGTTTTTTATTTATAGACTGGAACTATGTTTGTTTAATTTTTTTTATTTAGACAATTTGATTATTGTTTAAATAAAAATTCTCTTATTTTGTTTTTTTTATTGTTGATTTTAATACTTCCTTTAGCCCCACAGACAGGCCTATTATATGGTTTGTTTTTTGATTAATTTGGTTTTCCGTTAGTTTTTAAGAAAAAACTAAATAAAATGATGAGCTAAAATTTTCTCAAAATGTTCAACGTATAGCTAAATAGTAAGCTTATAATAGTTATTTATGGTACTATTGCCCATGAGAAAATTAACCTGCGAGGCGTCAGCCTTATTATCTGTATGTATTGGATAAAATTTATTATTTCACATTTTTTGTTCAGTGGATACATTTAAATATTTAAACAAACTGATATTTTTGATCCGCTTCACCCCAGATTAGTAGTGTTCTAATATTTTTTGTATGTTTCATTTTAAACTAAATACAAAAAACATAATCATAAATTTTCAAATGTTTCTTTACTTTTGGCCGCTACTGTATTTTTAAAAACAACAAGGCAACAAAAATTTTAAACCTTTACATTATGAAAGGGGAAAATTTAAATTTAAAATAGTGCTTACTATCGGTCCCTGAAATATGGACTTTTATCTTTTGATCATCTGTGCAAAATAGCCAAACCATTGTTTGTTACGTCCCTCAGTGTTACAGCGTTCGTAGCCAGGAATTCTACTCATGTCCGGTGTCTGACTTACCAATCGTGATTAGTATGAGATTCATTTTTACTCTCATTTTACTTTCCTCTATCGTAATATATATATTTTTTCAATTGCGCTATTTTTTGTATATACAGTGCGGTCCAAAAGTCACCTCTCCCACTCTTAACTTTTGAACGAGTGAAGTTATCGACTTGAAATTTGGAATACTTCAATAAGACAACTTAAGCTATCTTTCTAAATATATTTGATATTTGTAACTTAGAGGGGATTTTTTAAAGAGAAAGGTCGGGTGACATCATTTTAAAGCTCATAGACGTTTTTTAAGAGGAATGAAAATGGGATTTTCCTCAAAATGATGATGCAAAGAGGTAAATTAATTAATTTATTATACTTTTTAACTAATTTTAAAGGACATAAATAAAAATTTCCAAAAAGAATCTTGAAAATCACATTTTTTATAAAAAAAATAATTCAGTTTAATTTTTAATTTAAAAAAATTTAAAATTTAATTTAGTTAATTTCAATGATGTAACACACATTTAAAAAATGACCCCCTGATCAGGGGGTCAGCTGACCACATTTTAAAAGATAAAAATATCAAACAGATGCCAAAAGATTTATGGACCTTACTATACCGGGTGTTTTAGGAAGGTGGTTCACCCCCTTTACTTTTTTACTTTTTTAGGTAAGATCTTGAAATTTGCAGAAGCTATATTACGTATAATTTAAGATTTTTTGACATAGAAATTTTTTGACACTTCCGTTTTCTCCGAAAATTAATCGAACTTTTGATTTTTAAATGGAACACCCTGTGTATTTTTACATATTTTGATTCAAAAATCAATTCTGATTATAAGCATGTGTCACTTGTCAAATTTGTGACAGGTCAAGTCATTTCTTAGTTTAATCTTCATTTTTAATCTTTTGTGTTTTAATGCCAAGTTTTTCCAATTCATGTGTGGTATCAAACTGTTCACAAGAAAATTTTCTTTTATTTTAACCTAATGAGCCACCCTCTTTACGTTTGAAAAAAATGACTTATGATTTTCGAACCTTAAGAGCCCACCACTTTTAGAGTTTTGGGAACAAAATCAAAATAGTATTTTTCTGAAGATACTAGACCAAGTATTAAGCGACAAAATGGACAAAAACTATAATTTTTAACAATATCTCACTTATTATTTATAGTAGGACAAATGTTGTTGCATAAATAAAAATAATGTTTAATTCCTTACAAAAACATATGTAATAACTTTTATCGTAGGGCCAGTGTCGGCTTTTGCATAAATTAAGTGAACAGCGTGCTTCAGGGCACCAGCTCGGAGGGCCTTCGAGCAGCGCGGGCGAGGGGCGTTTTAAAATAATTTACTCTTTATTCTTCTTATGAAAAATTTTCTACCAGGGGTAAAGCTTTTTTTCAGATGTGAGAATCTTTTTTTTTTTAGACAAAAGGACAAAAACTATAATTTTTAACAATATCTCACTTATTATTTATAGTAGGACAAATGTTTTTGCATAAATAAAAATAATGTTTAATTCCCTACAAAAACATATGTAATCACTTTTATCGTAGGGCCAGTGTCGGCCTTTGCATGAATTAAGTGAACTCCGTGCTTCAGGGCCCCAGCTCAGAGGGCCCTCGAGCGCGGGCGAGGGGCGTTTTAAAATAATTTACTCTTTATTTTTCTTATGAAAAATTTTCTACCAGGGCTAAAGCTTTTTTTTAGATGTGAAGATATTTTTTTAGTCATCAAAATTTTGCGGCCAGGGGGAAGCTTTTTGCAGAGGTAGGGGGAAGCTTTTTGCAGAGGTAGGCACCTTTTTTAAGTTTTTCCAGAGGTGAGGACCTTTTTCTTTCTTTTTTTCTCCTCAAACTTTTTTTCAAATAGGGGCGCCAGACCAGAAGCTTGTTTTAGGACGCCAAAATATAAGGGCCGGGCCTGCTTAGTTTCCGAGACATAGGTATTGTAATATATTTTGATGTATTTTTACCTTTTTAATTAGATGTCAAATGGACACTGGTAAAATTTCAATCATAGGTAAAATTAATTTCAATTAATTTTTTTTAATAAATTTCTGATAATGGTGTTGTCAGAAAAACAGTCCGATAAAGCTACAAAGAATAAACAGAAAGATATGGCCCAAAATGCAGGAAAAGTGAAGGCAATTTATATCTTATTTTATAAACTTCCTTATTTTTCCACCCGTCTAGAAAAGGTACCCGTTTCACTTTTTCATATTACATTTCATTGATTAAATTCTTACTTAGTTTGGTGTTATGTTATTAATTATTAATAATAGTTAATCTTAAGGCAAAATAATTATTAAATTGCATTTTAATGAAAACTTGTATTTTAGCAAAAAGCAACTTTAAACTTGTAATAAAAATAATAAAGTTACATTTTAAAATATTTTTGGACTGTGTCCCCCTAACTTCGTAGCAAAAACCTGTGGAGCATTTATCAAACGGTGAAGGTTAAGAAGTAAAATTTAAAACAAAAATAAAAATATTTATCGACACAAAATTCAAAAACTGTCAAGGTTATTTTAAACAAATAGTTTTTTAGGAGGTTTTGGGATGTATTCATAGAACGATGACAAAATGTAGTCGCCTAGATTAAACAAAACAATTTTTTGTCCACATTTTTGTAACATCAGTTTTGAGTGCAATAATCTTAGGACCAGTGTCGGACTGGGCAGCCCGTGGATAGTGATATTTGTAACCTGTTAGGGGCCCACAAGTAAATATTAACTTTTCCCTCCCAAAAATTTTAACGACTAAAAAAAACCCGCAAAAATTAAAAAAAAGCTTATCACCCACAATTTTTTTTTAGACTAAGCAAATCCTTACCTCCGGGGGAGGGGGGCAGAGTATAAAGAGCTCCTAAAGGTGGGGGCCCCTTGAGATTTGTCTCACTATCTCACCTGTCCAGTAGGCTGGGCCGAAAAAAATTTTGGTCACCGAATTTAACCAAAATTGGTTAAAGCCTTTATTTTGGTCCACTACGTGGGTCATAAATAATTCAACTCAATTAAATGATCAGAAACCCAACTTTGGGGGTCTGACCGCCAAGATTTTGCGTTTTAAAATAAAATATATACAGGGTGTCCCGAAATAATGAGTAAAAAACTCGGGAGTGATTCTACATCAGGAAATATTCCAAAAAGTTTCTATAAAAATATTTCTAAAAATGCGTCGGAAGGGAGCTAAGCCGCTTTGAAAGCGGCTAAAAAATTCGGTTTTTATTTAATAACTCAGGAACCCTTTGAGATATAGCAACGAGGTTTTGCACGTAAGCTAATGTTAATAAGGCCCATCTTCGTATGTTATTTTCATGTACTTATTTTAATCAGGGGTATGCGAAATGGGGGAGGCTTATTAGTTTTTGTTCTAACCTTTTTTCTGTGTAACTTTTTTGTGATTTTATTTTTTGAATATGATTCCTCAGGTCAAAATACATAAAAAAGGGACTCTTGTAATACTGTAGGATTAATCGTATTCAAGAAAAATTAATTTGAAGGTGAAATTTCACGGTTTAAGGATAAAAAATTAAATAGTAAAAATGGTGAAAATCGAAATTTTAGCTCCCTATGGTTTGGACTTTTGAAAGCACCTGTATATGATTTTTTTTCTTAGTTTTCAATGTACATCCATCTTGTATCATTAATATTTCGATTTTCAACATTTTTATTATTTAATTTTTCGTCCTCGAAGTTCGAGGCTCGAACCGTGAAATTTTACCTTAAAATTGATTTTTCTCGAAAACGGTTAATCTTACAGTATTACAGCAAGTGTAGCTTTTTGATGTATTTTGACCTGATGAATCATATTCCAAAAATAAAATTACAAAAAAGTTACACAGAAAAAAGTTTGGGACAAAAAGCTGATCGCACACCCCTGGTTAAAATAACTACATAAAAATAACATACGAAGGTGGGCCTTATTAAGATTAGTTCACGTGCAAAACCTCGTTTCAGTATCTCAAAGAGTTCCTAAAAACCGAATTTTTTAGCCACCTTCAAAGGGGCTTAGCTCCCTTACGACGCATTTTTAGAAATATTTTTATAGGAACTTTTTGTCATATTTTCTGATGTAGAATCACCTCGTCATAAAAGAGACGACAGCTTTGGTTAAAATCGGCGACCAAAAATATTTTCGGCCCAGCCTACTGTCCAGTCCGACGCTGCTTAGGACTTTTGTTACAAACAAGAAATATTTTTTTCTATTACAGACATTTAGCAAAAAAAAATAACCTACCGTTACAAAAAACACTGATATTAAATATTTTTAGTTTTTTGTCACGAAAAAGTTGTAAAACGAATTAGAAAGATAAAGTTTGGACTTTTTTGACTTTGAATTTACGAAAAAGTTATATATTTCACAAAAAAGTTGTAATTTTTATTAATTAAAAATATAAAAGTTGTCAAATAATAACCTTTCTTATATTTTTTTAATGTTTGAAAATTTCAACTTTTATATTTTTAACAACTTTTTCGATTTCAAGTTAGTGGGGAGAAGCTATCTACGGCCTTGGTTACATGTTACATTACATAGAAAAAACGGATTCCTTGAACCAAGGACATGTGTCTTTGAATATGTTCAAAGCCATATTCTCTTGTTTTTTCTATGTAGAAGTGTACATTTTGAACTCCTGAAAATCTGAAAATTAAAACTTTTTTCAGGTTTAATATGTGCTGAAGGAGATTTATGGAAGGACCAAAGAAGATTCGTGCATAATTGTCTACGTTTTTTGGGAGGCACAAAAATAGGCAATCAGCGGGAAAAAATGAACAAATTAATTTTGGATCAGGCTGTGGAATTTATAAAAGTGCGAATTAAATAAAAAGGGAGCGTTTAAGTATTATGTAACATTTATTTTAAATATTTTAGCATATGAAAAGCCTTGGTGATGTAGTGGAAATTGATCCACTGGAAGATCTGCGCCATAGTTTGGGATCAGCAATAAATTTGATTGTCTTTGGAAAATCTTGGGACAGGGATGATGGTTTATGGAAATGGTTACAAGAATTGCAGGAGGAAGGTACCAAACTAATTGGTGTTGCAGGTCCATTAAATTTTTTACCATTTTTAAGGTAAAAAATATATTAAAAGTTTCAATTTTAAAAATATACCATTTACTCCTGACGCGTCGGGACGTTAGTTTTATGCAATATAGGTACCTATATATGTACATTTTACAAATTCAAGACTTTCAAACAAATATGTCTTGAGAGGGTCGAAATGTTTAACTATAAATTATTTTTAATAAATTTGATTTAAACTTTGTTGTACAGATTTATACCGAAGATGAGGCAATCGATGGACTTTTTGATTAAAGGAAAACTAAAAACGCACGAAGTTTATAAGAAACTGATTCGCGAGCAACAAGAACTAGTCAAAAACAAAAAAGAACCATTTGACAATCTTATACAATTTTTTCTTATGGAAAGAGAGAGGCACCAAGATAGAGAAGAATGTAAAAATTTTTATAACGATCAGCAATTTTTTCATTTATTAGCAGATATTTTCGGGGCTGGGCTAGATACAACCCTTACAACTATAAGGTAGGTAATAAATATATGCAAATGTATTTAAATATTTGGTCAGTATTTTTTTTTTTTTAATTCCGGTCACCATGATTCCGGTCGTTTGTATCGACTGAAAAAAAAAAACGAGATATTATTCAGTATCGAAATCGCTATAGCCCTACCTAGAAGATTTTTTTTTCCCCAAAAAATTTTTAAATAAACGGCCGGAATCATGTCGACCTCCGTTTTTTGATGTTTTTTTTTTAACAAAATTTTATGGCAAAAAAAAGCACTTTAAAAATCTAAAAAAATTGTATTCTTTAAATATACGGTGTATTTGAAATAGGTTTCGAAATTTTAAGGGGTGATTCTACATCAGAAAATATTACAAAAAGTTCCTATAAACATGTCTAAAAATGCGTGGTAAGGGAGTTAAGGCATCGTTCAAGTATTACGTAACGCAAATTGTACCAAAATTCATACACTTCATACCCTATTTTTCGCGTTATTAAATGCTGTAGAGATTTCATATTTTGGCTATCCCCCCAAATAGGGAGTGTGTTGGGGGGGTAGCCTAAATATAAAATCTCTACAGCCTTTAATAACGCGGGAATCAATGTATGAAGTGTATGAATTTTAGTACGAACTTAGGAACACTTTGAGATATAACAACGAGGTTTTGCATGTGAACTAATCTTAATAAGGCCCATATTCGGATGTTATTTTAATGTACTTATTTTAACCAGGGGTGTGTGAAATGGGGGTCCCTTATTAGTTATTTGTCCCAAACTTTTTACTGTGCAGCTTTTTTTAATTTTATTTTTGAATTGATAAAGATAACAATTTTGCGATTGTGATATATTAAGTAAAACAAATTTTGATTTTAAGTGTTTTTCTATTGAATTTTATTATAAGCTCATGATCGCCCGCATTTTGTGTGTGCTTCGGGCCCATAAGCACCCGCTAATTTGTTTTTTTTTTGGGTTTGGCAGCAGGACAAACGAACATTGCTTATTGTTTTTGGAACTAATGTATGCCAAGAACTATAAAAATCTCGTTTACTACAGTTTTGCCAATCGTTTTTGCTAAAAACCAAAATTTCCTCAAATGCATATTTGTCTTTTTTTTTAACTACTCAAATACAAAAAAAATAATATAAAATAAATGTTTCATTATACTATTGCAGCGCCAAAAACAATGAAACTGATATTTTAATAGGATTAATAGTCAAAACTTTTAAAGAAAAAGTTCTTTGTGCTATCTCACAATGTAGTAGATTCAAAAAAGTACCTACTAAATTAGCATATTATAATAGGTTGCTTTTAGGAGTTTTATGTTTTCCAATAATAAGTTTTAGTGCTTCTTTTATCAGTTCAGGTATTTCTGCAAACTTAACTATATACTATATTAAAAGCTTTTATTTTTTATTTTTTATTTATATTTTTAATAGCGTCCTTAAGTACCTACCTGTTTTAACAAATAAAATGCGTTAATTTAGTTGTTTTTGGAAAAATGTCGACGTGGGGGAAAAATGGATTTGATTTTCGGAATCCAAATCACTGTTTTATCGTAGGCCTGTGTAATTATAAGAATTCATTAAACTTTTAGGTGGTATTTATTATATATAGCTACAAACAAACAAATTCAAACAAACATACGAACAGAACTAAAAGAAGTTCTAGAAAATAGAGCAATTTCTACAGACGATATGAACTCACTTCCTTTGCTGGAATCCTCCATATTGGAAGTCCAGAGAATACGTTCTGTAGTGCCCATGGGTATACCTCATGGTACTTTGGAAGAATTAGAAATCGATGGTTTTAAAATTCCAAAACGTACCATGGTTGTACCTTTACAATGGGCAATACATATGGATAAAACTGTATTTTCCAATCCAGAAAATTTCGATCCCGCTAGATTCTTGGATAGCAATGGAGAGATTAGAAAGATTGATAATTTTATGCCATTCCAAACAGGTAAGTCAGACTACATTTACAAAGTTATTTTTTGTACACCCTTGGTTTTGCGCCTCTCCCAAGATGAATTTAAAACCCTCTTGCCCACCTCGAAAAAAAGTTGATTTTATTTTATACGTCTTACAAAAACCCAAGCGTGTCACGTGATCATATATTCTTACCACTTTCCCGTTCATAATCATAGAGTGGGAGAGAGCGCACGATAGTAACGTAATTGGCTTGGTTGCTTAAAAGAGCTTTACTTTTTTCCCTATGCATAGCTATGGTCCTATAGTTTTTCTAAGATAGGCTCCATTTTTGCGCCCTTAACTTCAATGTTGCTGCTACATACTACCATTTTTCGGATTTTCTTCATTATCTTTGTCGGAGATACTCCCCCTTTACCCTTTACCCTGGTTAAAATTAAATAAATATTCTACGTTTTTTGCAAATAACTCAAAACCTAGCCATATTTCCTTTAAGAACTCTTAATACACGACAACATTTTCGAATTTTGCAATTTGACTGTAGGAACCATCCGACATTTCAATTTACGCCTTTTTTTTAAATACCGATTTTATTTATTTATTTTTTTTTATTTTTAGGTAAACGCATGTGCGTGGGTGATGAATTAGCCAAAATGATATTATTTATTTTTTGTGCAACAATTTTGCAAAACTTTGACATTAGTGGAGGAGAAAACTCCAATCTGGATTTCACCGGTGAGTGTGGAATCACTTTAACTCCCAAGTATCAAAAATTAAACTTTAAAAAGATTGATCTAGACCATTAACTTAACTCACGGGTAGCCTTAAACAAAGTTGAATGGAAAGTCAAACCACCCCGAAGTTTTTGATTTTAGGTTATTTTTGGGACATTTCCAAACAGTTTTTGACAAAAATTGAAATCGCCCACTAAGCCGTTTTTAAATAAAGTAATTCTTCTTTTTCTTCTTCAAGTTTTTCCTGACATCACAATACGGAGTTTTTTCTATGACTTACACATTAACAAAGTAGGCGTGTGAATGGTCGTGATTATATTGAGTGTCATGGGTACTATAGGGTGTGTCATAGAAAAAACTCCGTATTGTGATGTCAGGAAAAACTTGAAGAAGAAGAATTACTTTATTTAAAAACGGCTTCGTGAGCGATTTCAAATTTTGTCAAAAACTGTTTGGATTTATTTCATTTTAAGGGGGGGACATCTATAAGGAAAAAAATTGCGCATTCACAAAAATATAATTTTGAAGGTATTTTTATGCTTATATATATATCTCGCTTGGGGGAGCATGGCCACCATGCCCCCCCTAAATCTGCCGGTGCCAAAAACAACCTAAAATCCAAAAATACGGTTTGACTCTCCATTTAACATTGTTTAAGGCTACCTGAGAACTTATTGTTTGTAATATACTCCAACATGTTTGTATTTTTTTTAAATAAAATTTTTCTCTAAGGGATCACGCAGTTTTTATTGGTATGTTTTTTGTCGACAGAAAATTGAATTTAAATTAATTTTGATTACTATGTTTTGAATTTTAGAAGTAATTCTACATTGTTAAAAAAAAGCCAAGATTGTTAGTCTTTCTAATCGCAGGTTTACTAAATTCCGGGTGATTTTTATTTATGTCCACCCCCAAAATTAAAATTAATGCTCATTCGATAAAAACGAAACTTTTTTTGTTTAATTTCCGATTTCGAATATGTTTTTTTTTAATGAAACACCCTGTAACTTTTTACATTTTTGAATTCAGCCGAAAATTCTTTGTGTAAAAACTGATTGTTTTTTTTTTTACTTTTTTTCGTTTTCGTTTTTATCGTATAAAAACGAGATACCTTGTTTTTACTTACTTAAGCTTAAAAAACTATAAAACTAATACTAAAATTAAAATTTAATCAGTGACAGCGAATTGGAGCTAAAAAAAACTTTTTTTGCCCTGGACTCCAATTTTTTATGTCCATGTAAACTTTATTTCTACAGTATTTTTCCGCTATTTTTCTAGGTTAAAAAAGGTAAATTATCTGTATCTCGTTTTTATATGATTAACCGAAAACGAAAAAAAAAAATCAAAAAAATCGTTTTACAATATATTTTTTATAATGAAAAAAATATGTTTAAAAAAAATGTTTTTACCCCATTTTACCCCCTTACCTCAACCCGATTTCTAAGAAAAACAATCCCAGCCTAGAACTTTGGATAATTAAAAAGCGTTCTTGAGATATCGTGATCACAAATTTCCCGGACACACAGACCGACAGACAGAATTTTCTTTTGACGGAAATCATATTTTTTGGATATAAAACGTCCAGAAACGTAAAAGAGCAATAAAAATTTTTCGATTTTTTTTTACTAACGCAAAACTTTCCTTGGGTAAATGTAAAAAAAAGTTATAGATAGAATTTTCCGCTGAATTCAAAAAGGTAAAAAATTACAGACTGTTCCATTAAAAAAATAAATATTTATACCACTGTCGGCGAAACCGGAAACAAAAAAATTAAATCCGCCATTTTATTATAGCCAATGTAAAATTATATAAGATTAATCTTAATTTTAGGGGTTCGTTTGGAAAGTTTAAATGCAAATTTGCACCCCTGTGCTATTTTTCTATATCTCGACTTTCAGTGTCGGACTGGACAGGTGAGATAGTGAGCAAAATCTCACGGGCCCTCCCCACTTTTTGGATCTCCCCTTGCTTTGGGCTTTCCCCGGGTGATGTTTGTTTAGCCAGGTACAAAGCTTTTTTTGGGGTGAGGACCTTTTTTTAGCCTTTAAAAATTTGGGAGGGTTGGTAGGTGCGCCAAGTTTTGTAGAAACTGTCAGGGACAAAGTTTTTCTTTTTTGGTTGGGGCGCTAAGTTCCGGAGAAACCATCAGGGACAAAGCTATTTTTTCTGAGGGTTTTTTTTTTTTTTTGGTAGGGGCGCCAAGGTGGGCGCCAAGTTTTGTAGAAACCGTCAGGGACCAAGCCTTTTGTTTGATAGGGACGCTAAGTTCCGGGAAAACCGTTAGGGACAAAGGCTGTTTTTTAATAGGGGCACCCAAGTTCCGGAGAAACTGTCAGGGACAAAGCTTTTTTTCTGAGGGTGTTTTTTTTTTGGTTTGGTAGGAGCGCCAAGGGTAGAAATCTCACTAGCCTTGGGCAGTCTAAGTTGGACTTTCCAGTCCGACACTGTCGACTTCTATTCGCCGCTCAACAAATGAACATGATATTTGTTCCTTATTGAATTCTCTACAATTTATGGAAATAACTTTTTTTTGTTTAAACAATCAGAAAAAAAGTTGCAGTGCGCTGAAAATTTGCAAGAATTTACCGATTTATCGAAAACATCTGGAAAACTAATCTTTTGTTGAATATGATACCTATTTCATCAAATATAACGGTATTTTACATTTTTATGACTTTTTCAGCAAAAAAAATTATTTACCTAAATTGTAGAGAATTCAATAATGAACAAATATCATGTTCACTTTTTGTTGATCGACGAACAGAAGCCGAGATTTGAACCAAAAGCAAAAATAAAATGCACATAACTATGCAAAAAAAATTGTACATGGGTGCAAATTTGGATTTAAGCTTTTTATCGTATGAAACCCCCTTTCGATAAAAAGTGTTTCTTTTATTGCAAGGTGATGCCCTTTCAGACAACCGTTCGACTGGGCTATTGAATTAAAGATTACATAAGGTAAGTGCAGATATTATGCCCATGCTAACGTATAATTGCTGATAAAAATTAAATGAGATAACTTCAAAACTAAATAATACTTATAGAGCCCAGATTACTTATTTATGCTTAAGTTATTAAAGAAAAACATGAAAAAAGTTTAAAAAAATAAATAATTATAGGCCATTTAAAAAAATGTATCAATTGGCCATATTACCAATTACTGCTGGTAATATGGCCACATATAAAATGATATTTTTCTAAATATTATCAAGTTAAGTATTTATTTCTGATTTTTTTATTGCCTTTTAATATATAAAACTAAAAAAAGTTAAACAAAAACTGTACTTCATAAAATATAAAAAAAAATGAATGGCTTTAGGTAAAGTAAAACTTACTTGATAAATATTTTATACTAGCTACTTTTTTAAAATGATTCACAATCTGAATAAAAATGGTCCTTTGTAATTTTCTGTTAGTCTAACACAATATTTATGTAATTAAACGTAAAAACTAACACCGAGCCTCATAGCTTCCTGCAGGAAGCATGATTATTGCCATGGCCATATTACTATACACACAAACTGTCCATATTATTCTACATTGTAATGTAGAAGATTTCCTAAATTTTTGTTACGTTTACTGACTGAAATTCTACATAAACCAACTGTTAAATAGGACTTTTGCTATAATAAAATATAAATAAAATTTAAAGTACTTACCGTAATCAAATGTTATGGATTTACAAAATATTAAAAATTTTATATAATGATTTACCAACGAAAAGAAAATCACTAAAATCGTTGCAAAATTTAAACCATAAGTTGTGGCGCGATCTAGAGCTTGCCCTACGAATCTTGTTAGAAACACTAACTTAAAATACTGTAATCAAAATTTTTTCATTCTTACTTTTTGAAATATGGCAAATTGGCCATAATAAATACATGGCCATAATACCTGCAACCACCTTATGTTGAAAAAGTTGCACGAACAAGTGAAACAAATGCTTAATGTTTAGTGTTTTAGTCAAAATGTTTAAAAGTTATTAGGAAAAAAGTTTACCAATTTCATTTCATCTCACAATGTAGGCTAGACAATTATTGCAAAACATAGACCAATTCCAGTACCAATCAGGGGCTAGCCAAGACCAAATTTTGGGGGCTTGAGCCCTACATATATGTATATGTAAAAAAATATATGCGTAATTTTACTTTTATAGTTTGATTTGGGGGAGGGGGGGGGTTAGCAAAATTTGTGGGTGCTTAGCCCCCTAGTTACGCCGATGGTACCAATAAATGTAAAATAAGAATTCCGACATGGATGAATTACTATTTAGTCTCTAGAGAAAAAGAGAAATTCTTTAGGATTTAATACAACTACTTTATATGTTTAACTTAAAAAAATTGAGCTAGGGGTTGCGCTCCGGCGTTGGGAGATTTTTTGAATATTTTTTCTGAACATTTTAAATCTCAAAAAATTCTACATTCGCCCATATATTTGTTTAGCATTCTTTTAAGTAGTTTTTAAACTTTTTGTTAAAAAAGTATAATTTGCGTTTTTTTATCATGAAATTAGTCATCTAACAAAAATTGTTTTTTTTTAGTTTGTTTAAATTTGACCAAAATCCCTGTTTTACACTCCCTCAAAATAAGGTGTTAAAAAATAAAAAAACTTGGCAAAAAATATGGCCGAATAGAGAATTACATGAACTTTAAAGTGGTATATCACAGGGGCCTCTTAAGTCGAAATTTTCATTTGAAAAATCCGCCTACAACCCCTGCTACTTAAAAAGTTAAAAATACTAAATCGTGCAAAAAAATTGTTTATGTAGTCCCATTTATGTATTCCAAATGTAAACTTGTAAACTTTTGGACTGCACTTAAGTATGACGCTAAGGGGGGGTAAAAATTTTTCAGAAGAGCTTATTTTTCGAGGTGACCTTTTTTTTAGTCATCAAAAGGGGTAAGTTTTTCCTTCCGGGTTTTCAAAATAGTTGAAACATTTCTGAAAAAAGTTGGGAAATCCCTTACCATTTAGTTGCGAACCCCTTTAAAAAGTTTAAAATAAATAATTTAATTAAAAAAAAAAAAATACCCGGCTGATTAACTAAAATGTATAAAACAAGAATAATGTGAAATAAAATTATATAGTAGCCGTTGCAGTCGGAGGCCAATCCTAAATATTATAATGATACAAATCTTTAAATTCATTTCAAATATACAAATGTTTTAATAATATGAAGGTAAGAGGTCTCCGACTGCGACGGTTACTATATAATTTTATTTCACATTATTCTTGTTTTGGGCCTGTTCAAGAATGACGTCACCTATTTTTGACCAATTATTTACCCCCCTCCCCCTTTCGTCACCTTTCTTCACTTTTGCCTTGACCCCCCATAAAACACAAAAAAATGACGCCACCTTTTGGAAGACCCCCCGTCCTATAATAGAGGGGCAGAATAGGTAAACCTACTAAAATATAAAAACAATTAAATTTTAATATATTTTAATTTAAAACTTTTAAACTTAATTGATAATTCAACAAATAAAGCAAATCTTAGTTGGTTAGAGGGTCTGTAACCAACTAAGCTTTGAACAGGTAGGTCATTTAGGCCCAGAACCTCTGACAAAAGCCGTTAAAAAAATATCGTATTTTAAGTAATATGAAAAATATAATTACGATTTTTTGTTGAGCTACGCCTAAAGTAAAATTTACTGTAGTCTTTTATGTCGTAGTTGTTTTTATAAAAACTCTTCACTATTTTTTTTTAAATATAACTCTTTTTAAGGTGACGTCACTTTTAGTCTGACCCTCCTCCCCCCTTCCTCACTTTTCGTCACCTTTTGACCAACCCCCCCCCCACTCCCCCCTATAAAGGTGACGTCATTCTTGAACAGCCCCTTTATACTTTTTAGTTAATCAGTCGGGTGTTTTTTTTTATTAAATTATTTATTTAATATTTGTTTTATCAATTACATTTTTGATTTTTTCTAATCAAAATTTTCATAAAATTAACGTAGAACGTAGATCACTGGTTACTTTTAATCTAAATCTAAATATTTATATAATCATTTAACAATGCCAAAATTTTTAATCAATACGTAATATTTATAAAACATTTGATCGTGTATTATACAATAATTTAATTGATATTTAATAATATTATTATTCGGAAGGTTGAGAGGTTTTTCGCATTTTTGTTTAATTTAATAGGAAGGAAATTTAAAAAATATTCCTTTTCAAGCTGCTGTAGTAAATAAGTATAACCTTAAACCTGATCTATCGTTTATCCCAAAAAACAAAAAAGGCGTTTTATTTTTTCCTTATAAAATTTTTAGAATAAAACTTATTTCATATCGAGGGGCTGACCGCATCTGAAATTTGTACAAAAGAGTACCTTTTTGCAAAGAGTTCCTCGGAGTTCCTCCGGAGTTCCTCGGAGTTCCTCCGGAGTTCCTCCAGAGTTCCTCTTGTGTTCCTTAAGAGTTCTTCGGTAATTTTTGGCAAATAAGCCGTAGAAATTACCGCTGTGCAAGCACTACTGCCAATAAGGCACCAACAAAAGAAAGCTTTTTCCCTGAAGCTTTTTCCCTGGCGGTTTCAACTTGGCGCCCCTACAAAAAAAGAAGTTGGCGCCCAAAAAAATACCTTCATAAAAAAGTTTTGTCCCTGACGGATACTACCATACTACCAAACTTAGCGTCCCTTCAAGTAAAAAATGGCGCCCCCGATTTACCTTCACGAGAAAAAAGCTTTGTCCCTGACAGTTTCTGCCAAACAACTTGGCGCCCCTTCAGGACAAAAATTGAAATTGGCGCCCCAAAATTACCTTCAGAAAAAGAAGCTTTTTCCCTGACGGTTTCTACCAAACTCGGCGCTTTCTACCAAACTCGGCGCCCCTTCAGAAAAAAATTGGCGCCCAAAGGTAGGATGTTTTGTAAAGTTTGAACCATAAGAACGTTAATCCACATGGGTAATAAATAATAATTGTTTCTGACCGCGTGTGAAATTTGCACAAAGCAGTTCCTTTTTGCAAAGAGTTCCTCCATTTTACAAAGAGTTCCTTCATTTTGCAAAGAGTTCCTCCATTTTGCAACGAGTTCCTCCTTTTTGCAAAGAGTTCCTCGGAGTTCCTCGGAGTTCCTCCAGAGTTCCTCCTGAGTTCCTTTGGCTTGTACAAAAGATTTCCATGCGGTCAACCCCTCGTTTCATATTCAGCGCCGCAACCTGTTGTTTGCAATTTTCAAGGTCACGTAATTTTTAACTGCTGCTGAATATTAAACAGAATTAAATTAAATAAAGATTTTTACTTTTTTTAATTAATTAATTTAATGTTGTTTTTAGCATTTTTTAAGTAAATTCAAATTTTCCAATTTGTAAGTTATTTCAGCTAGTTTTCAACGGCATTGTACAATACAACCTGTACTGTAGATAAATTTATTATTTATACTTTTTACCAGAGCCATAACTAGGGCATGGCGATGGTGGCATGTGCCACTAAAAATAAAAAAATTGAAGAATTTAAATAATTTTACTTGAAATTAATAAAAAAAGTTGGCTGCGGCGCTGGATATTTCTTTGGTTTTTGTGAAATTTTAAAACAGTTTTAAAATTAAAGAGTCCACCTTTGTTAAATTTTTCGCCTGCAGTACTAAGTAGGCCTTTTTTTATTTAGGAGTGTAAAACTTTAGCTTGGAATTCGTAAAAAATTTCTCCTGCGGTGATAACATGATACAAATATAATTTGTAAAATTTTTTTCTAGAAGTTTTTTATATGTTTTTTTTAAATTTAAATTGTAAAACTTTAACTTGAAATTCATAAAAAATTTCGCCTGCGGCGCTAGAGCTTCCTTGTATTTTTGTAAAATTTTAAATTTTAATCAGCTTTAATTTTTTTGCGGCGCTAAAGCATGGTTTATTAAAATATAAGAAACTTTTAAAATGTCTGTCCGTCCGATGGACACCATACTCAAGAACGAATTATCCGATCGAGGGAAAGATCCCTCTTGTTTTTGAAACTAATCCATTCGACAACAGAAAAGTTACGCTTTAAAAAAACATTAAAAATATAATTCCCAGTTTATTTTTTTTTTCAAAAAATTATATATGTATTTTGAAAATTTTAGTTTCATTAAATTTTTTTTTAGATTTTTTTTAAGTTTTCGTTTTTCGAAAAAAGATCTTTTTTTATTTTTTTTTTAATTATTTGGGAAAAACCAATAGCATTGAATTAATAGCATTACATATCTTGAAGGCTTGTTTATTTTATTTAACGCCTCAGCATACCTAAATCCTCGTTTACTGCGATTCTTTTCGTTAAATTAATTGGCCATAATTTTTTTTCGTGAGTAATATCTTACTTTAATTACTTGTACCCCAAGTAATCAATACAAGTATTGACATCACCATTTATGTGCTTCAAAAATTTACTAAAATAGCAGCTTTTGATACATAACCTTGCTTTTCGAATTTTCGGTTGACGATATAACATATCTCTGCCAAATTGTAGTGGAGACAAAGTAAAATTTTAATTTGGACTTTTTTAATTCTAATTAAATTAGGTTACATATGTAACCTAAAGGTTACATATGTAACATATCGTCGGCTTAAAGTGTTAACCTCCACTTTTGGACGAATTATCGTTTTTGATAACGTTTAAAAAAGGGCGCTTAGTTACAACATCTGCGAAAAATAGGTAGCCCTAACTTTTTCCCAGATATAAATTTTTCCATGATGCGTTTACCTGCTTACTCAACGCGCTTCAACCGCTAGTTCGAAAAGCTGCTAACTCCGCCACTTCCAACCATTTTCTGTGGACAAACGTCAACAAAAAGTGGTGATGTCGTGAAAATCAAGTTTTAAGGCTGTTTAATGGTGGTTATTTTACCACTACTTGGTTTTATCGTAAAAAGTAAGTATATTTTTACGTGTTGTGTTAAAGGTAAAGGTAAAAAGCCAATGGCTGCGTTCAGTGAAAACAGCAAAACTCATCGAAAGCTGTCAAATCACTACTGAACGCTATAATCAGTTTTGATTGACAGATGTGGCGGAATCATTCCTCATCAACATTTTGAGATGATTAGTTGTGATTGATTTTTTAAAAGAGAGGGAATGTACTTTTTGGTATATGGTAATTGTGACAAATGACACATATTAGCCGTTCAGCAGTTTGCTAGCAAAACTTATCATTTGATGAGTCATCAATGATGACTTTTGATTAGTTTTGCTGTTTTCATTGAACGCAGCCGACTTTACCGAAAACCTGCCAACTCCTTGATGGAGATTTTTATCGAATTTAGAAAACCTGCCAACTGCTTTTTAATTTAATAAAAATCAATCCAAATTAATTTTTTATAGTTGATAAACGTCCAAAACACGCTAATAAAAAAAGGGATTTTTCATTTTGTTATACAATAATTATAGAAATAATTATAGGGTTTTTTTCTTCTCCTGTAAAGTTTAGTCAAAGGAGTTAGCAGGTTAACACTTTAAGCCGACGATATGTAATATGTATTGATATCAATAGCAAACCTATATTATCATAAATTTTGATTGATTCTTGATATTTTTCCTCGTATTTTTTAGTGGTTTTAGTTATAGTTTATACTTTATAACTTAAATAATAAAATGTTTTTTTTATTTACGTTTTATGAAAATTTATTTCTCAATAACTCTTGTCAAACATAATAGAAAAAGTCATAATGCGGCAGCGTCGCATTTAACCACTGTGACAACAGTGTGGAAACCTGATAATAAGTGGTCCAATTCTTTCCGTGGCCTGTATGGGTACACAAAATAATAATAATAATAATAGACAAAATAACAAAATAGAATGATTTTTGGCCGTCTGCGCACACTTCTGCGTCCCGACTAAATGCGTCCTCCATTTTGATTCAAAATATCCAACATAAAGTAAAAAATATATATTATGTTGGTAACACTGTGTAACATTATTTTCTTTGTTAGAGATGTGACTTTTCATCTCACTTCGTTACTCAGTAAAAGTTTCTTTTTGTCGTTGATTTGTCGCCACAGTTGGTTATATATATACATGTACATATATGAAAAAACTAAATAAATATGTAATACTTTACATAAAAAAAATTATTTAACAGTATCTTGAATATAAAAATATAATTCTTGGCATACACCTCTAACATGAAACTTGAAGTTAACATAACCTCATTTTTTTATATTTTTGTTATGTCTTAATATTTTTTGTTTTCTAGTTAAATCTAATTAGGTATATGCTTCTAGTTTTAGGATCAATCGACTCCCAAGACTATCTTTAGATCTCTTGTTAAATGACACTTTTTCTCCCATTGATCAAAGATCTACTGTAAACTAGGCTTTGGACAATAAAGTTACTTTTGTAAAATTGCATGTTAATATTAGATTATTTTTTATTAAAGTAAATAATATACATTGTACAGTGTTCATGAATTTAAGAGTTGTTTAATAGTACATAGTAAAGGTAGTAATAATGTCAAATAACATATCGAGTGAAAAAAGATTGAAAAAAAAATATAAAAATCCACTATAGATATTTTAAAAGCTTGCAATACACCTGATTTCTAAATTCTGGCTTAGTTAAAATGTTTTAGGTTTTTTCATGCTTATATGATGTATGAGTATAAACAAATGACATGACTTGACTACACACTGGAGTGTATGTCCTAGTAGGACAGTCCTACACAGTATTATAAATGGAAAATTATAATCTTCATTGCACTGCACGAATTCCTATGTAACTTTTTTATGAGCATAATTCATCTGTGCAGTAGATGATATATTTTTTTTAAAGTGAGGTTATGTCGTTTATGTACATTTTAGCCATTAATTTAAATTTTCCGGTTAACTTATAATCAAAATGGCGGATCGTAAATTTGTATATAACCTTGAGATGACAGCTCATCTATGTTCTTTGTCTATGTTGGTTAGTCATAATGCCGCAATGTCGCATTTAACAACAGTGACAACAGTGTGGAAACCTGATAAAAAGTGGTCCACTTCTTTCCGTGGACTGTACCGTACATAACTATTGTTTGGGTAATTAGAATAAATTAGAGACGTGTTTTTATTAAAATTATAATTTATTTTAACCTTATGGTTTTGTTTGAAATATTTAAATAACAATAACCTTAAAATAAGTCTTGCTCTCTATCATAATATACAATCAGCAAGAATGCAACAAAAATAAAATACAATATATACATCACTTAAATTTCTAAATGAATAATAATAATAATAATAATTATATTAATAATAATGGTGATTTAATTTCCATAGGAAATTTTAAAAGTTGCCCGTCTTTTTTTAAAATTCACTGGTTTTTCATAAAAAAATATAGGTAACATGACAATTCGATGCATCTCCAAACTTATGCTTTTTTAAGGGACACTTTGTATATTTTATTATAACATTTAGAAACATTTTTCTATCTGTTGAATAAAACTTAGAGTTACAAAGATAGGCCCTTATTAAAAAGCAACCTGTATTTAAAATAAAAAAAATATGGTATAAAAAAAATGGTAAAACAAAAAAAATATACGTGGAAAATGTCAAAGTGGTAAAATCCTTATAGTAACTATACATAATTACCCTAGAAAAATGTCTTTAAAAACTGCAAAAATTTTTGGAAACAAAACAGCGCTTGCAGCTTTTATGTATTTTTTCTGGGGGGTATAACCAGCTTGGAGGTGCATTCTTATGAAATGATATGACTAGCAAAATTACCTAACCTATAAGTTAATACTAAGGTGATATTGAACACTTTTTTGCACAGCCTATCTACAGTACTAAACAAAAGTTTCGAAACAGTCTCTACAAAATTTAATTTTTGTAAAAATAGCCGCAATAATTATAAAAAGTTTTTAATAACTTCATTTAAACTTGACAAAAAGCTATAAAATTAAATCAATTTTTAACGCTTTTTTCACTTTTTATGTACGAAATTGAAACTTATTTACGCGTATTATTATTTACACGCAACTTGCGTATAAAAAAGTTTTATTAAATTTAAAGGTTTCGTATAAAAAAATCCATTATTAAAGACTATTATATAAATTATAATTTATAATTACTATTAAATATCACATAATAGCATAACAAAATTAAAAAAAAAACACATTAGGATGCATTATTATTTAAATTTCTTTTTTTTTTGTATAGTTTCTAAACTTTTGTCCACTACTGTAGCTGGAGATCTAACTTAATTTTTCAAGGAATGGCTTTGTATTGGTTTAAATAAGTACTGTGCCTATTTAATATACAGGTTTTTTCCTGTACTTTTAGGAAAACACTTTAAACCGTGCTCTGATACAACTAACTTAGAAAAAGTTAAAATTTCTTCTGTCGAATTATCCGTTTGTGAGTCAAATTGCTCGTTTATGAGTCAAATTATTCGTTTATGGATCAAATTAACCGCTTATGGGTCGAATTACCTGCTAGTGGATCGAATTGCCTCCCATTGAGTCTAATTAACCGTAGACAGAAAATATTTTAACTTTTTCAAGAGAAACTTGAAATATTGCCAAGGCATTCTTGACTTTTAATGACTTCCGGCAGGCCTAATCGTGTTCGAGACCGTGTCCCAGTCCATAGGTCTCGGTTTTAAACTGACTTTGAAGGCATACGGACTTATCGTGACACCGGCAATGCCCTTTAGACTTGGCAACGTCTCGCCTTCAGGTACGCTTATGTGGAAAGAGTGTAGTAGCGATGAAAAGAATAAGAACAACTCCATTCGTGCTAAAGTTTCTCCCAAGCACATTCTCCTTCCCACTCCGAAGGGTAAAAAGTATTCTGGTTTGGTTACTTTTCCTTCGGAGTTGATGAATCTGGGTGGGTTGAATTTTTCTGGTTCATCCCATAGTGTGGGATCCATATGGACGGCGTGTAGCAACGGCACCACTTGAGCATGTTGAGGTAAATTAAAGCCATTTAATTTAACATCTCTGAAAATAAAGAAAAGCAACTATTAGTACGCTTCTTTTTTTCTTTAATTTTATGGTGACATGAGCACAGTTGGGATAATTTGAAGTAGATAAGTTAAAAAGATCAAAAGCTGGAAGCAAGAAGTATGAGTTAGTATTCAAATTTTGGAACTACCAAACTGTTTTGACTCAAGATGAAAGCTTGTTATTCAAACTAAAACAGTCATGTCATCCACGATAATTCGTTACCGTATTAAATACTAAACGTTTTTGCCTATTTGGAACCCCAGGCAACATTTGTTATTAATTACAAGTCATTACATGAAAAAAATAACGCTGTTCTGTTATTTTTTACTGTAACAACCTGCAATTAATAACATATGTTGCCTGGGGTTCCATATAGGCAAAAACGTTTAGTATTTACTACATTGTGCATTAAAAAAAAAACAGTATATAAAGACAGACCAGATAAAATTGAAATATATAATCTAAATCTTTGATTTAACTAGATAAGACCGATAACAAGTACTTTTTTAAGATTAGTTTGTTTTAAATAAATAGTTTATACAAGTAATTTCACGGAGTAGCTAAAAATAAAATATTTTAATATAAATCTGGATAAAATTGGTTTTTATCTATAAGCAGCAGAAATAATAATTAATGTAATAATTAAAACTTTTAATTTTGTTTTCGATGTATTTTTCCTAAATCCCAAAAAAGTTTTTAAAAACTTTAAGCATATGTTTTTGGGGATTAGCACCATTCATATTTTTTTGGTTGTTTTTTTTTTAGTATGAAACGCATTTAATTTAATTGGTTGTTTATCTTGCTACAAACATATCTCCAAAGTTGCATACTAGCTTTATGGAAATAAATAGCTAAAGAAAATAAAAATATGTATCTGATCAGAGTTAAGAGCAGTTATTTGTAAAAAATAGTTATTTTCTTAACTAGTGTATTAAGTGGATAAAATCACTTAATACACAAGTTGAGAATTTAATTTTATCCAACACCTTTTATTTTTAAATAAAAATCTATAATTTTGCGAAAAATTATGTCAAAAATATTAACATTAAGTTTTCTTAATACTAAAATAATAGGTAGCCATGGCTTAAGTATGCCTATTAAAAATAAACAATTGCTAGTTTTACATTTCTTACAAACGTCAAAATGGACGAGGTGATGACAGAATTTTTAATAAAAACAGTATTTTATTCAAAAACTAAAGAATAATTTGGGGTTTTCTTTAATTTTTATGGTTTAGTTAACGTGCTTCTATTTATAGAATAGTTATAATACTTAATAGGGTATGTAACTAATTTTGGGTGAGATCAAAAGCTGTACGTAAAAGAGTGGGTGAAAAATTTTTTAGTCACTAGTGGAAAAAAACTCACTTTTGACATTTAAAATAGTGCTCAAAAAAAGTGTTTCTGTGAAGGTGTTGGATAAAATTAATATTTTTAAAATAATTTAATATATTTTATTTGTCCAATTATAAAATATTTTAAAAAAATTAACGAAAATTAAAAAAAATATATACGATAATTAATTCTGTATAATTGGAAATATTGCAATGGTTTTTAAGTATATTGAACTTATTATGTAATCAAAGACAATGGTATATTAGCAGTCATCAGGTTCTTGTCATTACAAAATATATTTGAGAAATCATTCAGACTAAGGTTCATTGACCGAAAATATACATAGGTTGTTTCAAAAAATCACTTACAAAATTATAATTTTGAATAAATAATTTGTTTTAATTAAATTAAAATTGAAATTTATTTAACATTTTTAACAACATCTAAAATTTTATCTGGTCTATAATTTTCTAGTTTACTGTATTTTATATTTTAAATTTGTTTTCGATCAAATCAAACTTTTTTGTGACATTCTGTATAAGTACTTAATTAAATTTTAGGCTTTAGTTTAACTTTCACTTTTTTTCGCAGGCTTGAATTTTAATGTCCCGATGTAAATTCAATGATAACACTGGCTGACAAATTTTTTATCTAAAAAAAAAATTCTTTTATGTATATTTTTGTATGTTTTAGCCTCGGTTTTAGCAAAATAAAATATACTAACTGAAAATTATTATATTTAAAGGCTTGCATGTCTTTAAAATACTTTTTTTATGAGATACAAAAATAACGTCTTTTATTTTGGTTTGGACTTTTTTTGTATTTTGGACGACATTTTCTGATAAAAAAAAATATACTAAAAATTGAAACTACAATAAAAAAAGAGCAAATGACACTAAAAGTACACTATTGATAAATTATTCTTTATTAATCAAGACTAGACTTTTAAAACTGTTTTTTGTCAAAATAAAATAAATATTTAGCAAAGGAAACTAAATATTTTGTGAAATATAAAACATAATATTTGTTTAATTTGACAAAAGTTATGTATGCCTAAAATTACTAGAATTTTAGATAATAATAATATAGTGGCTTTGACTTTAAATTGTGTGATAAACTACTATTATGCAAATTACTAGAAACGATAGAAATGTCTTTATATATTTTTCATCCAGTGTAATTTTTTTAAAACCCATATGTTTCGAAAAAGAATAAAAAAATGTTAATATTTACCTTATAGGTGCGTGCGTTGTACCCATTGGTACGATACTGGAAATTCTTAGTACTTCTAAAATGGTTGATTCGGTAACAGGTAGGTAAGCTAGGTCCTCTAATTTTGGCAACCTTTGGCGACCAATAACTTGGTCTAATTCTTCTTGGACGGCTCTCATTCTGTCTGGGTTATGTAACATGAACAATACAGCCCATTGAAGAGAGCTTTTGATTGTTTCCATACCGGCTGAAAACATATCACCCATGATCTGTTGCATTTGGCGATCTGAAACAAAATGTATCGGTTAATATTAAAATAATATGAGAATGTTTGAAGCTAATGCAGAAATTGAAAGTGCTATTTCTCGTATATAATCCTCCCTTTTTTTCAAAAAAAGGGATAACTAAAACCAGTTTTTCTTTGACTTTGGCATAAAAGTTAAACCGAGAGTTAAACTTTGTATTAGAAGATTCTCTAAAGAACTTTTTCTGGACCGAAATTTCTGCAAAAAAGTTTGTTTTACCGTTATTTCATGTTTTTTATTTAATAAGGAAAGAAATGTTTAATTTTAACCAACATTATAAAAATATTAATTTATTATTCCATCAATCTATTTTCTAATCATCGTACAGAGTGATATTGGTAGACTGACAGTTTCGGGCTGCTGGCCCTCTTCAGTACCAAGAGTCAATCCAGCACGCTGATTAAGAAAACGTTTTTAGACTTTATTCGCAAAAGGAATATACTCATTAGATGTAGACTCTTGGTACTGAAGAGGGCCAGCAGCCCGAAACTGTCAGTCTACCAATATCACTCTGTACGATGATTAGAAAATAGATTGATGGAATAATAATTTTTTTATTATGGTCAATGGTCAACAGAATCACAAAGTTTGAGTACCTGATTTTGTAAAAAATCACGTATAGGAAAAAAATATATTTAAGATTATTATTAAAAAAAAAACCGTAGTTGCTAGTAATTTTTATCCGCTAAATTTTGTAAGGTTGTAATTTTTTTTTTGTAAACATTTTAGTTACAATTGTAGCATTGAATTTGATATGGTTTAAAGTTTTGTAGCAAAATACTAACTAAATAATAAAGGAACAACAATAATTATAATCAGTCATTTAGTTTTATGATTTAAGATTATTTTAGAAACTTACCATGGTCTTTTCCTTCAAAAAGATGATGCCCGGTACCTTCTTCATTGGCTTTTTGTATTTCATACAAATAGGTGTCCAACAAATCTCGAAGGTGACTAGGATCGAAAGTTCTTCGGTGTTCGTCAATTGTTTCTTGTAAAAATTTTCCCATTTCTGCGCGATTCTGCAAAGAACAAGATTTTTTTAATTAAAGACGAAAATGTAAAAAGTTCTTGTAGTTGAAGTAAATAAATATTACATTGGCTCTAATTTTTACTTTAAGAATATATATTGTCTTTTTAAAATGGTTTAAACTGTCAAAGAAAAAAAAAATATCATCGAAAATATATTTTTTTGAAAATGATATTAATAAAAAAGAACTAAACATTTTTTAATTACCTCAGAAATTTTTTGACGTGTAGAAACATGTGTTGGTAGATACCTCAAAATCGGTATAAAAAGAGACGCATCCAGAGAACCAAACAATTTAAACCCCTCATCGATCAAATCCATAAACTTCTTGAACTTTTTGTCGTTGTGCGAAAATCTCACCGACATGAGAACATCGCAAATAACGTTCGAAACTGACACTGCCAAAACTGGGTTCAAATCAACCGGACTCTCTTTTTTGGTTTTGAGGACGCACAAGAATTCCTCCACTTCGTCCATGATTCTGTTTTCCATTTGGGCCTTTCGCGATCCAAGGTATGACATGCCAAAGTGCCTTAACCCATCGTGTATAAACCGGCGTTGGTCTTTCCATAATTTTCCGGCGGTATTTATAACTCCTGAAACAAGAATTGTAAATTGAAGATTTTCGTTTTTTTTTTAAATACGAATTTACATTACCCCCAATAGTAAAACTATCTTAGAATTTTTAAAATACTTTTAAAATATTCCTAAAATATTCTTAGAACATTCTTGGAATATTCTTAGACTATTCTAGGAATATTTTTAGTATATTTTAATTATTTTTAGTTTATTGTATGTATATGTATTTCTATGTAGTTTAATGTTAAAGTTTGTATTTTTAAGCAATTCAAAGTAACTTTATTGTCTGTCGGTGTAAAGTGTTAGACTTCATTTTGTCTTCAAAAAACTAAAAGAAATGACTTCACTTAAAAGTTAAACCTTTTAAAAAGCGAAAATTGTGGAATATTTATTTTAAGTACATGTTAATGTATTTAGCAACAATTTGAGTACCTAATAAATAAAATAAATTAAGATGTAACACTTAAAAAATCTTCCAGTTACCTATCGAAAACGGAATTAAAAAAAAATCTTTATAAAATAATAATGAACATTTTTTAATTTTGAAATGGTTTTAAAACAATTATCTTTACGCACGTGTCAATAAGAGAGTCAATTGTTTACTATAGATATTAATTGTTTATACAAAATTTCGTGTAGAAAAACTATAACAATTGTATCGATAATTACAAAAATAAACAAATTGTACGGGTGTAAATATCTTTAAATGGGTATAATAGGTATACTAATAGTTAATTGACAAAAATCACTAAAAAACTTTTTGTGGAAAATTGAAAATACCTGTGCAGGATTTTTTTCCTCCGATCAACAATAACCGACTTGTCCCCAAAAATATTAGTTTCTCCCATTTCTAACTATATTTGACTAGGCGCAACTTAAAAAGTCCTGAGTTGTTTGGTAAAAGAATATTTTAAATTTTCTTTTCAAAAGTTATAAGGTTTACCTTTAAACAGACTTTTTTAACGGAAAATTCTCCTGACATTTTAGGAAGTTCTATGCCGAAAATGTAAAAACAAAGATTTTTCGGTCGACCACCCGTAACTAGGTTATAAATGATAACAATCCGTGAAGATATATAATGCTTCGCACTCTATAGTATACTCATCGCAGGTGCAAGTAATTTATAATTTTAAGGATTTACATTAAAGGTAACTTTTACTGAAAAAAAAACATTTTTTTTTCCATTTTCTTAAAGGTTTAGCCCCTACAACTTTTTGTTTATGGAGGGATTTTTTTTTAATTTGTTACGATTTTTTTATTAAACTTATTTTTTATTTTAATACACTTGCTGCTGTATAATTTTTCAAGCAAATAAAAAATAAAAATAAATAAAACCAAATAAAAGATAGATTTTTTCTTAAAATTTAAAGTCCATCATTCTTTCTTGATAGACGGACGTTAATTTTTTAAGTTGTATAGAATTGTATAAAACACACTTTGGTACATTTTTTTTTTATTTTGGAGAAAATTTTGGGGTCTAAAGTAAACGTACTTCTCTGCTATGAAGCTGCGATGAGTATAATAATAATAATACTGATATCAAATAAAAAATAATGATCACTTTTACTGAATGATGATGACCTGTGAAGGCCATCACAAACTGTGTCAATCATATGCGAGATTTACTGCAAACTAAGAAAGAAAATCGTATTTGAAAATAGGTTCGCCAGAATGATTGTTGCAAAAAAATTTAATCTCGGCCTAGCTTTTTAATTTTTCATCGTTAATTTTGTTATGAAATGCATATTCTTAAATTATATTAGATATTATATTATTATTATTTTTTCATTATTATATAAATAAATTTATAAAAAACTACTCAGAGTAGCTAAAAGTTGTCTACTCTTAGCTACTCATAAAAATCAAATAGTAGCTTATGACACAAGGACGAAAAATTCTGTTTTCAGGATCATTACAGAAATTGCCACCCAAGTTTGGAGAGCGAGTTTGTATCATAAACTATTTTTTACGAGACTTTTTATTCAGTGGTAATACCTATCTTAATAAATAAATTTTTATTTTTTGTCAACAAATTTGAGGTTAGACTTTAAATGTCATCAATTTCAGTATCAATCAACCATCAACGTCGACTATTTTACTTTCCGCATCAGTGTGAAAAATCAAACTTTTCGTACAGATACAAAAAAGTAGTGCTTTTAGATACAATCTAATAAAAATACTATTTTCATTTTTCTATATTTTTTTTATTAACTGTAATTAAACTTTTGATTCTAACTAGAAACTGATTAATTTTACACTGATAAAACAGTTTATTTGTGTCAAAAAAATATTTGGTTGGATATGGCCAATTGAATTATTTGGTTGTGACAAATAAATTTTATTTCTACCAAATAAACTATTTTGTTCCCATTAATAAATCATTTTGAAATTAAAATATTTGTTTACATGTACTAAATATTTATTTAATTCAAATAACATTTGTTACAACCAAATAATTTAATTGGCCATATTCAAATAAATCCTTATTATCAGTGTAAAGGTTATTTTTCGAGATATTATTAAAATAAAAAAGTTCTATATTATTTAAATTTGGACTTACCGTAGCCTCCCAAAATGCTGGTAAATTCCGTGGTGGGTCTGCCGGTGAACTCTTCTTTCCTGAACGCATCTCTTATCATTTTATAATCACTTAGCACTACAAATAATTGGGAACCGAGTCTTGTGGATATAAGAGATCCGTATTTGTGGGTTAAGTCTCTGAAGTGAAGATGGAGGTCTACTTTGAGGGTCAGCAGGGACCCCAAAACGGGCAGGCCCCATGGTCCCGGAGGTAACGAGACCGCTTCTCGTAAAACTTGAAAGGCGCGAACTAATACTAATACTGCTAAAAACACTGCCAAAACTTTAGTTGAAAATTCTTGAATTAATACATTTAATAACACTGTCGCACTGTACACAATCATTGTTGCATATGCACCAAAATTTTTCTTAAAATATATATATGTTACTTTTGAGGTGCACAATTTCTATGAATATATATGTAACATAAGCATTGCTTATATAGATATAACTGCTACTTACTAAAGTATGCTTAAGTAGGGGATTTTTAAAAGGAGGAGCAAATTTGCTTGACCAATCAAAATCTCGCTTTGCTTCCCTACTATTGGATCGTACTAAGATACACTTCATTCATGGTTTTGAGCAGTCTTCTCGTAACGATCTTGGGAGGCTGCGACCGAATGTCATTACAAATACATCGAAAAAGGTTATGTTTTATTGTTGACTGATCACCGTTTTCGAACAAACTGTGCTTGAATTGTGCGATATATACGATTAAACTGTTTTTTAAAATTTAAATCGATAATATTTTTGTTTGTAAAAAAGTGTGCTCGGTTTCTTTCAAGTTTCATTGTTTTGTTTTTTTTTTTGCTCACGTACGCAGCAGGTTTCAGCTGTGGCAGGGAGATCTTTTTAAATTTTGACCTATTTGTATTTTTTTTTTTGTATAGGATTTCTTATTTTTTTTCTTAAAAGGATTCTTCTGTATTTGAATTTATTAATTTTCGTTGAAAGAAAAAGTACATGTCTATTTGTTGATTTATCGGAAAAGTCATCTAATATTATCTATTATTATTTATTTCAGAATTGTGTATCTTAATTTGTTGTATCATTATAATAATAAAATAATTATTATATTATTCACAGCGCCTGCGCTAGAATATTATACGGTAGTTTCGAATTTTCAAAAAAAAATCAAAAATCGTCCTAGACAAAAAAATCTTGGATATAAATTTGTTTCATGAAAAAATAAACAACTTTTTTTTTTGAAATGTCTTCTGTCTGTCTGATGTCACGTTTTTTGTAGACGCAATAATTCAAGAACGAATAATCCGATCGACTTGAATTTTTCAGCAAAAATCAAGTTCTATGACGGGAAGATCCCTGTTATTTTTGAAAGTAATCCCCCCAAAACAAAAAATTTAGGGGGGGTTAAACTTTAAAAAAAAATCGAAAAAAGCTGAAAGAAAATTCCGATCAACTTTATCAGGAAAAATTACTTTTATTATAAGGATTAATTCCACTAATTTTAAAAGTAATTCCCTCAAAAACAAAAAAGTCATGGGGAGTTAATTAAAAAAAAAATGGAAAAAAACAAAATATTTCGATTAACGTAACTTTTTCAGGAAAAATTACGTTTATTATCAAGGATCAATTCTACCAATTTTCAATGTAATCCCAAAAAAAAAAAAGCCATGGGGGATTTTTAAAACAAAAAAAATTATAATTTTCAAATTCTTTTTCAAAATTTTTGTTTTGTTTATCGCAAAAAAAATAAAAAAACTTAAAAATTTTGAATTTTTTTTTTTGAAAATACTTTTTGTGGAAAAAAAATTTTTTCAGAATTTTTTCGTTTTTCGCAAAAAGTAAATTTAACAAACATTTTTATTTTTTTTTTAATTTTGAAGTTTTTTTGATTTTTTTTTAATAAAAAAGTATTATTTTTAATTTTTTTTTGTTTTTTGCAAAACGAAAATAAAAAAAAAATAAAAAAAAATTTGAAATCCAAACCAGTTTTTTTTGAAAATATTTTTTGTGAAAAAAAAATTTTCAATTTTTTTTTTCATTTTTCGCAAAAATAAAATTTAACAAACATTTTTATTTTTTTTATAATTTTGAAGTTTTTTTGATTTTTTTTATAAAAAAGTATTATTTTTAATTTTTTTTTCAATTTTTTTCTGGTTTTTTGCAAAACGGAAATAAAAAAAATTGTTTTGAAAATGTCGATATAAATCAATTCCGAGCAAAAAAAAAATGTCAGTCGATCGGCCTGTCCGGGAAATTTTCCGTGCACTATAACTTAATAACGCTTTAAGCTAGAGACTTTAAATTTGACATACCTACACATATGTTACCAAAAGTACTCGCTCAGGATTGTTTTTGGTGAACATTGGTGTGCAGCAAGAGAAAAATACATATTTTTAGAAAAATTTGAAAATTGCTATATAGGGGTTTTTGGGGTTGCTGAAATTGAATCTGATAATAAATTTTTTATAACTCCAATCCCGAGGGAGTGAGGGAGTAAATATTTTTAAATATTTTCAATATTTTCTTCAAAATTGGTATATCGTGGTTTTTGGGGTCGACAAATATGAATCTGATAATAAATTTGTTGTTTCACCCACCACCTGAGGGATGGGGGTGGTTTTGTGAAAAATGGTATTTTGGGGTTTTTGAGGTTGCTGAAAGTGAATCTGATAATAAAAAAAAATTAAATCCACCCCTTGAGGGGTGGGGGTAGTTTTTGTTAAAATTGGTATATTGGGGTTTTTGAGGTTGCTGAAAGTGAATCTGATTATAAAAAAATTCTCACTCCACCCAAAAGAGGCGGGGGCTAGTTTTCGTAAAAATTGGTATGTTGGGGGTTTTCAGGTTTCTGAAAGTGAATCTGGTAATAAAAAAATCTTACTCCACAACCTGAGGGGCAGGGGGGGTTTTCTTGAAAATTTATATATTGAGGTTTTTAAGGTCGCTAAAACTGAATGCTATAATAAATTTTTTTCATATTTCACCCCCTGAGGGGTAGGGGTAGTTTGTGTGAAAATTGGTATATTGGGGTTTTTAAGGTTTCTGAAACAGAATCCGATAATAAAAAAATCTAACTCCACCCCCTAAGAGGCAGGGGGCAGTTTTCGTGAAAATTGGTATATTTTTAAGCTTGCTGAATCTGACAATAAAAAATCCATTTTACGCGCGGAGGTGAAAAATGGGAAAGCTCTTTTACTGGGCAGTGTATTCGTTTTTCAAAAAAGATCTTTTTTTTAAAGTAATTTAAAAAAAAAAAATCTGAAAATTATTTTTTTAAGTATTTGGGAAAATGCAATATACCATTTACTGTGAATAATATATAATGGAATGAGTAGCATTACATATCTTTAAGGCTTATTATTATTAATATGATTAATAATATTTATTGGATTTCACCAAAATGCTAATTCTTTTTGCCTATGTAATAAGTTTTATAGTTTTTATAAATTAGGCTTAAATAATAAGTATTTATTTAGGTATGTTTAGGTACATTTGAATTGTAAAAAAGTCATATATTTATCACCATTTTGAATTTTTTTTAACAGGGTAAGAACTTAAAAAGTCCCCTTTCACGGATTAGTATCGGACAAATTTCATTCGATTTGTCATCAAACATAATGCGGGTAGTTTTGTAGTTTTTTTTTTTGTGTTTTTGCTGATAAGGTATAAAAAAAGCAGAAGATTTGGAGACAATACTTAAAAAAATAAAAACTATAATTTTTTGCAATTTTTTGGTTATATTTACAGTCAAATAATAATTTTTAAATTATTTATTTTGCCCTTTTCAGTTATTATTCATATTTGTTAATCGTTTAAATAAAATAACAATCAATATAAAAGCAATAAGCAACAAGCGATATATACAGGGTGGCCCTGCTTAGGCAGCGATTTTCTCGAAAACTAAAAGAGATAATCAAGTTCTGCAGAAACCACCATAAATTTGACAAAAAAATATCTATAAACAGGATCCAAAAATAAAATCCACACCTCAACCCCCTCCCCCAACTTACCACCGACAGGTAAACTGCCGACAAAATTTTTGTACACCTGAAAAGTCATACTGACTTGTATACTTGTAATGTAATTGTTGTTGTTTGTTTTTAATTTTAATTATTAGCCTGAAGATGGTCCTATGTTAAAAGGGCAGAAACATGTCGCTATTATTTATGTAATAATAATAAAAACATTTTTGGAGAGATAATATCGTTTTAAGTTTATTTATTTACACCTGAATTCCTTTTAGGATCTTCAAAGATTTCCTCCGGGTTACCTTCAAAGATTACCGCGAGTTTCTAAGATGTCCTTCAGATTACCTCGTAACCTTCAAAGATTTCATCCAGATTACACGGTTTACCTGGGAGATTTTAAATAAAAATTTCGTGGACCCCTACATTTTTTGGACTAAAACATAACTGATGACATCAGAAAACAATTCCCATTTAAAAGGAAATCGTAAAAGATACACTTTTTTAGACAGATAAAAAAAACGTTTTTTTGAGTAATAAGGTGTATCAAAAAATCGCGATTTTCAAAATCAAAAACGCTCCCTGGCTTAAAAGTTGCTCCTTAGTAAAAAACAGTGGCCTCTCAAAAATGAGCCAAATCGATAAATGTTTAGAGCTCAAAGCACTCAAAAAAAAATCGGTACCTGTTTTTCGGATAAAAACTGATACCGATAAAAATTGAGGAAATTTTGGAGAGTTTCTTTGGTAATATTTAGAAACACAACCAAATGTAAGAACTAAAACAATTATATCCCCCTCCCCTTAAGTTAGAACATGAAAAAATCGCCAATTATTTAAAGATTTCGTGAAAATTTAATTTTTGCAAGTTTTTAAAAGTGCATAAAAAATAGTTTTAAATAAAAAATTTGCAAAATTATATATTAGTATATAAGCATATATACATGCTAACCTACATGACTATACAGAAAACATAATTTTTTTCCTCAAGTTGAGTAAAAAAAAATAATTTCGATTAGAAACCGGGTGGATTTTCTGTTTTTTGCCTAAAACTTTTTTCGGTGTACTTTTTTTTGATTTTTTGTTTGGAATACTTTTTTATGTAAAAATACACAAAAAAGTTTCTGTGGTTTAACATCGCAGGTTTAACCGTTTTAAAGATAAATGCATTTAAAAGTAAATTTTTACGCATGAAAAACCAAAAATAAAAAAAATAAAAAATATAAAGCAAAAAACAAATATTTCAGTAATGAGTGGTTATTTAACATTAAAAACATAGAAAAAGTTTATAAGCACCTTGGTCAAAAAATCATTCCTAAGGAAGTTATGTCCTTTTAAATATGCCCATTTTCAATAAATTTTCGCAAAATCTTCAAATAATTGGCGATTTTTTTATGTTCTAACTTAAGGGAAGGGGAAATATAATTTTTTTAGTTTTCTCACAATTAGTATTGTTTCTAAATATTACCAAAGAAACCCTCCAAAATTTCCTTAATTTGTACACCTAAATTCCTTTGCGGTTTAAACCTCGCGTACCCCTAACTTTAGTTTTTAAAAAGACGCACCTATTTACCTATTTTTTTGTTTTGGATAGTTTTGGATAGTTTTGGAAAAAGTCCAAACATTTAAAAACAACCCCCTGATTTCAACTATATTTTAAAACTAATATAGATTATCAATTTCTACAAAAACCAATTTAAATAATACAACAATATCTATAAAAAGTAGTATTACATTAAATGCACCTCTACACCCCCTCCCACAACTTACCCCCAACTTTAGTTTTTCAAATAACACCCCTATATTTTTTTGGTTGCTTTGGTTAGGTTGCTTCAAACTATATTTGGGGTTTTTTAGGTTGCTGAAAGTAAATCTGATAATACAAATATTCTTACTCCACCCCCTGAGGGGCAAAGTTTTCTTGAAAATTTATATATTGGGGTTTTTGAGGTCGCTAAAACTGAAGGGTAGTTTTTGTGAAAATTGGTGTATTGGGGTTTTTAGGCTTGCTGAAAGAGAATATGATAATAAAAAAGTTCTAACTACAACCCCTAAGAGGCGGGGGGTAGTTTCCGTGAAAATTGGTATATTTTTAAGGTTGCTAAAAGTAAATCTAATAATAAAAAATCCATTTTACGAGTGGGGGTGTAAAATGGGAAAGATCTTTTACTGGGCAGTGTATTTTTTCTAAAATTCACTTTATTTATGTTTATTTATTTCAAAGAAATTAAAATAATGTCACTGTAATTTATAAATGGTCGACTTTTAAGAAAAAAACTTTACTAAAAGAAATTGTAAAAATGCTAACTTTTGAACTAGGCGAAATTATTATTTTGGGAATACAGATTATACGAATTAAGTTTTTGCGGATTAAAGGTTCTGCTAACTAATGTTTTCGAAGTAAAATTTTGTGAAGAAGTTTTTACGAACTTTTAGTTGCAAACTTTTTTTTTGAATTACTCTAATGAATATTTTGTACCAATTATTATGAAATAAAATCATCCATCCTTAATTAAGGGTTGCTATATTTAATTTTTATTTTAACCAAAATGTTCCATTTTTAATGTATCATAAAATAGGGATGGTTATTTAAGATTCTAATGTTGGGGTAGCTGGGGGTTAGGGGGTAAAAGTTTCAACCCCCAAAATCATATTCTTAAATTTCCGTCTCGAAAAAGCAATTTAACCTCTTTTTTAGAATTTTTATATTGTGCTTAGTTTGCAAGATATTTGGGGTGGATCGTTTTTAAATGATCACCCTGTATATTCTTGACTAGAGATGCTATAGTGTAGGGTTGAGTAAAGGTGTCCTGAAGTTAAGATATATTGAGTAGAGATTTTATTATACCCAACTAATAATTTTAATAATTTTTATTACAGGTGACTTTTTTTATAACTATTTTTGTAAGCGTTTACAAAAAAATCATAATAAATAAACTATTGGAGATAGTAATGTTTTTTTTTTCAGTAAAATGAGAAAATTAACCTGCGAGGCGTCAGCCAAGGAGGTTAATTTTCGAGAGGGCAATATCGGTTTACCCATGAGTGCCATACAAGGTTTTATCCAATAAATAGCTTAGGAATTCATATTTTTATTAAAAAATTTAATGACATTTACAAGAAAATAATTTGACAAGTGACTGTTGAGTGGGTAAAATAAATAATTATCCACTCAATAAAGTAAAAGCCGCGCGGGGGTTATTATTGAGTTTATCTATTTAAAATAAAGCTGGTAATTGTCTTATTATCTGTATGTATTGGATAAAAAAGAATATGATATTATCAAGAATGAAAGAGAAGAACAAGATATCTGGATGCTTTGCCCTAGTTTCTTCAGTCATCTTGGAGAAGAGTAAATACATTAAACACAATTTTGAGCTCCTGTTGGAAGTTTGAGATCTAAATTTTTAGTTGGATTACCACTCCTGTGATTAAAATACCTGTGAATTAAGGTCCCATGTACAAGTATAAAATATAAATAAATAAATATATTTTTTGCACGACCATGACTAAAACCTAATTTTACGCTTTTATTTTCGGGACAAACTTGCCATATTTTTCCCGAGGGAGTTAAAATCACGGCAACCTTGATTATATTAAAATATTATACTTACTATGTACTTTGCTGGTTCAAAAATTAGGTTTGGTAATGTTTTGTAATAAATTAGCGATTCAAACCAATTTATTTTATTTTTACAAAGAAAACCTTTAAAAATAACATTGTTATAACAATTTATACATAACTTAAAATTTATCATCCTCGTCGATTTTTTTGACGTTTGTGTCAACCATATTAAAAAACAATTGAAATCGCGATAGCCGTGAAATTGGCTTTTCGCAATTTACAGGCATCTTGATTAAATTACGAAAATAAAACAACCGATTTTAGACGCCTGGTTTTAAATTTTATCTACCTACCTAAATTATGGTTGGTCCTGCAAAAAATAGTGTATATACCTCAGGACTAAACGTGGCTGTTTTAGTCCCTTGCATTTCTGTTTCCCTCGCTCGCTACACTCGCTCAGGAAACATTCATGCAGCGGAACTAAAACAGCCAGTTTAGTCCCTTGGTATATAAATAACTATTTATTCTATTCTATTAATCCTTAAGTTTAAAGTTTGGTTTTAACTTAGGTCAGCTGTCAAACGGACGGACAGGCACGAATTAAGTTTTTTTAATTAAACGGATAAGTAAATACATACATGTAAATCTGGAAATGGTTGAAATCTAAAAATTATTAAAATATACATAAAAAACGCACGCACAACAAAAATAGATGAACGATCATGAACTCAAATTTAGAAACAAATATCTATGTAATATTACAGAATACTATATAGTAAAGATATATTCAAATATAAATAGTAAATACTTACTATTAAAACAAAATCATAAATAATATGTATGGGTATCCTTGACCACATCCTTCTATTTTGCTTTGCTTTAAAAGTATAAGTTTTTATTTAGGTATTTAATTATACGGGCGACTTTGACCATAGCAATTTTCCCACATATACATTAATTTTCTTTTGTTCATAACCATTTGATGCATTTTAATGTCGGCAAAATGTGGCTTTCTTCAGTGTATGAAATGGGAAACAGTGTTTTCGTACGACCTAGTGTACACGAAATAAAGAAAAATGCATGTTCACTATATAGGTACCCTACCCTCTCGCGCGAGTATATAGTGCATATTTGAATGAAATGACAACTATGCACACTCATTTATCCAAACGATTACACATAGCTTTCATTTTGAAAAAAGTCATAGATGTTTATAAAGTTTTGAAATGTCAAAATTAAACACAGGTAATTCCTTAAAATATACATTTTTAAAGAGTCTAGACTTTAGATCGAAGGAAAAATGTTGTTCGCAACTCGTTTGCGACAAGTCCTTAGTGCACTAGAATGATTTTTTGACTTCGCTTCAAGTCGTCATTACGAAAACTTCTATTAACAAAATATTACTTTTCTATTTTGGGGGCTGTCCATATATTACGTAACGCAATTTTTCAAAAAAATTGACCCCCTCCCCCCCTGTGTAACAAACTGTCACATTTACCAACACCCCCTCCCCCTTTGTAACGCGTAATAATATAAAAATTTGTATTTTTTTTCTAACATATCTTGTACAGAATTCCGCATAATGCAAGACGGTAAAAAGACAGTGTAAAAATGATATATATTTTTTATAATAATACATATAGCACTTAATGTAATTAAACGAAAAAATCACTCAAACTTTAAAAAAATATTCATAATCAATATCACACAGGGAAAAAATACTAGGTACCTCTTTTTACACTGAGTGTCACATATAACACGTATATTGTTTATGCACAGGTACACAAAATAGTACACACATTGGTGTTCTGTGAGTACACATTCCGCACGAAAATGTATCGCCGATGATTCATCGGCAAGATCACTCAAGAACAGGGCCGTAAGATTTTTTTTTAATATCAATGTCAACAGTTTTTTTACTGATTACAATATTATTTAAATATGCATATTTTCGTCAATTTTTGTGTGAAAAGGGGAATTATGGGCCACTAAATAGTAATTTATGTTGAAATAAAAATACATCTGCCAAGCTTAAATTAAATTCCGTTACGTAACGTTTACCTAGACCCCCCTCCCCCTGTCACAAACTGTAGCAATTTCTCTGACCCCCTCCCCCCCTAGTCGCGTTATGTAATATATGGACAGCCCTTTGATAGAATTGAAAGCGAAAGTCAAACATGCTAGGTGGTCGGTTGTTAGGTGGTTCCTAGCTATGAAATTTTCGTGCCCTAGACAAAAAAGTAAAAAAAAAACATCTTCATTTATTATTGAAATGCATTTTCTTAATAATTTTTTATTGTTCTTTGTAAACTATGCCTACACTGAACCAAAAATTGACTTTTCATTGATATCACAATAAAAATGAACATCTTATCAATAAAATTACATTGATTTTGCACCGATGTACGTTTTTAATTGTGACAATAAAAAATTTATTACATTAATGCATAAAATTGGTTGCAAAATTTATTTAATAAAAAAAATTCGTTGTTATAATAAATTTATTTATGCATAAAGGCAAGGAATTTTAAGCATTAAGCATAAGTTCATCGGTGCCAAATTATTTTCAGTGTAATTCAAGTAAATAAAACAAACTTCTGCAGGCAGTATTTGAGGCTTTTTTAATTAAAATCATTTTGATCAAAGGGCGTATCCAGGGGGGCAGCCCCCCCTCCCCCCCAATATCCTAAAATCCTATAAGAAAATCTAAAAATTTTATGCTTCCATAGAACGATAAGCGCCCTTTTTCGTGGACCATATATGGTCTATAGACTTTTAAATTTCTAAAAATTTTCGGCTGCAGGGTTTTCTTATTTGTTTTTATTTAAGCTTCCCCGGGGCCCGGGTTTGATGGTCCCCCAAAACGATAAGGGCGCCAAAACCAGCAAATATGCAGACTCTTTTCCAAGTGGACCATATAAACTATAGATCTTCAAATTCGTAAAAATTTTCGACTGCGGCGCTGGACCGTTCTTATGTTTTATTTTATTTAAGGTTATAAAACTTAAACGTAGAAATTGTAAAAATTTTAGCGTTCTTGCATTTATGTAAAACTTTTAATTGTAACATTTTTAAAATTAAAATATACTATGAAATTTGAAAAAAAAATCACCTGCGGCGATAGAACTTTCTTGCATTTGTATAAAATTTAAAATTATACCAGTGTTTTAAAATTTTAGACCATCACAATTGTAACAAAAATGCCTGCGGCGCTACGGCTATCTTAAGTTTTTTTTTAATATTATGTTTTTAAAACATGAGTTTTACAATATTATATATTGCATGCTCTAATTAAAAAAATAAGAGCAAAATTTTAAAAATCGTTAGAGCCGTTTTTGAAAAAAAATGTGTTTTTTAGAAAATATCTTTGTTATTTCACGCTAACATACTCAGTTTGCCCTCGATGTCTCGGATTTTGACTAAACTTGGCATAGTGGTACTGCTATGGTACCTAAGCACTCCCACAATTTTTTTTTCAAAACGGTCCATCCGTTCACTATACTGGGTGTCCCACCAAGTTCTTGATATAGGTTTTCTCCGTTATTTGAAAAGGTATAAAAATTTGAAAAAAATAGCATTAAATCAAAGCCAAAGAAGATTTTACTGACTTATTCAAAACCACGCCTTGCTTACTCATTCCCTTGAAACCACCCCCAACTTCTGTTTTTCAAATAGCACCCCCCAATTCTTATTAAAGACTATGAAACTGCACTTTATTCTGAATTGAACCATTTATTGTAAGTGTCTCTTGGATTTTAAGGGGCTCTAAATAACAATTATTATTTATTAATAGAAGGGTGGTATTTAAAACAAAGTTGCGGGTGGTTCCAGGAGAGTGGTTTATTATGAGTTGATTTTGAATTTTCTTTTGGGTTCACTTAAACGTAAGTTTTTGGAAAATATTCTGGTTAAATTTAGAATGAAGTGTGCTTTAATATTCTTTAGTAAAATAGGGGAGTGCTATTTAAAAAACTAGTTGGAGGTGGTTCCAAGAGGGTGGGTATATATATAATAAGGGATAGTTTTGCATATGTCAGTAAATTCTACTTTGACTCCAATTTTATTTTATTTTTTTTAACTTTTTATATTTTTAAATAAAGGAAATAGCCCGTCTAAAACCTGGTGGGACATTATTATTACTAAATAATAATTGTTATTAGAAGCCCCTTAAAAGAATAACATACCACATACATACTAACATACATGGTTTAATTCAAAATTAAATGTTATTTCATATTCTTAGATAAAAATGGGGGTGGCAGGGGCTATTTGAAAATCGGAGGTTGGGGGTGGTTACAAGGGAGTGAGTAAGCAATGGGGGGGGGAAGGAGTTGAATAAGTCAATAAAATCTTCTTGGGCCCATTTAAAGGTATTTTTTACAAAAAATTTACCTTTTCAAATAACGGAGATATAACTTGTCAAGAACCTGGTGGACACCTGGTTTCGTGAACGGATGGACCGCTTTGAAAAAAAAAATAGTGGGAGTTCTTGGGTACCATTGTGGTACCACTATGCCAAGGTAGTATGCACAATGAGCATTTGGCCTGCGTGCAAGTGATATTATCATGCATTACTGTGGTATTATCCCCCTTCAATGTAACTTTGCCAACATGCCAAGTTTTGTCAAAATCTAAGACATCGAGGTCAAAGATTTTTTTCTAAAAGACCCATTTTTTTCACTTTGAATAATGTCTGAGGAATTGGTCAGTGCGGCATATCTATCTAGTCATTTCGTGCATTGCCGGATATTTTACATGTGCGAAATGACTAGATAGATATTCCGCAAACTGACCAATTGACGAGACATTATGCAAAATCATTACAACTTTGGGTGATCTTCGAATTTACTACGCTGTTTTTGGCAATCTGCAAAATTCCTGATTCAATCTGAAACTTGAACAACTATATCTACGTCTCAGATTGTCTAGGTAATTTGAATACCTTAAAAATAAAGTGTTGTTCAATAGTCGTTGTCACTTTTCTAATCAACATTAATTAACTTAATTTTTTTTAATGTTTTGTTGTATAATACCTACTTATTTTTATTAGGGAATGTATTTTTCATTATTCTGCAGCAACAAAATCTTTTCTGGTGATGCACATGTTCCCATTTTAGAACTAAGCCATAATATAATATCCAAACCAAACAATCTTTCCCTAATAAAAAAAAAAAGATTTTTTTTTTAATTAGAAAAAAAATTTTTTTTTTAATATTTTTCGAAAAAAAAAAATTATTTAGAAACAAAAATACTCTCAGTTATTTTCTTGATTATTTGTTTTTTTTAGAGATTTAAAAAATATATTTTATTTTTTTGATTTTTTTAAATTTTAGTTTTTTGAATTTTTTGAATTTTTTTTTTAACTTGATTTTTTGTTTTAATAAACTTAGACCCAAGGGTAGCATTTCGCTCTTTTGTTGAAAGCAATATTCTATTTTGCGTTTTAAATAATTTTATATATAGTGGAATGGGTGGAATTACATAGCTTCAAGACTTATTATTACTATCATAATAAAATATGGTTTTGGCATAATTTTAAATGAAAAGGATTTGCGGTTTTATGGTTTTAGGTATAATCCTAAGCTTATTATTATTTTTTAATTGCATTAATATGTTATTTCTTAGGGTTTATCCTAAGACTTATTTCTGAAAAGGGATTATCCTAAAAAAGTTAAATATTTGTCAAAAAGTCATTGAACTAGTATTTACAAGTGGGGTCGAAGACAAATTTTAAATCCGTTTAGCAAATAGTAAAAGATACTAGTCAGACTTTCCGTTTGATTTTAGGAATCAAAAGTTTAACATAATAAACAAAAAGTTTATTTTATTTATCATTAAATATTTGACAGTACACTGTACTATACTGAGAACAGTAATAGTATATTAGGCACCGATTACGCGAACCTAGTTTTTAGTGCTCGAGAGTGCTATTTTATTACGAGGCGCAGCCGAGTAAAAAAAGCACTCGATGTGCACTGAAATGGTTTGCGTCGAGGTGCCTATACTATTTTTCCTACGACCTAACACCTAATCATAAAAAAACGTAAAATTTATCTTAAAATTATTTTGTCAATTTTAGGTTATGTGTTTTACGTTAACTAATTTTCTGACAGCAGATATGTAAAATCAGCTGATCGTCAATTCCCACCCGTTGTCATAGGCAGTCATCGGCGAATTTCCAGTGCTCGCATAGGCGCCGCTTCGATTCTATTGTTGACGCGAGGTTTTAAATATTTACATTTTTATTTTCTTCGAAAAACACCCATATATTTACATATTTATAGTTAATATGTATATTCAATATTGTTGTGTGTAACAAATTAATCGTCAAATGTTTCGATTTAGTGACCTTTATAAAAATTTCCCTCATAATTAGGCAAAATTATTCCGTAAGCCTATGTTTCTGTGTTTATTTTCAACGTTGATGCGTCATAACTGAATTTATTCCGATTAATGGTCATAGGCAACGGATGGGAAATAGGCACTAACTAGGGGAGACTGTTGTACCTTGGATCACAATCTACTTTTATATTATTTAAAATATAACAATGGAAAGAGTCTCTCCCGATAATACGATTATTCCTACACACTATTTATTTTTTGAGAATTTAAATATTAAACAGTTGTAGAGAAAAAGTATATTTATATTTTATTGTAATGTGATCAATGTTACAAGACCATAATGTACCATTGATCACATCCTAGTGTACCTTGGATCATCAACGTTATGTACCTACAAGGAAAATAATATGTATTAAAAACAGCATTTTAAAACATAAATTTGTATTTTGTTTTATTCATTCAAAAAAAAAAATAAGATTGCAATATTGTGTTAAAGTATACCCTAATTTTTATTTGTAGACATGTTTACAAGAAGTTACAACATGAAATTTATAACTTAAAATTAATAGGCAATAGAAAAATTAGGTATGTAAATTAAATTTTACTCAAAATTAGTTAACTAAATCATTTAACTTTAAAGCTAGAAAACTCTACCTATAATCATTGATCAATGGTACAGGACGTTGTTTTGATCCAAGGTACATGATGGTGCGTTTTTCCAAAAGTAAGCTTTTCAACATTCTAGCTTATGTTTAAAACTGAAATATGTCATAACAAATTACTCACCAATAAGCAGTGATTCAAATAGAATGTGATTTAAAACACAAAACACAATCGTCAACTTGTAAAAAAATAAACAGTAGAACCAAAAGTTGTTACTTTTTGAAGTAAAATATTCTATTTCTATTTTAATCAAAAACAATAGCAAATGGGCAACCACTCTCCCGCTTGCTTACACTGTACTAGGTAAACATTGTTTTAGTACAGTTTTGTCACGTAGATAGCAGCAACTGTCAAGAAACTGAAGGGTGATCAAAGGTACACTATTATCAAGGTTTGCTTTACAACTCGAGTAGTGTAGTATACTTTTTTTACGACCATGATATACCGGGTGTTTCAGGAAGGTGGTTCACCCCCCTTAACTTTTTTAAACTTAGAGCTATCCAAATGAAATTTGGAGATCATGCATCAGACAAAATTTGCAATTTTTTGACATATCAAACAACTTTTTTTCACTTCCGGTTTCTTCGGAAATTACCTTAACTTTCGATTTTGAAATGGAACACCCTCTATATTTTTACATATTTTGTCTTAGAAATCAATTCTGAATACAACCATATGTCACTTGTCAATTTTTGACAGGTCATGTCATTTTTTATTTAAATTTTAATTTTAAACCTAGAGTGCCTTGAATTGGCTTATTTGCTTAATTTTTTGTCTAGTTTCTTAAGAAAAATACTATTTTGATTTTTTTCAGAAAACTCTATTTTTGGTGCGTTCTTTAAAGTTTAAAAGTTACACTTTTCCCCATAAGTCATTTTTTTTTAAATGTGAAGAGGGTGGCTCATTACTTTTAAATGATAAAGTGTAACTTTTAAACTTTTAAGAGCGCACCAAAAATAGAGTTTTCGGAAAAAAATCAAAATAGTATTTTTCTTAAGAGACTAGACCAAAAATTAAGCAAATAAGCCAATTCAAGGCACTCTAGGTTTAAAATGAAAATTTAAATAAAAAATGACATGACCTGTCAAAAATTGACCAGTGACATTTGGTTGTAGAATTGATTTCCAAGACAAAATATGTAAAATTATATAGGGTGTCCATAGACAAGGAAAGACCTCCAAAGCCGTTGCGGAATACTGTGATAAATGTGCCTAGCGCATCTGAGATAAACTTGCACATGCGCACTACTATTGTTGTTTTTGACGAGTATTTTTAACCTTAGTTTTGTGTGTCAAATAAAAATTGTAAAAAAATCAACAAAAAACAATAAATATCTACGAAGAAACTTCGAAATAGTTTTTTTAAATTATTTTATAAGAATTTTTCGAGGTGTGTTTGAGTTTCGGGATTTTGTACATCTACTTTGAGTACACCAGGGATTGACCCTTTGCTCTTCATAAAGCAACAATACAGGTTAGGTTTAAAGTTATAAACAAATGCAACAAAAAAAAATAATTAAAACACAGTACAATCGACGATCTGCCAATATAAACAAACTACTAATAATTCGTCACCCCAGTATTGGTTTGCCATATCTCTATTTTTTGACATTTTAAGATTTTTACTGGGGGATTTTTGGAGATAAGACAAATGAATACTGGGGTGATGAATTGTTTTACGACCGACAGCATTTCACAGCTGATAGAGATCCGTACTGCGCAAGGTCAGATATATTGCGTTACGTCATTTCGCTGCCCCGTTCTGTCACAAAATAATCTTGCGCAGGCTGGACTAATGGTTCTCTTTCCATCTATATGAGGGTGTCCCATTTAAAAATCTAAAGTTAAGGTCATTTCCGGTGAAACCGGAAGTGAAAAAAAGTTGTTTGATATGTCAATAAATCGCAAATTTTGTCATGCATGATTTCCAAATTTCATTTGGATAGCTCAAAGTATAAAAAAGTTAAGGGGGGTGAACCACCTTCCTGAAACACCCGGTATACATCAAAATATCCGGAATGTTTTATGAAAATCTATTATTATAATATTTACAGCGAGTATACCCGGTATATTTAAATTTTCAAAATCGCGAAAAATACGACTGTAGAAAAAAATCCTTAAATACAAATGTGTTTTATAAAAAAATAAGTACCTCTGAAAATGTCCGTCGCTTCGTGCGTCTGTTTGTCCGTCCGATAACAATTATTTTCAATAATTATTATCAATAACAAATTATTAATAACGAATTATCCGATGGACTCGAAATTTTCAAAGAGTCCAAAATGATCAAAATAAAATTTGCGTTACGTAATAGTTACTTGAACGTTCCCCTGAGGGTTTCAACCAAAACTTGGCGCCCCTACAAAAAAAATTGGTTCCCAAAAAAAAACACCTTCATGAAAAAAGGCTTTGTCCCTGACGGTTTTTACCAAACTTGGCGCCCCTACAAAAAAAATTGGTGCCCCAAAAATTACCTTCAAGCAAATAAGCAAAAGAACTTTGTCCCTGACGGTTTCTACCAAACTTGATACCCTGCAAAAAAAATTGGCGCCCCAAAAATTACCTTTAAGAAAAAAAAAGCTTTGTCCCTGACGGTTTCTACCAATGGCGCCCCCCTGCAAAAAAAATAATTGGCGCCCAAAGGTAGGTGGCTTCAAAAATATCAGGGGGTGCTCAGCGTAAATGCCAGGGGGGGAGGGTGAACATTGAGGTGGTGCAAGGGGGCAAATGGAAAAAATACAATATTTTTTCACAAAAAAAAATTAAAATTGCGATTAAGGGGTTTTTGAGGTTGCTAAAATTGAATCTGATAATAAAAAAAGGGGTAAATATTTGTAAATGTTACAATATTTTCGTTAAAGTTGGTATGTGGGGGTTTTTAAGGTAGCTTAAACTAAATCTTAGAATAAAAAAGCTCTAGTTTTCTTGAAAATTGGTATATTGGTTTTTGAGGTCGTTAAAACTAAATGTTAGAATAAATTTATTTTAAACTTGTTATATTGGGGTTTTGGCGGTTGCTGAAAGTGAATCTGATAATAAAAAATCCATTTCACGCGCAAAGGTGGAAAATGGGAAAGCTTTTTTAATGGACAGTGTATTTTAGTTTAGTGTACAAGAGGAAGTTTTTTAGTTATGAGTGAACAAGAAGACATTTAAATTGCGAATTTAATTTCACAATTAAATATTAACGTTTTCCAAAAAATCATGAATATAAACATTATATAGGGGACAGGGGGCACAGTGAGTCACTTACTTTTTTAGAGAGCATATTTTGAAAAGTTTTGACAATAAATCAGATTTTTTTTCATACTACGTTTCTTTGATCTTTAAGCTAACATAATTTGCAGGTTTAAATTAAAAATGAATAGACCATGATTTTTTACAAGTACTTTTTTGACAGTATGTCATTTGATTCACTGAGCCCCCAGTACGGGGTACAGTGAATCACTGCAAGGGGTACAGTGAGTAAGTATGGGGTACAGTTAATCGTGATATTTAAATAAATTAAGTCAATTTATTAATTTAAAAAAAATGTTTATTTTAGATACCTACATAGTTAAATAAACTTAAATAAAACTCTTTGGTAACAAAAAACAAAACCTAAAATTAATTAACGTAGGTAAATCAAAACCTTGAAAATGAAACTCTTCAGTAAGAAAAAAAAACAAAAGTCAAAATAAACTAATGTAAATCAAGACCCTGAAAAACAATGTTAAATGTATACATTGATTGTATATTGTATAAACCAATTTTCAAAAAAATCATCACCACCCCTAAGGGGGTGGATTTGAGAAAAAATAATTTCAAGATGTAGTTTTAGCAACATCAAAAATCCCTATATTCAAATTTTCACGAAAATATGAAAAATATTTTAAATTATTTACCCCCTCACCCCTGCGGAGGTGGAGTTTTTTATTATCCGATTCGGTTTCAGCAATATTAAAAACTCTATAATGAAATTTTCAAATTTTTGTAAATATTGTTCTCGCTCGGTATTGTTTTTGGTGAACAATCCCGAGCGAGAACTTTTGGTAACATACCTGTATGCCAAAGTCTCTAGCTTAAAGCGTTCTTAAGTTATCGTGCCCACAAGATTTCCCGGACAGACCGACCAATCGATCAACAATTTTGTTTTGCTTGAAATTGATTTATATCGACATAAAACGTCATAAAACGCAACAATACTCAAATTTTTTTTTTAATTTTTTCACGAATACAGGGCTTTCCTAAATTTTAAAAATGGGAAAGAAAGATTCCTACAATAATTTTAATTACAAATATACAGGAACATTTAACCATAGTTGAGGCACAGTGGATCATGAGCCACTGTGTCCAATCGGTCTTTGACTCACTGTGTCCCCCCAGTAACCAGACCAGTTCAAAGTGCACATAAAAAAACATACCAAATATCTGACAAATTTGTGTAAAAACACTTATTTAAGAGTTAATAAAGAATATAAAAATGCCAAATTACACTGGAATTTACGTAAAAGTAGTATAAATATATCTAATTAACAGATTAACAAAAAAAATACTTTCATTATTTATTTTATGCAGCCACCTCTTCTCTTCAATACACGCCACGCAGGTTTGCCGGCAACTGCCTTTATCTAGAGAAACGTTTTCTTAGCGCGCCATTAAAAAGCGGCGTTTCTAAAGCTAATATTGGTAGAGTTATAGTCAACGATTCATTGTGCCCAATGACTCACTGTGCCCCCTGTTCCCCTATTCATTTTTATTTTATTTAATATAAGCTTTTAATTTTAATATTCTATATTAAAATGTTCTTAAGTTAAGGCACATCCAGAGGCTTGCATAACAAGCATAATACATAAGAATGCGATACCGTGATTGGCTTACAAGATACATGAAGGCACATCAAGCTAATCACGGCATCGCATTCTTATGTATTATGCTTGTTATACGAGCGTGTGGATGTGCCCTTATCCTACCGACGGACGTATTTTTTTACTTTTTTACTTAAAATTAAAAAAAAATAAATTTATTTTAATCGTAATGCCTACATTTGTAAGAATGTAATAAGGAATAAGAGAACCCAATTTAATATACTATAATAGATTAGTTAATATATATATTTTTCTTCCTTAGCTATAAAAATACTAAATTTATTTTATAGGCAAGACAACGTCTATCCTTCTTTAAAATAGTTATCTGACAACTATTTAAAGGGATTTATAGAGCCAAGGTCAATGAAACGAAATTTTTTAATCAATTTTTTAATCTTTTTTTTTACTCTATTGCTAACTTCATGGCAACTATCACTGAATAATCTAGTTGGTAAAACCATGATATTAATATACCACATATTTTTCCTCTGAGAAGTATTGTGTTCAAATCCCATCACTGGCTACCACTTTTTTTTACTTTTTTATTTTACGTTTTAAAAATTTTGTTCCCAACAGTCTAAAGCCACCTAGTCTCTTATATTTGCAGTCGAATTATCTTAATGGATATTTGTCAAAAAGTCATTGAACTAGTCTATGACTAGGGTTTACAAATGGAGTTATTGACAAACTTAAAATCTATTTAAAAACACTGTTTACTAAACAGTATTTACCAAACAGTGCATTTGCCCATGTCAGGGGCGGATTCAGGAAGTGGTTCACTTGAACGCAATATATACCTTAAAAAAAGCTCGTTTTGGCGCCCCTTACTGCTTTTACTGGGACGGATACTTCAACCTTCCTGTTTGTATCATAAAATGCGTATTTAGAAAAACTATTTTCCTACAAATTTTAGAATTATTTTATCCTAGGCCCCCCACTTGTTTTAGAAAATAATCCTGCAAAAAAAAGTCGTTGGGGATTATACTTAAAAAAAAAATTTGAAAGCAAATTTTTTAATTTTTAAATCGTTTAATTTTTTCGTTTTTTGAAAATACAATATACCATCCACTGTGAATAGTATATAATGAAATGCGTAGCATTCGAGGTAGCATTACATATATTCACGGCTTGTTTTATTTTTATATCATCTTGTAATAAACTTACAAGTTTTCCATATCATATCGCCAAAACTTCACATTTAAAAGACGAGCTATAAGTATTACTATATGTAGTACTACTACATGAATGCAGGGTTATTATTTATTATTATTATTTATTGTGTTTTTATATAGTCATTGAGAGCTTTAGGCTTGTGGTAGGGGCTCTCAATTAATTTTGAACATAAAAATTTAAAAAGTAATTTTTTAAAATTATCTTTATAATTACCATAAATTTTATCCAGAAAGCCAGCCTTTCATTAATGTTGTTAGTATAGTATATACAGCCTGTTCCAGAACTCGCGTACCGAAATTTGAGGGTATATTAAAAACCCTCTGGAAAATATGAAAAAAATTTCAAAAAAAATCCATCTTCGTTCAATTCAAAAATAAGAACGCTTTAAGTGGACCAATACTGTTGCTGATTATAAATTACCATTAAAGGTTGAATTTGTAGCTATGGAAGCAAATTTAATTATTGCAGGTACATATTCTGTAGGTTGACATCCCCATGCCTTCAGGCAAGGAAATCCCCAACGAAGGTTTTCCTTGAATATTTGGGCCGGAATATTGGGAGATGCTATAGTAAGTTATTTTGAGAAATAAACCACCATAAAATGCTTAAAATATTTGTTTTTAGGTTGGACCCCATGAGTTTCCTGGCAGATTGAATGGCGAAACCTACACTAACTTCTTAAGGGATGAAGTGGAAAATCTTATTGATGACATCCCACTTCAAAGGTTAGCAAATGTGGATAACATCTGGTTTCAACATGATGGCTGTCCAGTGCATTTCTCAGAAACAGCAAGAAGCCAACTCGACATCAGTTTTCCAAACAGTTGGATAGGCCGTGGGGGTCCCAGAAGGTGGCCTCCTAGATCCTCTGATCTCACTCCAATGGACTTCTTTTTATGGGGCCATCCATGTAAAAAATTTAGTGTATAGAAATATGCCAGACACTGTAGAAGAACTAGATCGAATACATGAAGCGCTTGAGTCAGTAACTCCAAATATGATTATTAATGCCAGGAGAAGTCTGTTAAAAAGAGCTGCTTTATGCATTGAACGCGAGTTTGCTAAAAATAATGCGTTTCTTCATCTTTTAGAGTTCATTAAACACAGGACAGACATATCAAGATTTCTTGCCACGATACAGCTTCTTTATTATCAACAGTTTTTGCATTTCGCGAAGTGTCTCCAACCACTTTTCTGTTTGTGTTTAAAGTTCCAAAATTCCTTGCCCTCTGCACCAATCTTAAAATTACATTCTAGCTAGAATGTTCTCTTTTCGGAACACCGATAAAAATTTTTCCTATGTTCATTACTTTGAAATAAATAAATAAAATTCAGTTATTGTATTTTTAATTTAATTAATTTGTATTAAGAATTTATAGCCAGTAAATCAATTAAAAGATCTGAGTTTCTAATAAAAAAAAAACACTACATTCAGCGCGCTGAATGGAGTTGCAGCGGCAGTTTGTTGCTGCCGTCTAAGACGGGTATCATAAAACCACCGCCGGATGGAGTGACCCTATAAAAATAGAATATTTTTCTGTCGGTTTTGTCAAAATATAATAACCTAAAAAGATTCTAAAGTTGAAAGTCTTAAACAATGCACGAGTCAACCATTAAAATGCAACCATAGTTACTAATAAGTAGGGAAAAACTAATTTTTAGGTAATTTAACATCAGCAACAGGATTGGTCAGATTAAATAGCTTCCTTTTTAATTAGTATTGAAGATGGATTTTTTTTTTATTTTTTTCATATTTTCCAGAGGGTTTTTAATATACCCTCAAATTTCGGTACGCGAGTTCTGGAACAGGCTGTATATATAATTCTTTTTTAAAATATATTTATTTTTCGGTGGCTTTTTGCGAAAATATTTAATAAGTGTTCTTTAATATCATTAAAAATTTTGACTGGTTTATGTGAAATTTCAATTAACCATGCTTTGGAATATAAGAAAACATAATATCTATAAATCGTTATGAATCGTTTATTTGGGAAAAAGTATAAGTCCATTTAATATATATTAGTTTTTAGAGTAGTGACAAGATTATGTACAGGGTGATTCCTCTTTGAGTAAAAAAGCCCATATCTCAGTTATTCTCAGCCCTTGAGAACAGGACCAATTAACTTACCCGTCAAAATGACAAATCAAGGTCATACTTTGGTAACATTTAAACGCTATGATTGAGAAACATGAAGTTTGGTATAGGTTTCCTTTGCAAAAGTTCAGTTGAAGCACCAGTCAAAATGACAGTTTAAGGTCATATGCTATTTTTTAACGCTTTAACCTAGATATATTTTTTTTTGGGTGCCTTTTGTTTCATGAACAATGGACACAGCTCTCAAAATAAAAATTCAGGGTAATATTGCCAACTTTTAAACGCTTAGGAACATAAAATTTGATAGTTTTTTTTTAACAAGACCCGTCGCGACTGTTCAAGGTCATATTTTGACAAGCTCAAATAAATAATATTTTGTGAAGCATATCATGAGAAATGCAATATTCTAGCCAATGTGAAGAGTATACTAGGGAATACAAAGCATTACATATCTTCACGGCTTGTTTATTTGTATTTAGAAAAATGTATACATTTTTCTACTATACATAGTTCAATGAACTAAATTAAACGATTATCTTGCCAAATTATCATACTAAAACTTAAAATGTATCTGCAAAATTTTTATAGGTTGATGACTTTCGTTACGAAACAAGCTCGTTTTGGTGCCCCTTGCTGCTTTTACTGGGAAGGAGGCTTCAACCTCCCTGATTATATCATGAAAATGCGTATTTAGAAAAAAACATTTTTCTACAAATTTTACAATTATTTTATCCTAGAGGGGCCCATGTAAAATTCTATAAGCTAGTCTTACATTATGCAATTTTGTGCGTCCGTCCTTCTGTTCGTCTGTCCGTCTGTCCATCCGTCCGTTCGTCCGTCCGTCCCTTCGTCCGTTCGTCCGTCTGTCAGTCCAATGACAGTTTTTTTGTGAACACAATAACTTAAGAACGAATTAAGTTTTATAAGGTCCCTATAGGGTAGGATCACCGGTTTTAGCCACTGCACCGGTTTTAGCCAGTCAGAGTAGTTTTTTGGGTATAGCTAAGAAATAGGAGACTTTAGATTAAAATTATCGTTTAAATCCGATTTGAATGATAAAAGTTTGGACAACAAATATGTTAAATAAGTTTTAACTTTAGAGAAACGAATACAGCAAATATTTAAAATTTTGATTTTGAAAAAAATGTAATTTCTTATGACTTTTCTTAAGAAACCGCCAGAAAAATAATTTTAAATATCTAACTCAGGTAAAATTAAATTCGTAAAACATTTATATCAAGTTAAAGGTAAGTCATTAAACAGTTACTTCATTAATATTTTAATACATATTTTGCAGAATTTATTCTTAAACTTGCATGGCGATAACTGGGACACTAATATGCTTCTCTTTCTAGCTATAGCCACAGAATTGGCTAAAACTGAAACCTAAGTAGTACCAGTTATAGCCAATGTCAAAAAATATCAATATGTCAAAATTACTGTACAAATAATAAAGATTTTAGCGAAAACCACCTTTAAATATTAGCCAATAATACATTTAAATTAAAAAAGGAGGAGTATTATACAAAATATAGTCGAGAACGGGCCATCAAAATGACTCAAATGATTCAAGACTGAAGCTGAAAACTAAACATGGCACAATGTGAAATTGTCACATACATATAATTTTTTTTTTTTTTTGATTAAAAACAAAGACCCTATTGAAAAGTTGTCCAAATCGGGAGTTTATAAGATCAACTGTAACTCTTGTGAGTGTTTTTATACTGGACAAACGGGAAGATCTTTTGGTGTTAGATTGGGCGAACATTTAGAAGGAAAGAAGTTCTCAAATTTTTTAAATCACCTAAGAGACGAAACACATACATTCGAGCGGAATTCTAATTTTGAAATTCTACATATACAAGATGGTGGAGTTAAATTGGATCTTTATGAAGAATTAGAGATTAGTAGTTTTGCTCATAAGTATCCTGAAAATATTTTAAATAAACAGCTTACGTTCCCCCGTTCTAACACTACACTTTTTAGCTTATTCTTGTAATACTTGCGGTTGTTTTTATTATTATTATTATTAATTTATTTGAACAATATACAGTGTCATGGAGAGCCCTAAATAAGCATACGCTTGTGTATGTATCTATTTGTGTATAATTATTGCAATAAGTAGATTGGAATTTTAAGAAATAACATTTCTTAATGTTTCAATTTCAATTTTTCAGGATTGTATTGAATAGTGTTTAAAAATATTTTACCCATCCCTTAAAATGCTTATACCTATTCTTCTTCCTCTTCCTTTTCTTTTTCTTTCCTTCTTCTGCTTTTCTTTTCCTTTTCTTCTTCTACTTCTTTTTCTTACACACCTTAGCTTAGGACATCCCTAATATTGATTAGAGATTTTCAAAAAAACTCTTGATTTTTGACATTTATTATTTATATACTGTATGTTTAAACACGTGTTTTGTGATTTTATTGTTAATATTATGTTTATATTGTCTTGTAAATTGAAGTGGACGTTACGTTACTGTGTTTTACATTTATAAATGTTTTATTATGGTTATTTTTGACCTTTTATGGATATAGTATTTTTATATATTTTTGGCTAGGTAAGATAAAGTTTGTTTTTCTTAAAATAATCTCTAATTTGTGTAATTTCTTGTAGTCTGACGATGATAATCGAAACCGGTAACTAACCTAAATTATTAATAAAGTGAATGATGACTAAAAGTTTGATTTTTTAAAATAATATCTCTTCACTATAAGTATACGTACGTTAAATTATGGATCTCAATATTTTTGATTTTCGAAATTGGGTATAAATTTTTTTGTAAAACTTATAGTGTCGAATATGGTATAAACTACCAGCTGGTTCAGATCCCAAAAAGACTCTAAACAAATAAATAATAAATAAATAAAATTAAAGATGTATGTAAGAAAAAATGTAATAAAAAACGAAATCATTTTAAATATAGATTAAGAAGTAAATATTTTTAAAAAACTATAAATTTTAAATGTTCTAAAACTGTTACAAAAATATAAATAATTTATTTTTAACATCTTTTTAGTTTTTTTAATGGTGGCTATATCTGGTGAATTTTTATGGCTAAAACCGGTGCTTGGGTGGCTAAAACTAAAAAAAACTTTTTTATTTTATAACATATCAGCTGAAGTTATATTGTTTAAACATTTATTTTATAGTAGAGATATATTGTAAGTTTCAGAAAAACCAAAACTTGCAACCTTAACAATATAATGGATGTTACAACCACATTTCTGTGTTTGTATTTATTTTTAATTTGGGTTTTATTATACATAATTTCATTTAATTTCTTTACTTAGTTATAATTCAAAAATAATATTTTATTTTAAATTAATTGTATTTTTGTAAGTAACGCGCTGAAAACTTTCTAGCTTTTCTGCGCATGAGTTCGGGGAGGTCGCCTTCCGCAAGTAGTATCAATTTGACGCTCGAAAACGATCGATGCGTGTCAATAAAAATATACTCAAATCAGCTGACGGATATACCGCCACGCGGGCATTTCGTTAGAATTGACCATATTTTACGGCTGCAAACTATAGAAATAAGTTCCATATACACATATGTATTTAAATAATTAATAGTGTATACCTACACTGGTCAAACAAACTTTAATTCGCGTACATCAGTTTCCAATTATGTGGTGTCTCCTGTGAAGAAATGGCGGTCATGACCTGTCGTGCTGAATGCTATAACTAAGGTAAGATTACCATATATATTATTGGAACTGTCGTTTTGTCTTTAATATTCTTTTCAATCATTAATACCTATTCGCAGTCCACTTAATTAATATCATAAAGGCGATGTTACGGAGGCAATCCCATATCACCGAATGGGACCTTTCGACGTCACACAACATGGCCCTTTCGAACCGGATTTAAGCTAGCAGAACCATTATAACATAGTCCGTTTTGAACCGGAATTTTGGCACTAGTATAACTATTTAACATAGCTTCATAGCTTTTAAATTCATTTAACTAGATTTTGCTAATTTACAGTGTGTGTGTGGACCAGTTCTTTTGCAGCTGTAAAATTACATATTTGTTATAAATAACAATATCATATTTGGATTTAGCATTCGAAGATAGCTTATTTATTAACATTAAAATTATTCGTTATAAATAAATATATCATATTTGAGTGTTGCATTCGGAGATAGCTTATTTATTAACAAAAAAATCTCGCGTAAAATCTTATTTTGAATAAAAATTATTTTCAAATAGGGTAATTCGCTTTAAAAATATATTTTGGATTTTTCGGTTGAAAAATTAAAAACCGATAAAATCGTAAACTTTGTGTTCTATAAAAAAGGCAAAAAATTATCAGCTGTATCCAAGCGTTTTTTTTCCTTTTTCTTTGGACACAATCAAAACCGCAATTATTATTTTATTTTGCAAAAATACAGTTTATTGTTAAAATAAAAATATTATTTAACTTTGCCTTTTGAAAATTATTGTTTTAAAACTCTGCCCCGCCAGAGCCTGATCTACAAGACTTGCCTCTTAATCGTCTAAATAGGTGGCAGCTCATTCAACGTATGCATCAGGACTACTGGGCCAGGTATCATTCCGAATATTTATGTACTTTACAGCAAAGAGTTAAATGGAATGAACCCTCTAAACCGATAGAACTTGGTTCTATGGTGCTGATAAAGAACGATTTACAGCCCCCTCTACGTTGGTCGATAGGTCGTGTAATAGAGTTATTTCCAGGTGCTGATGGTGTGATCCGAGTAGTAAATGTCCGTACAGCTCAAGGTGTCCTAAAGAGGCCCTTAGTAAAATTATGTATATTACCTATGTGTTGTTAAAACACTCTAATTTTGTGTGTTTTGGTGGGCGGTAATGTTACAACCACATTTCTGTGTTTGTATTTATTTTTAATTTGGGTTTTATTATACATAATTTCATTTAATTTCTTTACTTAGTTATAATTCAAAAATAATATTTTATTTTAAATTAATTGTATTTTTGTAAGTAACGCGCTGAAAACTTTCTAGCTTTTCTGCGCATGAGTTCGGGGAGGTCGCCTTCCGCAAGTAGTATCAATTTGACGCTCGAAAACGATCGATGCGTGTCAATAAAAATATACTCAAATCAGCTGACGGATATACCGCCACGCGGGCATTTCGTTAGAATTTACCATATTTTACGGCTGCAAACTATAGAAATAAGTTCCATATACACATATGTATTTAAATAATTAGTAGTGCATACCTACACTGGTCAAACAAACTTTAATTCGCGTTTCCAATTATGTGGTGTCTCCTGTGAAGAAATGGCGGTCATGACCTGTCGTGCTGAATGCTATAACTAAGGTAAGATTACCATATATATTATTGGAACTGTCGTTTTGTCTTTAATATTCTTTTCAATCATTAATACCTATTCGCAGTCCACTTAATTAATATCATAAAGGCGATGTTACGGAGGCAATCCCATATCACCGAATGGGACCTTTCGACGTCACACAACAATGGAACATAATAAAAAGCAACAAAAACAGAATTTTTCTTAAGGTGGCTATAACTGGGGTATCTATCCTAGATTGTTTTAGAAAATAATCCTGCCAAAAACAAAAAAGTTGTTGGGGATTAAACTTAAAAAAAAAATATTTTTTTTTGAAAAACAAAAAAAATTGTTAGAATTTTTAACTTTTTTTTCAAAACTTTTTCGTCTTTTTTTATTTTTATTTCATGTTGTAATAAACTTACAAGTTTTCCATATAACATAGCCAAAACATCACATTTAAAAGACCAGCTATAAGTACTATAAGTATGCAGTAGTACTACATGTATGCAGGGTTATTATTTATTATTATTGATTGTGTTTTTTATAGAGTCATGGAGAGCCCCCAATAAGCTTTAGGCTTGTGGTGGGGGCTCTCAATTAATTTTGAACATAATGATTTAAAAAGTAATTTTGGAAAATGATCTTCAGTTATCATAACACCATTAAATGGTAAATTTTATCCAGAAAGCAAGCATTTCCTTAATGTTGTTAGCATAGTATTCATAATTCTCTTTTAAGATATATTTATTTTTCGGTGGCTTTTTGCGAAAATATATAATAAGTGTTTTTTAATTTCACTAAAAATTTTAACTGATTCATGTGAAATTTCAATAAACCATGCTTTGGAATATTAGAGAACATAATACCTATAAATCGTTACGAATAGTTTATTTGAGAAAAAGTCCATTTAATATATATTAGTTTTTGGATCTAGAAGAGTTGCCGAAAAATTTACCGTGAAACTTTTACCGCATAAACGTTTACCGCGAAAACATTTAGCGCTAAAACATTTACCGCGGAAACTATTATCACGTCAATAAAAATCGCGCATACTTTTACATCGTAATAATATAATCGCGCATACTTTTGCCGCACAATAATATAAACTTTTAAAATAAAATGATATAAATTTTAATTTTAAAAAATAACCTTATAATATATATTATAATTTTTTGAAACTCTTACTTTATAATCATTATTTTATTTTTATTTTTTTATCAAAAACAAAACCAAACAAACCAAACCAAACAATTTAATCATATTTATTTTTTTTTTAATACTAAACTTATAACACGAATATAAAGAAATTGGTTATAGATTATATTTATTAGTAATATAATCATAATTTTACTTACATATATTTTTAAAAACCAAACCTAAAAATTCAGTTATATTAAGATTTTGTTAATTCTGCAATTATAAAACTGAATTGAACAAATTGGTATTATAATATATTAAACTTGTTGTAGCTAAAAAAAATAGGAATTTTTAAAATTTAAAATTAGACTCTTTGCTCATTAAATAATTTTGCCGCTATTACTTTGGCTATATATTTTTCGCGGTAATTGCATTTCGCTATTAAAATTTTTCGTGGTAATAGTTTTCGCTATTTTTATTTCGCTTTAATATTTTTACTCGTTAAATTTTTATCGCTGTTAATTTTTCGGCGAAGGCTCCCGTTCCCTTAGTTTTTAGAGTAGTAACAAAAGATTATGTACAGTGTGATTCCACTTTGAGTACAAAAGCCTATATCTCAGTTAGGAATAAAGCAATTCAAACAATTCTTTTTTTGACTATTTTTAAAATAGTGTTGATAATATTCTCCATCTTATTTACAGGCAAAGCACAGTAAAACCTATTTTTTTTAATTTTCCCGGAATGACTCATTTTTATTAGTTTATTTTTAAGACAATGATTTATTAATTATTGTTAATTGGTTAAAAACTCTAAAGTTTATTCCACTCGAACATTTGTATGGATGTCCTTTCTATCACGACTAATTAGCTTATCTGTCAAAATCGCAGTTCAAGGTCATATTTTCCTAACTTTTAAACGCATTGATCTAGAAACATGGGTCACCCATGTCACCCAAAATGAGTAGCCCTTGAGAACAGAGCCAATTGACTTACCCGTCAAAATGACAATTCAAGGTCATACTTTGGTAATATTTAAACGCTATGATCAAGAAACATGAAGTTTGGTATGGGTTGCCTTTGCAAAAGTTCAGTTGACCCACCAGTCAAAATAACAGTTTAAGTTCATATGCTATTTTTTTAACGCTTTAACCTAGATATATAAAATTTTGTTTGGGTGCCTTTTGTTTCATGAACAATGGACACACCTGTCAAAATAAAAATTCAGGGTAATATTGATAACTTTTAAACGCTTTGACCTCGAAACATAAAATTTGATATGGGTGCTTTTTTCAACAAGACCCGTCGACTCCCCTGTCTACATGGCAGTTCAAGGTCATATTTTGAGAAGCTCTAAGAAATAATATTTTGTGAAGCATATCGTGAGAAACGGAATATACTAGCCAATGTCAAGAGTATACTAGGGAATGCAATGTATTACATATCTTCACGGCTTGTTTATTTCTATTTATAAAAATGTATACATTTTTCTAATATACATAGTTCAATGAACCAAATCAAACGATTATCTTGCCAAATTAGGTGTACTTATCATTTATTGCACAAATGTTATTACTTAGGATAATTATCATACTAAAACTTAAAATATATCTGCAAAAATTTTATAGGCTAATGAACTTTCGGTACGATGTGATTATTAGGTATACTCTTCAAACCTGTCAACGTGGAAGAGTAATTTAAGAATAATATCTATATTACACATCACCACAAAAAAATAGTAATTTTTTCAGAAAGCAGAAAATATTTTTTCTATTTCATATTTTTGAGGGCCTAAAACGAATATGGCAATAAAAAAAATTCTTGACCCTCAAAATCTTGAGATATAGCGCACAATGGGTTTTTTTGGATGCATTCGAGGCAAAAAAATAAATCCGCTATATTTCATAAACATTTTTTTATGGAAATATTGCTAAATAAAAATGATTCATACCATTACTTGCAGAATTTAAATATCTACCCCGGTTATTTTTTTACAGTGCCTCAAATTCCAAATATGGCACTATTTTCGCGTTTTTCCGATATATTTCATCAAAAAAAATTTATAAATAATACAGATATAGCCAAAAATTTAAATATGTAATACTACTACATACATATGCTTTATAAAACAAATACATTTTTTTTAATTTCCAGTGGTGAAGAGTCTGGGAGGGTGTAAAGTTGCACATGTCAAAAGAAATATCATAAAATTGTTCCTTAACCAGACTGTTTTTCTCAAGTTCTTTTTTAGCGATTTAAACAAATTTGATAACAAAATACCTCCCCGATCCTTAATTTGTTTCAAAACCCCACGCACAGCGGCAAAATTTTATCATAAAGCTGTTAAAAACCGAAAATTTTACGGTCTTTCGCCGGGGGTCGCACAGTGCAAAATATGAGGAATCTAGAGAAACTAAATTATTTGTAAGATATGATTAAAATAAAATGAATAAAAACTTATGCATATATATTATACATGAGAGGTACTATAAATATACATAGTATTTTTTATCTAACTGATCAAGCACAGTATTTTTTGTTAAATAATTTTATTTTATTTTATTTTTTTTTACAAAAAAAATACTGACAAAAAATAAAAAGATAATTTACCTTCCCTCGTCATTATTTAGGTTTTTATAGACAATTTTTGTTTTTAATAATTATATTAAAGGTATTTTGAATTAGTCTGTTTCAAGTGTTTCTATACGCCTGACTTGTTCCCATTTATTTTAATTTTAGCACTTAGACTACCAATAAATTGTTTTAGTTGTTTAACACGTTCGCCTCCCGTGACGCATGTGGCGTCATTTGTTGTCTTAGGGGGCACTATACAAATTACAACCGGCAGCGAACGTGTTAAGAAAAATAACTTTGCAATACATCGTTTTAAAGCTTAAACAATCCTCTTCAAAATAAAATTATTCAGTTTTCTATTTCTACTAATAAGGCAGGAATTTAATTTTGAACGCGACCGCTATATTCTATACCATTGGCGTCGGCAGCGAACGTGTTAATGGACTCTGATAAAATCAAACTTTTTTATTAAATATTCATATATCTTTTCTTTTTTTCCGATTTTTCACGCTTTTTCCATATTTCAAAAATTTATCTATTTGTGATTGCTGAAAATAATTATTATCTCAAAAAACAGATAATGAAAACAAAATAATCCGAAGAGGTACAAATGGGGAGATTTTTGAAATTCCAATTTATTTAAAAAAAAAATAATCATTTCATATAGTTTGACGCACGGATCTGTGGCTACGGGAAATATGTTTGAAATGTGTGTGCAAGTGGGAGGCCCACGCACGCCTTATAACGCACTTGACGGAAAGAAGGGAGCGCAAATGATTCCTCCCCCTTAGGGAACTTTCAAATATTACGTAACGTAAATTTTGATCATTTTGGATCCCCATCCCTTCATTTTTGCCAGTATTTTTTGTAAAAAAAAGAAAAAAGTAATAAATTAAATTAAATTCTTAAAAAAAACACGTTGGTTATCAGTTAGATAAAAAATACTATGTACATTTTTAGTGCCCCTCATGTATAACAATATGCATAAGTTTTTCTATAATTTATTATTAACCCTCACAGTGATCCCCGGATATGATTAGGGTTTAAAGAAAGGGCATCAGAAACAAACAATGGATCTTGGTAGTACAGGGTGTGGGCATCATAGATCCATTATCAGTTAAATCGCGTTTGCATATCTTTGAAAGATATTGGTAAAAACTCTTCAGGAGGAATCCCGATCAACACCAAGTACTTCGAAGAAAAATTTTAATTTATTCTAGTAGTAATTTTCGCGCAGATTCTAACAATGATTAAAAAATTTACTTATCTTTTGCCTATTTTGAGAAAAACGCAATAAACCATGATTTTAGTACAATTTTTCGACTGACATAAAAACTCTATTTCAATGAATATTAAAACCTGACTGGTTTTAAATAACAGCTAAAATAGTTAAGTTTAAAAGTATAACAGCAAATATAAAGAATTTTAATCCTACTGACCCGAAAGAAAGTCTTTCTATAGCAATGTTTTAACGTTACGGGTTACTTTAAGGTGGCCAGTGTATAATATCTTCACTTAAAGTAAAAAAGGTCGTATCTTAAATTTTACTTTGTTTTATTTTGGCGCTCAGTTGTGGCATTTTAATAAAACGCCACAATTCAGTAAGGTCTCTGAATCGAGTGGACATTAAGCTCTACACTGCGTAAACTGTGAAATTTAATGTAATTTCATTTATGTTTCTTACAATTTAGACTAACAAAGTAAAATTTAAAATACGACCTTTTGCATCTTGAGTGATGATATACTTCAAATTTTGACTTAATTGTCAATGTAACATAGTTAAACTTTTTACTGCAGTAGTTCCAAAACAATTTTAAACTAGATTTTTTTTCTGTTTAAAAATAAAATAAATTTAAACTGTGGTTTTAGGGATAGTGAAGATGTGAAACTTGTGTAAGAAATGCTTAAATAATTTTTTTAAGGTGTTATGAATTTATTCCTTGCTAGGTTTGGTATATTTAGATCTTTAGTTTGAAAAAGTCAAGTTGACTTTTGGATTTAAATTTTTACTTTTTAGTGCATTTATTTACCATAATTTACAATATTAATTGGAAGGCTTGTCTTTAAGAACACAATTAAAAATACTCAAAAATTATAAGGCCAACGTTTTGATAAAGAACAAGAAAAAGAATTTAAATAAATAATTTTCAATAAAATCGTGTTTTTAAATTGTTTTATAATTTTTTATTCTTTTTAGTCGTTATAATACTAATATATACCTAACACATGTGTAAGATAAGAATACTTCTAAGCATGCAAAGACTTTAATAATTATCATAGTGTTCACTATGATATCGGTCTTACCCTTTAGCAATCCTAAAATTGTTTTAGAACCACTGTAGTGTATGTTTAACTAATTATTGACAAGAAAGTCAAAATATGAAGCATTTAATATACTAGTCAACTTAAAGCACCCTGATGTGGTAAAAATTGATATAGAAATATTGTCTTTAAAGTAAATAGGATAATAATAATAATAATAATAATAATAATAATAATAATAATAATAATAATAAATGTCTTTATTTTATCATATACAGGTGCATGATAAGAGGCGAAGTTCAAATGAGTTGCTCATCAAAAACACGATTCTGATGCGCAACCCCAAGCTCTTCCACTTAACCTCAGTAAAAATTTAATCTATATATAACTTATAAATAAAATAATAACAATAGATAAAAATACTAATTTAACTTAATTACAAATTTAATTTAATTACTGATTTCTTGTTTCAAATTAGAGGACTTTTTAGTGAGAAACAAAAAATAAATAAATGAGTAACTAACACCTTGAGAAAAAATCAATCAATAATTAATTTTGAGTAGTTTCTAGAAGTTCTCTAATAGACTTTTTGAAACTATTTTTGTTCAAACTAAAAAAATTTCTATATTTATTATAATTGACACTAATATTATATGAAAAAGATCTTTGAAATCTTACACTTTGATGTAAAGGAACTGTCAGAAGGTTGACGTCTCTTAAGTTGGCACCATCAATGTTATGGCGAAAATTTAACTTTTCGTATAAATATGAGGGTGTTTGGTTATTAATAATAGAGTGATACAGGCAAAGTGTCTGTAAAGTGACTCTATTTTGCATATTCAGCCAGTTAGCTTCTTTCAGTTTGTGTGAGATATGTTCAAATTTTCGAACCCCGTAGGTGTATCTTAAACAAGAATTTTGAAGTTTTTGTATCTTTTGTATATAATCGTTATCTAATGCGAATCCATAAATAGCCGAGCCATAAGTTAATTGAGATAAAACAAGTAAATTACAGAGCAACTTTTTAGTCGGGATATTAAGATACGATCTGTGAGGAAAGAGAGTTCGAAGTATTCCGTATCCAGTTCGTAAGCGTTGATCAATATATAATTTATATCTAAAGCTATTATCCATATTAAGACCGAGATTTTTTGCACTATCTTTAAATGCTATTACAGTGTTGTTTAGTCTCAGTTCATAATTTTCTTTTATGTTATTGCAAGCCTTTTCAGTTCCAAAAACCAATGCAACTGATTTAGAAGGATTAATTGATAAATTGTGATCAGTAGAAAATTTTAATATAGATGTCAAATCATCATTCATTTGTTTGATACTTTCAGTTGCATCAGCTAGGTGAAACGAATAATAAAGCTGAGTATCATCAACATACATATGAACCTTACAATATTTTATATATATAATTAAACAACACGTATAAATAATAAAAAGAAACGGCCCTAAGCGAGAGCCTTGTGGTACACTTAAAGAAATAAGTAATGCCAAAGATAGATCACCATTTAGTTTTACTCTCTGTAACCGATTTGCAAAATATGAAAAAATTAGTTCTAAGCTGTCGTTATCTAGGCCTAAATATCGAAGAATAGAGATTAAAAGATCTGGACGGAGAGTATCAAATGCTTTTGTATAGTCTAGCAGGCACAAAACAGTGACAAGACCTTGTTCGGTAGCCTGTAAAATGTCATCAGTTACTTTAAGTAAAGCTGTTGAGCAGTTAAAACCCTTCCTGTAACCAGACTGTATATCCGGTAGTAAATTAAATTTATTCAAGTGATCATTTAATTGGTCACAAATAATTTTTTCTAGTATTTCGGACATTGCAGGAAGGATGCTTATTGGCCGTAAATGTTTAAATTCAGTTGGTTCACTGGTTTTTGGGATTGGTTTTACAATAGCTTGCTTGATAACATTTCATTAAATTTGCTATTATGCTTTTATACTTCTATGTTCTGGCTGTTATTTTAGTCTAGTTACGTTTTAATAGTCACTAACGTGAAGGTATTATACCAGTCCAATAATTGCATTAAAATCGTAGTTTAATGCTTTTTTCTCAAAAATTAAAAACGATAGGTAAATTTGCCAAACGCTGTTAGAATCTACACAAAAAAATACTATAAGAATCGAATTTTAGTTTTTCTTTTAAGTAGTTGGTGTTGACCGTGATGCCTCCTGAAGAGTTTTTACCAATATCTTCCAAAGATATGCAAACGCGATTTAACTGATAATGGATCTATGTTGCCCATACCCTGTGCTACCAAGATCCATTGTTTGTTTCCGATGCCCTTTCTTTAAAACCTAATCATATCCGGGGATCACTGTGCCCTATCTTACAAATAATTTAGTTCCGCTAGATTTCTCATATTTTGCACTGTGGGTCGGAGGGGGTCAAAATTGACCAACAAGTGCGTTAAGTAATACGGAACGGATCCATTTTTATTTTTTATTAATAAGGAAACAAAAAGCAATAATGATTTCTCGTTAAAATAAAATGTTAAAATCGGAAACTACACTGATAAAAGAGTTTATTTGCGTCAACTAAATATTTGGTTGGATATAGCCAATTAAATTATTTGGTCGGGACAAATAAATTTTATTTGAGTCAAATAAATATTTAGTTCATGTAAACAAAAATTTATTTGCATCACATAAAGTTTATTTGTCCCAACCAAACATTTAATTGGCCATATCCAACCAAATATTTAGTTGACGCAAATAAACAGTTTTATCAGTGTATGTATACATAAATTATTATATGTTATAAACTAATTATTTTTGTCCACTATATTGAATCTTCCATTTTATTTATGTAAAATTTATTACTATTTTTAAAATGGACGACCTCTTAAACGCTTGTTTACCAATTTCTCAAAAATAGATTATTTGAGGTTTTTATCAGCTTTATGATAAAATTTTGCCACTGTGCTTATGGTTTTGAAACAAATTAGGGATCAAGGAGGTGTTTTATTGTAATTTTTTTTAAATAGCTAAAAAAAGCTTCATAAAAAGGGTCTGGTTAAGCGTACCAGACAATTTTTTTATATTTTTTTAACATGTGCAACGTTAAACCCCCCCAGACTCTCCATCACTAGAGTAAAAAAAAAATCTCATTTTTTTTATTAAACACATGTACCTATGTAGTAGTATTACATATATACATTTTTGGCTGTATATGTATTATTTATATAATATCCTGTTTTTATTAAAACTTCCAAAAAACTTAATAAAAATAACCTAAATCAAAAAAGTTTACAAACAGTTGATTTTTACAGAATTCAACAGAATAGCTTAATTTATGGCCTGGACTAAATTAAAAGGACATGCTTTGATTTTGTAAAAAAGGCCCACATAAAAAAAGGAATAAAAGAGCCTGCTTTCATTTGGACTTTTTAAGTCAGTTGCCCACTTCGATTTTTTAGTAAATGGCCTAAAAACATGAAAGGCCCGTTTTATTTTTCTAGTAAAGAGCCCGTAAAATATAAATTAAAATGAACTGATTTAATTTGATAAAAAGGGCTACTTTGATTTTCTAGAAAGGGACCGTAAAAAATAATTAAAGGGGCCCAATTGAACTTATCGGGCAGAATTAAAATTAAAATTTCTTTTTAAAACGAAATAGAAGAGCTTGCTTTGATTTTTAAGTAAATGTTCCGTAAAAGAAGGCTCTATTTTATTTTAAGCAAAGGCTTGCATAAGAAGAGGAAAGGTCCTGCTTTATTTTTTTAGTAAAGGCCCGCTCAAAAATATGTCTAGGTCCATTGTAATATTTCAGCAAAGGGCATGTAAAAAAGGAATTTAACATTTTTCTATTGTTGTTTGTTTCCAAGTATAATGGATAATTGATCTTGAAATTTAGTTAAAAAAAAAATACTTAAATTTTAGTAGGTACCACTTACGTGACGGACTGGGCACCAAAGTTCGAAAAATTTGTAAAAAGTGAAAAAAAGCTTTACTCCTCACCTTTGAAAAAAAAAGGTTTACTTTTTACCCTTTAATGACTTAAAAAAGGTCCTTACCTCCGAAAAAAAGGTTTACCCTTGACGGTTTGATGGCAAAAAAAAGGTCCTCACCTCTGGCAAAGGCCCTCAACGTATAAAGGGCCCCCAAATGTGGGGTCCCCGTTAGATTTTTCTCACTATCTCACTTGTCCAGTCCGCTTAAACTTTGAAAATAAAAATAAGAATTTAGTAGTTAAAAAAATAAATATCCCGTTTGAGCGGCTTAAAAAAATCATAGTTTGGGAAGAATATCGTTTTTAAAGTTTACGAAGACTCTTCGTTAAAGAGGAACGCAATATACTATCCACTATGAAATGTTATGCATTACAATTCATGACTTTTTTTGTTATGATAAAAAAGTAGGTTATATTTAATTTTAAACATTTTAAGACGAAAATGTTAGAATACTTATATCAGATTTACCAGCTGAAGTTCGTAAAACCAGCACGGTGGGGCAAATGCATTTTTTCATAAAATCTTACGAAATCTTACATAGGGAGGGGGAAGTTAAACTCTTTTGTACTAAGCTGTAAAAAAATCAGTAATGTTACCGATTCCCGGATCCGGGAGACGGCTCGATCTTAAATTTCACTGTACCCCCCTTGTCAAAATATATACCAATATTAAAATTAAAAATATTTATTTATTTATTGCTAGAAAGTGGAAGTATTTTTAAAATATGAAGTTAATATTATGCACATTTTTTCCACAAACACTGTAAAAAAATCCAAAAATATTATTAGCAATAAGTTTGCAAAAAAAAGACTCCTTTAGTTTTGAAAAACAGACTCGCTCGAGACTACGGCTCAAATAATCAAATTGTTAGATAAGTAGTACCATCAACTGTGGTGACTTCGGACGGTGTAGGTTACTTCGGACACTTTTTCACAAAACCCTCTGAACCAAAGTACGTGTGTACAAGCTGGTGGGTTATGTGCACAAGTTGTAGGGTTTAATTCCGTGCTTTGGTTCAGAGGGTTTTGTGAAAAAGTGTCCGAAGTCACCCCAGCTGACGGTACATTCTTGAGCAGTACTGTTAAACCACTGAAGGTTGGGTAGCGATTCACATTCCATATGATGTGATGTTATCACATCACGACATTGCCAGTAAACGGTTGATAGCCTGATTGATGCCGTTCACCGGTGATGTTACAAAATCACGTCCACGTGCGATGTGAATTGCTTCTCTGGTGTTCCTAGAGAAAGGGCTATTATACAATATAATGAATGTGAACAAAAAATTATTTAATTATTTTTTACAGTGTAGTTTAGAAAAAAAAAATAATTAATTTAAATGCATTTGGTTTTTCCGAGTAACTAACCTACGTCAACATGCACAGGTGAATAACCGGAATTTATAACAATAATGGATATATCCTTATTGCGCCACCAGCTCGATTGCCTATGATTGAAATCGAAAAGAATTTGCAACTGTTTGCAATTAATTTGTAAACATAAATATACCTACACCAAGAGAAACGAGAAACGATATAGGCACACGTATTTTCGATAAAAATTCATGAGTTTTTCTACTTTTCGGTAAGCTTTCGGAGAACTTTTCTAATAACAGTCACTCCAGAACCTCAGCTCGATAGATTAATTCTACTGATTGAAAACTCACCTTTTAATATGAAAAATTACGAATTTTGTCATTTATTGTCAGTCAGTCCAAACGAGAAAAATGATTTTCATTTGTTTTAACAAAAGAAATATGACATATTTAAATATTTTTTTGGATATTCAGATTTTACGTCAAAAAGTGAGACAACAAGTTTTTATGAACGTTTGTGTTAAATGGCTTTTAAGAAGAGCTAGATCTAGTTTAAGGGCATTTTTAGAATATTATTAACATTATAACTCAGGAACGGTTTAACTTATTGACTTGAAATTTTTACTGTAGTATGTAACCAATAAACATTAAATGTTTAACCAGGGGCGGACTTACAGTCCCAGTGTATAAAGGATTCTTTGCAAATTACTAATGTTCCTTTGAAGATTATCAATTTGTTGTTTATTGGCATCTATCGAGGCTTTTATCAAGATGACCTGACCAAGTCATTTTGGCTTTTTTTAGATGTGTGATTTAGAAATAGCTAGGCTTACAAATTTTAAATAAAAATAGTCTTGTAAACAAAACAATATAATTTTACCAAAAAAAAATAAATAAATAAATAAATAAAATTTTAAAAACAAAAATATAGAGGGCTTTCAGGGTACTAACAAATGCCCAGTGTAACATAGGACGGAAAACTGACAAAAAAAGATAAATAGTTATTTATAGTACGAGAGGAAACTAGGATATTGCCGATGAGATAATTAACTCACGAGGCTGGAGGCAGAGTGGGTTAATTTTAGAGAGGGCAATATTAGTTTACTCACTAGTGACATTATAACATAAAAAGTTTTATCCAATAAATACCCAGGAAAAAAAGACGTTTTTTTGACGTCAAATATTGGGCACTAACTGGCCTTCATGACGTCTTGCTGCCGTCCCAGTGACGTATATAAGTCACACTCCAGGGACGTAAAATTATTAGTTATGATAACGTCAGAAATATTACCTTGATTAATGTGGTGACATCATATGTATATACAGGGTTGTTCTTTTAAACTTTTTACAGTGCCCCTAACTTTTAAACGGCGTAGGTAAGATACTGAATTAAAGTTTTTAAGTTGTATATTGGATAATACAAACTGTTTTTAGGTAAATTACACATTTTTATATTTTAAAATAATACTAGGGGAGCAATGGGGGCCAAAATTTTTAATGGAAGGGTGGGTAGTGTGTCATAACATTTGAAAGGTTTTACAATTGTCTTTCCAACGGTGAATTTATTATTTTTATTTCAAGTTATATGAAGGGTTATAATTAGTTTTAAGTTTTTGATAAATCATTAATGGAATGTGACAATCCTCCGTTAATAACTCTCAAATATTAAAATTCTAAAAATAGGTCAAGTTAACTTATAATTAGGGCAACCCAAACCTGTATAATTTAAGGTTATAAATTTTAACCCCTTACCCCCACTACCCCAACATAAAAATCTTAAATAGCAACCCCCTCTTTTTATACTCTTAAATTTAAGGGAAAATAAGAGTATATTAAAGTACTAGTTTCATAACATACGTTTTAGAAAACGAGCCGCTTGCGGAGAGTTTTCTAAAGTACTAGTGCGCTAAAAACGTGTTATGAAACGAGTGCTTTATACAATTTTTTCTATTTTGCTCTAAAATTTAAAAAAACTTACATTTAAATTGATGACTGATTTAGGGATTTTTGTTTTGGATTTGCATTACAGTTTACAACATGTTTAAAATTCTAAGAAAAAATGATATTTTGATATATTTTATAGTCATCTCTTCTCTTTTTTACTGCAATTAACCAAGCCATAATTTTAACATGGTAAAAATAACCTAAACACAAAATTTTATAGAAAATTCAACTTTAAAGCGACATTGACATTTGCACGGAAAACGTCAAGCGATAGGCCAGGACTGTTGCCAACCCAAAAGAATAAAAAGTACAGACCTCTTATGGGCCTATAAGAACACGCAAAATGCGTGTGATTATGAGCTTATAAGAGTAGCAAAATAGAAAAAGTTCTTTATTATTGAATTAAATGAATTATTATTGACCAACCCGTTATCTGTTTTCAACAAATTACCTAATCATATAAAGGTCATCAATAATTTTAATATTTTTAAACGACATGTTCGTCTTTTACTAATTAATATAGAACCATACTCTAGAACCGAATATTTTAATCACTAGTCTTAATTTATATATTAATATGTTTAAGTACTTAAGTATTTTTTTTTTCATTGTGACTACTTTCATTTTCATGATCGTTTACATGTTTTGTACTCTATCGTAATTTATGAAATAATTATTATAAAGCATTTTTAATACCTCTTAATATATTAAGTAAGGCCTTACTAGTTGCAAACGATATTAAAATGTTATTTAATTATTTCATAGAGTTCAATCTTTTTGTCGTAAAATCAACTGTCAAATCATTTTTTTTGTTAATCTCGAAATTTTTTAATGAAAAAAAAAATGAAAATCGTTATTCTGGCTTGCAGCTACATAGAATATTTTGAATTTGGTTTTTTATTAAAAGGTACGAATCAACTAGTAAAAAAAATCAGTCTTAAATATACAGGGTTATTTAGAAATAGGTTCGAGAAGATTAACAGGTACGTTAAAAACTATGAAAAAAGTTCCTATATATAAACGCCTATTTAGACAGGGCTGAGGGCTTGGGTCTCGGACTTCGCTGATTATTATTTAATGTGTAGCCCACCTACTGGATTTTTTTTCAAAAACGCCCAGTTTCGAAAATATGATTTTTTAAATTTTTTTCAAAATTTTTAAATTTCTCGAAAATCCGATATTGACGTACAATAATTCAAAAATTATTTGACCTAGAGAACTGCGGTTTTCACCATGTTTTTTTCTATCAGATTAGTTTAGACTGTTTTTTGTTTTTTTAAGTTGGCGGCGAAAAATTTTGAGGCCATTTTTCTCAAAAACTCATTTTTTAATTTTTTTGAAAATTTCAGAATCAACTATTAATTATGTGTACTTTTGATTTAAAAAATCAAAAAATAGCATTTTTTTCTTATTTCTTTCCTAGAACCAATAACATGGCCAAAAACACGGAATTTTACCGACTTATTCGAACTTTATTCGCAGTAGGCATGGAAAAATTCTCGTTTACCTTAATACTATTGTCTGCATGTCATATTTTATGCCCCTTTCACTATAATAGATTTTTAACAATACAATAATAGTGTAGTAGGGCCGAGTAGGGCTGACGGCATGGGTCACGGATTTGTTTGATTATTTTTTTATGTGTAGTCCACCGATGTCTAAGAAAATCCACCACGGGATTTTATTCAAAAACGTCCCGTTTCGAAAATAAGATTTTTTTTAATTTTCTTAAATATTTTTTAATTTGTCAAAAATTTGATATTGGAGTGCAATAACTCAAAAACTATTTGACCTAGAGAATTGCCGTTTCCACCAATAAGAAAATCATATTTTTTCTATTAAATTGCATTAACTTTCGATAGTTTTTCGTTTTTTTCAATACTAAATTAATGGGATTTAATAGAAAAAAATATGACTTTTTTATTGGTGGGAAACGCAATTCTCTAGGTTAAATAGTTTTTGAGTTATTGCAAGTTAATGTCAAATTTTTGACAAATTTAAAAAAGGTAAAGAAAATTTTAAAAAAATCATATTTTCGAAACGGGACGTTTTCGAATAAAATCCCTTGAAGGTTTTTCTTAGACATCGGTGGTCCACATATAAAAAAATACTTAGACAAATCCATGACCCATGCCGTCAGCCCTACTGGGATCAGCGCGGATATCATCACAATATAATATATTGTCATACAATAATATTTAATATATTACAAATATTATCATAAAAGGGGCATAAAATATGACACGCAGACAGTAGTTTTAACCGGTAAACGAGAATTTTTAATTTTTTTATTGGTTCTAGCAAAGAAATCATAAAAAGTGCTATTTTTTTATTTTTTTTTAATCAAAATAAAAAATGGAGTTTTTGAGAAAAATGGCCTCAAAATTTTAGGCAGCACTCTTGAAAAAACAAAAAAACTGTCAAAACTAATTTAATAATATTTTATAGAAAAATACACTGCCCAGTAAAAGAGCTTTCCCATTTTACACCTCTGCGCGATTTTTTATTATTATATTTACTTTTAGTGACCTTAAAAATATACCAATTTTCACGAAAACTACCCCCCGCCTCTTAGGGGTGCAGTTAGAACTTTTTTATTATCAAATTCTCTTTCGGCAACCTTCAAAACCCCAATACACCAATTTTCACAAAAACTACCCCCACCCCTCAGGGGGTGAAATTAGACATTTTATTCAAAGATTCAGTTTTAGCGACCTCAACAAACCCAATATAAAAATTTTCAAGAAAACTACCCCCTGCTCGTCAGGGGGTGGAGTAAGAATTTTTTAAAAGTTAGAAACAAATTATTATCAGATTTAATTTCAGCAACCTCAAAAACCCCTAGATAGAAATTTTCAAATTTTTCTAAAAAAATGTTCACCAAAAACAATCCCGAGCTAGAACTTTTGGTAAAATACCCGTATGTCAAATTTCAAGTCTCTAGCTTAAAGCGTTCTTAAGTTATCGTGCCCACAAGATTTCCCGGACAGACAGATCGACCGACCGATCGACCGACAATTTTTTTTTGCTTGAAATTGATTTATATCGACCTAAAACGTCATGAAACCCAAAAATAAGCAAAAAAAATTTTTGAAAATTTTTGCACGAATACAATGCTTTCAGAAATTTTGAAAATGTCACATTTTGGAGAAATTCAAAAATTTTGAAAAAAAAAATTAAAAATCATTTTCAAAACGAGGCGTTTTTGAAAAAAATCCCTTAAAAGTTTTTCTCTAACATCGGTGGGCTACACATAAAAAAATAATCAGCCAAATTCGTGACCCAAGACCTCAGCCCTGCCTGCATCGCACAGAGGGACAGGGAAAAAAAAAGTGAACAAAATTCTGAATTTTTGCATACTGCTATTTTTGATACCGGTGATTTCGAATACAAGAAAGAAAAAATTAAAAAAAAATTTTTCGCGCCACTAGGGTGGTTCAAAATTTTATTTTTTTTTTCGATCTTTATAAAAATGTGTCAAATGTCTTCTTTTGATTATGTTTATGTAGACCAATGTTCATAACCTAAAAATTGAAAATGGCGGAGTCAATATGACTCATCGGTTTTTGAACCTTTACTGTATTTGCACGAAATTAGGGCTAATTTTTTTTGAAATGTCTTCAGTTTTGGAGAAATACTTAAAATTAAAGCACTTAATATGAAAAATATATAATCAAACTTAAAAATTTATTTAATCCCCTATTTTTGTGAAAATCTTTATTTCAAGATATTATGCCATCTGTAAAATAAACAATTTTTTTTAATCATAGAATATGTACTTAAGTATCATCAGATATGTCTAAAAATATATTACATAATTAGTAAAGTGTCTGTATCGTAATATAAATGTCCTAGAAACGTGAAAATAGTAACTATCAGTTTAAATCATAAATTTTAAAAAATATATCCATTTGTTAAGTGTGCCTTTCCATGGAGATTTTTCCTTAACTATAGTAATATTATTCTATGGAAAAAAAAGTTGCCGATTTTTTGCGCAACACAGAGAAAAATAATAAAGTTTTTTATATACGTATGTTTTACGTAGATATTAACAACAGGTTAATGGTAATCCAATAACTTTGGCTTAACGCACAATAAAACTTGACAAAAATGTTTGATCAAAACAAAACCCTTATATTTTTCTAGAATTAAAGATTAAAAAAAAAAAATAGGGAGCTTCACAGTATGAAGTGAAGTCGAGAAAGGACAATGAAGTACTTACCCTCTTAGAAATAAATCCAAGTACTGAAGACAATGACAAAAAATAAACTGAAACTTAATGTTCAAAAATCTAAAGCCATGGTAATTTCAACCAGATACAAATTAAATTAAATTAATTTTAATAATGTCAATTTATATATGGAAAATACCCGAATTGAAATAGTACCCGAAATTAAGTATTTAGGATTTATTGTTGATAATCAACTTACTTTTAAAAATCATTTTGTTTATATAAAAAATAAGATTTCTAAAAAATTGTATTTCTTTTCACGTATTTCAGCTCATTTATCTTTAGCAACTAAGGTAACAGTTTATAAAACTATAATACAGCCGCACTTTGATTACTGTGGATCAATTTTATATTTAGACAATAATTCCAAAGATGTCTTGCAAAAACTTCAAAATCGTGGAATGAGGATTATTTTACGATGTAGTAGGCTAACTTTTATTAATTTAATGCTCGGTACTCTGAAATGGATGTCAGTAATACAGCGACTTGACTATGTGTTTTGTTTATAAGATTAAAAATAATCAAATGCCTGTATATTTTAATAATTTTTTTAACTATGGTAGAGATGTTCATAGTTACGAAACTAGGAACAGAAATAATTTTTATATTAATAGAGTAAATACCACAAGGGGAATAAATTCTTTATTTCACAAAGGCTTTAATGCATTTAATAATTTACCAATTGTTAATAAGGATAGTCCGTCATTAAGAATTTTTAAAAATCGTCTTTCTGAACACATTTTGTTGTAACTGTGTTTTGCTTTACTTTGCTTTAATATAATCTAATTATACTAAGGTCTTTCATTACTTCTCATTATTATTTTTTTTTTTCACCATCTCTCTTTTATATTTTTGTTTTTTTTTTATATCTTTATATATTCTATTATTTTTATTTTGTTATTATATTTAATGTTTATTATTATAACATATTTATATTTGTTTATAAACAACATTGTATAATTACTTTTGTGTATATTAGGCAAGTCCTATTTAATAAATTTCATTTCATTTCATTTCAATAACCATAGTGACGATGACGATAGTGACGATGATGACAATTAAAGTTCTGATGGTAGCTGTAATTAAAATCTTAATTTTATAAGAGGTGTTTTGTGATAAACAAAATAATAATAATAAAATAATTTAGTAGAAAGTAAAATATTTATTATAAAAATTAAGTTTAATTAAAAAAATATAAGGTTTGGACTTTTTTTTTCGAACGTTTCGTGCGTTAAGCCAAAATTATTGGATTACCATTAACCTGTTGTTAATATCTACGTAAAAAATACGTATATAAAAAAACTTTATTATTTTTCTCTGTGTTGCGCAAAAAAATCCGCAACTTTTTTTTCAATAGAATAATATTACTATAGTTAAGGAAAAATCTCCATGGAAAGGCAAACTTAAAAAATGGATATTTTTTTTTAATTTATGATTTAAACTGATAGTTACTATTTTCACGTTTCTAGGACCTTTTTATTACGATACAGACACTTTACTAATTATGTAATATATTTTTAGACATATCTGAGGATAATTAAGTACATATTCTATGATTAAAAAAAATAGTTTATTTTACAGATGACATTTGAAATAAAGATTTTCACAAAAATAGGGGATTAAATTAATTTTTAAGTAAAGGAATTTTTTTTTTGAATTTATTTATTTTATTCGAAATCAGCGGAATCAAAAATAGCCGTATGCAAAAATTCAGAATTTTGTTCACTTTTTTTTTCCCTGGCCCTCTGTGCATCGGCGCGGATATCATCTATAAAGGTTGGTCCGGAAATGAGCCCTTTGCTCTGGTTAAAATAAATAAATAGAAATAACAGAATATGATAGCCTTTATCAGTGCTAAGGTATGTGCAAAAATTCGTTACTGTGGTTTATAGGTTTCCAGAAATATCAAATAAAAACTACTTTTAAATGTACCCTTAGGAGAGCCGTAGCTTCCTTAGGGCTTATTCCCGGACCAACCTTTATAGGAACTTTTTTTCATATTTTTTAACGTAGAATTAACTTCTTTCTGAATAACCCTGTATATTTTTGTTTTTAAAATTTCGATAAAAATGAACTAAGTACCAGATTCCACATGCAAATCATTGTTGATGGTAATGTCCACTTAGGGAAGGTTCAAGTATTACGTAACGCAAATTTTGATCATTTTGGACCCCACCCCCTGTAACGCTATTTTCCTATACCATTAACATGAGCGTAACAACCCAAAATTACCCCCCCCCCCCTGGGAGCGTTACGTAACACTTGAACGTTCCCTTGCCAACAAACGTTGGCCCCTTGTTATTGTATAGACAATGTTAATACCTATTTTTAAATTGTATATTTGATTGTCATAAACAAATGTATTTTGTATTTTATTGTTTATTTGATTGCCATATTTTATACAGAATTTCCCTATTAACTGCAATTATAGTTAATTATCGTATTTACTAGGTGGTTATTTACCTCTGCATAAAAACATCAAGTTTGAATAAAAAAAACTTATTGAAAAATAAGATTTTTATAATTTTGAGAATTATAGAAATATAATAAATTGAATATTCGTTCTTGAGTTATCTTGGCCACAATAAAAGTCACATCGGACGGACAGACAGACGGACAAAAAAAACGGTTCTTATTTTTTCATGAAACACATTTTTATCCAAGAATTTGTTGTCTAGGACGTTTATTCTCGATTTTGGAAAATTCGAGCCTCCGTATAATGCTATAATCAGGTAGATATATCTCCGCTATTCGAAGAAGAAGAGAACAACGATGAAAGTTGCATTTATTGTACAGAACTGTATTCTAAATCGAAGACCGACGACGGATGGGTAATGTGCCAGGACTGTCGACTTTGGGCTCACGAAGCTTGCGCCGGGGTAGAGAATGATGGTGAGCCATACTCGTGCGATTTTTGTAGGTGTTGATGTTAATTTGTTATCTTATTAAAGATATAAGACCAATACAATGTTTCATTTTCAAATTTAATGAATATATCTCACTTTAGTATCTTTTTTATTCACATTCAAACACCATCCCATTTTACCCGACCAGGTGGGCAAAACGGGATACGTTTTTTCTTCAATATGACTTTTCTATGTTATCGTCAAGATATTCAGCAATAACTATACCTAAACATAGAAATGGGTCAATGGGGAAGTTACAGTTAAAAAATAGTAGACATCAATAGCATAATTACAGAATTTCAGACCAAATATCGTTAGCTATCCCGTTTTGGACAACTCTCCCCTAAAAACAAATTTTTAAAGTTAAAACCCTTCTATTAATTACATGTTATGTATAATTAAAAAGTAGGGAAGATATAGGTTTTCAACAACTAGAAAACAATTATGTGGTTTATAGGTTTCCAGAAATATCAAATAAAAACTACTTTTAAATTTACCCTTAGGAGGGACGTAGCTCCCTTAGGGCTTATTCCCGGACCAACCTATATAGGAACTTTTTTTCATATTTTTTAACGTAGAATTAACTTCTTTCTGAATAACCATGGATACTTTTGTTTTTAAAAACTCGATAAAAATGAACTAAGTACCAGATTCCACATGCAAATCATTGTTGATGGTAATGTCCACTTACCAACAAAAGTTGGCCACTTGTTATTGTATGAACAATGTTAATACCTATTTTTAAATTGTTTATTTGATTGCCATAAAAAAATGTATTTTGTATTTTATTATTTGATTGCCATAAACAAATGTATTTTTTAGTTTATTGTTTATTTGATTCCCATAAACAAATGTATTTTTTATTTTATACAGAATTTCCCTATTAATCCTTACGGATTTGGATTTAGTTAGTTCCTAAAAACGCGTAAAAAAATGTTAAGACCTAAAAAGAACGAGCGCAAGTCCGTTGTAATCTAGTATCCTGCCCTCGTAATCAAGGAAGTCGCATCGGCATTTTTGTTGTTTTGACAAAATCGATTTTTTTATTACGAACGCGTTCGTAATAAAAAAATCGATTCGATTCGAACGGCGGCAATTTCGCATATACATGTATAATAAAATTATATAAAAACAAATTTCTAAAGTTAAAACCCTTCTATTAATTACATGTTATGTATAATTAAAAAGTAGAGAAGATATAAGTTTTCAAGAACTAGAAAACAATTATATGGTTTATAGGTTTCCAGAAATATCAAATAAAAACTACTTTTAAATTTACCCTTAGGAGGGCCGTAGCTCCCTTAGGGCTTATTCCCGGACCTACCTTTATATAAAGGTTGGTCCTATATAGGAACTTTTTTTCATATTTTTTAACGTAGAATTAACTTCTTTCTGAATAACCCTGTATATTTTTGTTTTTAAAATCTCGATAAAAATGAACTATAGTTATACTTATATATACTTATATATACTACATGCAAATCATTGTTAATGGTAATGTCCACTTACCAACAAACGTTGGCCCCTTGTTATTGTATGGACAATGTTAATACCTATTTTTAAATTGTTTATTTGATTCCCATAAACAAATGTATTTTTTATTTTATACAGAATTTCCCTATTAACTGCAATTATAATTAATTATCGTATTTACTAAGTGGTTATTTACCTCTGCATAAAAACATCAAGTTTGAATAAAAAAAACGTATTGAAAAATAAGATTTTTATAATTCTGAGAATTATAGAAATATAATAAATTGTTGTAATGTAGAAAATGTGTAATAAATCTTTTAGAATTTCTGTAAAAATGTGTCCTATTGCCTGATTATATTTCTGGTAAGATTATGTCAGCATTTAAGGTTGTCTGAAAAAAGCACCATCATCAGCAGCATCATTGCAGGTTCAGCAATATATTTAAATATGAAAAATGAACAAATAAATACACATTTATTCAGATTTTACACAGGAAAAAATGATGGTGCAAAATAATACTTTCTTACCAGTGCAGTATTACTTTTTCTTATTTTTTTTTAATGTGAAAAAATAATAAAATCTAAACAAAAATAATTTATGCTAAGATATGTAAAAATTAAAGAATTTAATACAAGTAAAAAAATGGGTATTTTTAGCGATGCCTATAGGCACTAGGCCTAGTGCCGTCACGAAAACGCATCGTAGTAAAGAACGCGGTAACTGAAAAAAATAAATTAACACAGAAAAAATGGTTATTTTGTAAAAATAAAAAAATCATGTTTTAAAATTTCTTGAATGTTTAATGTTTAATATGAGACAAGCCGTGAAGATATGTAATGGTACGCTTTCCATTATATAGTAAATGATATGTTGCATTTTTACAAATACTTGAAAAAACTTTTTTCAAAAACAAAAAATTAAAAAAAAAAAATAAACATTTTTTTATTTCTTTTTGCAAAAACAGAAAAAAATTTGAAAAAAAAATTTTTTGCTTGTACTCCAAAGTGACATTTTTCGGTTAGAAATTGTTACAATAGAAAATGTGCGGGGAACATCAGTAAACTTGGGCTTATGGAACATTTCAAGTTATGGAGGTTCGAGTTTTGGAGTTTCCACTGTATATACCTATATATGTATATGGAAGTAAAGTGAATAGAAGGGTTTTAATAAAAATATTTATAAGTGAATAAATCTCTCCAGACGTAAGACACGACTTTTCTTTCGAACCTTCACTCGATATTCTGCTCTTCTAAGACAAGTAGCAAATTAGATGTTTTGAGATATTGCCAGTTTTATTGTTTTTGTTTGCACTTTTTGAAAACATGTTTAAATAAACATGACGTTGGGTTCTGCTTTATTTTAAATCAAAAATACGTCTTATATATTTTTTTTTCTCAGAAAAATAAATTGTCATACTACATGCATTTGTTCTATCTAAAAAGTCCAATCAAATTACTAAGATCTGTAAAGTTAGTCCTAGTCCTGACTTATTCATCTAGTAAAGACTAGTTAGGACAATTTTATTTAGAAAACATTAAAAATTTTCCACATAGGACAAACATCTAGGGCTAATTTTAAGAATTTGGGCTTTAAATAGGACATTTCTTTTTAGTAGGCACATGGGGCTAGTGTAAAGAAATACAATGGTGTGCTTATCTCAAAAAGTGATTTTTTTGCAGATATGACAGAGGGGCAGTATTGCATATAATTTAATTTTACAGCGAAAAACATTAATGATACGTCTTTTGACTTGCATAATTCATATAAAATATTGAAAACTTTTTCTTTCAAAAATTGTAAAATATTTTTTTTTTTTTCAAATTCATCAGTAAATATTGTGCACATAAAGAACAAAGACGAATACAAAACTAAAAAATACTTATATATACTTGCTCACAATTTATATGTGGTAATCAACAAAATAATTTTTAGAATTTTTTAGGACTCAAGAGCACGATTTTAAACAAAAACCAACACACTAACAAAATTCTACCAGCTAATTTTAAAAGTGCGTGATATGATCAGCTGTTTAAATATTTACCGGCAATATAATATTGCCAATATACATACTGCCATTTATAATTATAATATAATAGATACACGGTAAAAATAAATGACATTAAATTACATAGTCCGTAAATGGTAATATGTTGCCATAGACCGGAATGGTAAAAATTACATAGTCGGTAATGGTAATGTTTTGCATAGACCGGAACAGTAAAAATTACATAGTCCATAATGGTATTATTTTGCATAGACTGGAAAGCTAAAAATTACATAGTCTAGAATGGTAATATTTTGCATAGACTTGAAATTTGAAAAAAAATATTTACTACTTAGAAAATGTTTGTTCCAAATTACAAGTCTCTGTGTCAAAGCTTTTTTGAAATATCGTAGCGTAAAGTTCATTTGGTTTAATAAACCAAACGATTTGCACCCTTAATACGAGTATAAACTGCTTCCATCTTTCTTTAAAGATCTATTGCTTGATAAAGATCGTAATTTATAATTAACGTAAATTTTAGACCACAAATAAAGCATTTAAATATCGTACATAAATAATATTTACCTTCTTTTACACTTTTAACTCTTTAACCTAGCAGCATGCGTCGCTATCTCTCTAACAATAACAATATTAAATGGTTCTTGGTTATTGTCCAAAGCGCACGCGCGTCTTAAAATAACATAGCCCGACATTGTAAAATCATGTAAAAATATGTAAATCAATGTAAATATATTTTTTTACATTGTTTTACATTCTTTTACATTATTTTACATTATTTAACATTCTTTTACATTCTTTTACATTATTTTACATTCTTTTACATTCTTTTACATTCTTTTACATTATTTTACATAAATTCATGAATTATGCATAGTCCAGAATAGTAAATTTGCTATTCCGTACTATGTAAATTCATGTATTTTTACATTATTTTACATGCAGTTTTTACAGTGTAGGGTTAAGAGTATTATTATTATTATTATTATTTTTATTATTATAAGATGCATAGATGCTATTGAAAACTCAAAATCTCGGTTACGACCTTTTTGCTTAGTCGGCAGTATTATTAGGTAAACGACTTTAGTGATTCACTCGGTTTAACTGGAAAACATTATAATAAAAACCATTAAGAATTAATGTTAAAATTATTTTTAACTAGTTATCCTTCTGGAGGTATATTTTTAAGGTTTAACTTTCATTTAGATTAATAAACATTTAAATAATTTTTAATTTAATTAATAACAAACCGCGAAGATATGCACTGCTTCGCGTTTCATAATAATATTCTCAGTATTTTGTATTTTTCCACGTAACTTATGATTACCCAGCGGTAAAAAGGGATTCATCAAGTTTTTTAATAGTTTATTTGGGGTTATTTGTGATAAACACTTTAAAATGAAGCAAATAAAAACTTTATTGCATTACATAAATATGCCAACGTTTCACCCAATATTTAGGTTTCTTCAGGGCTAAATTATTAAATATGCATTAAAACAAACAAATTAAACAAAAACAATACATTAACAAAAAAAAGTCCAGTGTACGGACATTTTTCAATAGAAGAATACTCAACGTAGAACAATTAATTACGGTGAGTATTCTCCTATTGAAAAATGTCCAGTGTACATTTTTTTTGCTGATACATTACATCATTTTGTTTAATTTGTTTTTTTATGTATATTTAATAATTTAGCCCCGAAGAAGCCTAAATATTAGGTGAAACGTTGGCATGTTTATGTAATGCAATAATTTTATTGTTTACTTTTTTCCGAGTGTTTATCACAAATAACCTTAAATAAATTTCAAGAAGCATCCTACAAGAAATAAGGTAAGTGCAGGTATTATGCCCATGCTAACGTATAATTGCTGTTAAAAATTAAAAGAGATAACTTCAAAACAAAATAATACTTATAGAGCACAGATTACTCATTTATGCTTAAGTTATTAAAGAAAAACATGAAAAAAGTTAAAAAAATAAAAAATTATAGTCCATTTAAAAAAATGTATCAAATGGCCACATATAAAATAAATCGTATTTTTCTAAATATTATCAAGTTAAGTATTTATATATACTTTTTTTATTGCCTTTTATTATATAAAAAAAAAATGAAAAGTTAAATAAAAACTATACACGTAACATATAATAAAAAACAATTATTGGCTTTTTTACCGAAAGTAAAACATACTTGATAAATATTTTATACTAGCAATTTTTTTTTAATTATTCACAATCTGAATTAAAGTGGTCCTTTGTAATTTTCTGTTAGTCTAACACAATATTTATATAAATAAACGTAACATCTATCACAGAGCCTCATAGCTTCCTGCAGGAAGCTTGCTTATTGCCATGGCCATATTACTATACACACAAACTGGCCATATTACTCTACATTATAAGGTAGAAGATTTCCTAAATTTTTTTTAAAGTTACGTTTACTGACTGAAATTCTATATAGACCAATTGTTAAATAGTACGTTTTGCTATGATAAAATATAAATAAAATTTAATGTTCTTACCGTAATAAAATGTTATGAATTTTTAAAATACTAAAAATTTTATATAATAGTTTACCAACGAAAATAAAATCACTAAAATCGTTGCAGAATTAAAACCATTAATAGTGGCGCGGTCTAGCGCTTGCCCTAGGAATCTTGTTAGAAACACTAACTTAAAATACTGTAATCAAAATTTTTTCATTCTTATTTTTTGAAATATGGCAAATTGGCCATAATAAATACATGGCCATAATACCTGCAACCACCTTATTAGTATTTTATTAGTTTATTGCCAAGCACACCAAGTCCAAACCAAGTAGTCACACGTTTTATGCTCGAGTTCATTTCTTTCTCTACTTCTAGTAATAAATCATATGCACGCAATGCTGTCAATAGCAATTTTTATTCGTTTTTGCAATAGGCAACCTTGATTATCAATAATTATCAATAAATGGCGGTTCTTATACATAACCTCAAATAATATACCCGGTCATATAATGAGCAACTCACCGTCAAGATGTTATGTATATCTAAGACAAGATAGCGCTACTTTTTCTTTGCGTCAAAATTACTGTCAAGCATGACATAACCCAATCTTAAAAGTCCAATTAAAATTTTTAAAATATCGAAAATATGTAGGGTTCGTTGCTAACTTCTTGTACCACGTTTTCGTGGTTAGTACTTCAAAAAAAAAAGTCTAATTCCACGACTCGTGGCCCACGAGAAAGGCGCGTCATTAAAATAGATTTTTTCTTTTAAATCGAGTGCGACAATTATAATTATTATTATAGATCGGATTTTACCGAGTCGTGACGTCAAAATCCATAGCCGGGTACAAAAAATTAATAATAATTTTATAAAAATGTTTTATAGGCTATCAAACTACTACATTTACAAAGAAAAGTATATAAATATTATGAAAATCCCCTAGCGTTGAAAATTAAAAAAAAACATAACAGATCCGAAAATTATGATTTAGTTGGACTTTTAAATAATCAAAATTTTATTTAATAGTATTGTAATATGGTGGCTGGGTATAACTATTGCCTGGCCAATCCTTTTCTATTCGCAATAACCACTCACGTGACTCGTCACGTGACGTTTATAACTTGTGAAAAATGTTTTTAAAAATTTCTTCGAAATTATGATTGTTACTCAAATCTTTTTTTTTTCATATTATAAATAAAATATAAATAACATACAAAATTACACAACTAAAACATATAGTGTTTGTAGAAAAAGCAAACTACCGACGAAATCTTTTTGTGGCAGATAAAATAAACTAGCGCTGGGCATAAAAGTCACCAATAGAATATGGAGGGACCCACAAATAATTCTAAAACGAAGCAAAATATTAAAATTCTACAAATCAGATCAATTTAAGTTAACCTCAAGGAAACTTAAATCTGCATATGCGGAGAATATAAATTTTACACTTATAGCCTTAATTACAACCCCTCTATTGGTTTCCAATTTTAAAAATTTTAAAGGGGAAAATACAATATTTTTTCACGAAAATTTGAAAATTGCTGTATAGAGGTTTTTAAAGTCGCTAAAACTGAATCTTAACTAACCCCATCCCCTGGAGGGTAAGGAGTAGTTTTATTGAAAATTGGTATATTGGGGTTATTGAGGTCGCTTAAACTCACTCTTAGAATTGTTTTTTCTAAATTCACCAGCTGAGAGGTGGAGGGTAATTTTCCTGAAAATTGGTATATTAGGGTTTGTGATGTTACTGAAAGTGAATCTGATAATAAAAAAAGATTTTACCATTTTTACTGGGCAGTCTATTTTTTTGTTAAATTAAACCAATATTTTGATAAAAAAAAGTCATCCTTATTGGATGCGCCATATTGTATAAATCAATTTTAACATCGTGAAACGTAAATACCGGCCTCAAAAACACCCTATACTTAACTTTTTCGTTAAATTACACAATTTAATATGTAATATTTTGGCAACCCAAGTAAGACAGTAGCTATAAAGTATCTATGCCGCTCTTTCGTAACAAAATTACGGCTGAAATTTTCTGCGAGATACTTTATAGCTACTGTGTTACTTGGGAAGATAGTCATCCATATTGAATCTAAATATTATAAAAATAAATTTTAACTAAAGTTACATTATCAGCGCCCTTAACAATCCCTCTAGAGCTCTGTACCAGTTTTTAATAGATTATAAAAATGCTTTGACAAAGAAGGCATCCATATTGGATCGGATGGGAAGCATAGGGTAGTGGCTAGCGCGTATGTATAGCAAGCCAACTAGCGCGTAAGTTCGATTCTCACTGGCGCCGATTTACCTTTTTCAGTTAATTAATAATTGAAATTTGGCGAGGGCGATAAGTGAAACGGACACTCCCTAGAAATTGGTTCGAAAGTCAGTATAAGCCGGTGGTTCCCTCTACTACTAGCCCACACAAGTCCTGGACTTAGGGGATGCTTAATTAAGTAGAATAGTACGAGGTTAAACAAACAATGTAAATGAATTTTATAATTTTAACCAAAAGCTCATAATTAGCGCCCTCAAAAACCCCCCTATACCAGTTTTTGCTAAATTATACAAAAGCTTTGATAAAGGTGTCAGCCATATTGAATCCGCCATCTTGTTAAAATAAATTTTAACTAAAGATTCTTAATCAGCGCCCTCAAAAACCCCCCTATACCAGTTTTTGTTAAATTATACAAAAGCTTTGACAAAGGTGTCAGCCATATTGGATCCGCCATATTGTAAAAATAAATTTTAACCAAAGATTCAAAATCAGCTCCCTCAAAAACACCTCTATACCAATTTTTGTTAAATTATATAATATATTGGATCCGCCATTTTGTAAAAATTAATTTTAACCAAAGATTTTTAATTAGAACCCTTGAAAATCCCGGGACACAAATTATTGTAATTTTGCCGGAGTTTTGGGGTTTTGGCCTCATAGTGTGCTGACATTAAAAACTTCAGCAATATTTTTAGGCAAAACGGGGCTAAATTCCTCCATATTTCATTAAAAACTGATGATAATAATACCAATTAGCATATTTTGAAATATTTTATTCTTACATTTTAGGGACTTTTAATGCTATCGGAAAGGCCCGAGGTAACGCCGCTCATGTACAGTTTGGCAACAGCGGAAAAAGTGCCTTGACAGTTTTATTTGCCAGTGTCAGTATTTGGGAGCCTCCTCCCCTTCATAGGATTATATTTAAAAAGTTGTAAATTATTTTCTAAATTTGGTAAATTTTAAAACCTTCGCTAAGGGTAAAGCTTTTTTATCACAGATGAGGGCCTTCTTTTTTTAGTTTTATTAGTTGACTGAATTTTGGATACTTATAGTTTTTAACGAGTTTTTAACTTTCTGATCAAACGTGTTTGGGGTCAAAAATCCCAAAATTCAATAGTGCTGCAGAACTTTGAAGATCTCGAGCTATTTCTCCCAGTATTCCTTTTTGCAGTTTTTTAAAAAGTTATGGGGCTAGCGAGCTTTTTCACTGTTAGATCGTTTTCAGCATATAAAAATACGTAAGAAAAATATAGTCTGGTTAATAGTAATTAATTTTTTTTGTGGACTTGTGTATTAATCTGCCGGGCTAAGCTGAAAGGTCCTATCTGTATATGTTAAACCTATGTAAATAGGACCTTTCAGCTTAGCGCGGCAGTAATGTTCTATCGTAGAAAACATTTAAACTCATTCAGACGCATACAAATTATTTAAGTTCTTATTTATTAAATAAATAATTATATTAATAATTATATTTTCTATTTGTTTCAATACGAATATATACAGGGGGATTTAGAAATAAGATACAAAATTTTAGGTGGTGATTCTAGGTACAACAAAAAAAAATGAAAAAAATTCCTGACCCACCTTTAAAAAAACTTTTTTTCATATTTTTGGACCTAGAATTAACTCTTAAAATGTGTTACCTTATTTCTGAATCACTCTGTATAGGGTGAAACTGGAGTCTGCCAATAATGTTGTAGCTCTTAAAGGTACACCGGTGAAGATTATTCGAGATTATCTATTCTAAATTCTTGTAATACTTTCAGTCAAAAAACATGTAAAATAATTACAACATACAAATTGTATGTATAATACAATAAATTAAACTAAACTACTACTAAACTACTACGTTAGTATTTATAATTCATATAAGCAAAGATCTGGTTATAAGATTCCCATACGATGGAATGTAACTTCAATTTTGTGAATCTAGTAACGTGGGGGTTAGTGTCAATGGTAAATCTAAAATGCAAGGATATCGCATTTCCTTAGATAGGCATTAAAAATATACCAGGATACTAAATGTAAAAATTTTCCGAGAAATGTAACGCACCTGATTTTTTGCAGAGGGTGTTAACAGATAATCTGGACATTTTTGTACACAATGAATCATTTGTAAGATTTTTTCTGGGAATTGTTTTCATATAGATTACTTGTAGACAAGGAATTCTTTTTCTTGGAATTTTTTCAGTTTCCCAGACATATTGGATTCTGCTGTTGTTTTCCTTATCACTCTATAATTAATAATTATTAATTAGTTTGTATATAGACATAAAAGAAAATTATTCCAATAAATTATCTACCAGGGTAGCGATTCATTTGGACTTTTTACCTGATATTATGTTATCACTTTACGGCACCTGATCAATGATTGATTCCGTTCACGGGTGATGATAACACATCACGTCCACAATTTGAATTTCTCCTCAGGATGTAAAAGCTTATATTACGGTCTAATACCGCTAGAATTTTTTTGAGGGGACAGGGTGGGCAGAACCAAAAATTTCCCGACTAAAGATTAAGATTTTCCTATTTTTTTCTTAAGACTGCGATTTTCCCAACGTTTTACCCAATACTGAAAATTTTCCAACTTTTTACACGACGGAAACACCTAATTACCAAAAAAAAGGTAATCAACTCCATAATTTTTCTCAACTGAAAAGAATATACGCCTTTATTGGATACAATTTAGGACGACCTAAAAATTACCAATTTCATGTCGAAAATATATAGTTAATATTGGTTTAATTGAGAACGTGCTATTAATGAACTATTTTAGGTCAAAAATATACTGCTTATGAAGGCAAATATTTCAAAATAGTATTTATTTTGTTTCTTTTTTCTTAACAGACGTTTAGTATTATTAAAGTTTTTAAAATGGATGCACGAAAGCGGTTTTGCGAATCTACAAATTATAAATTCTTCTCAGGCCTTTTAAAAAGATAAAGGAGCAAGGAATTACTGATCAAAATTATAAGTGACCTTGATGAATGCGGTGCAGTTTTAGAAGGAGTGGTAGAAGTGAGTTGTTTTAACTTAAAAGTGGTGAAAGCAGAAGTAATAGTAAAAATGAGAGTGAAAATTATATTGACAATGAGAGTAAAAATAAGAGTGAAAGCGAGATGGTGGTGAGGAAGAAAATGAATGTGCAAATTTAAGTTTCCAACAAAAATTATCTAAATTGTGCCCTGATACAAGTGAATGAACCACAATCAAATATATATATATATATTGATCCTATTGAGTTAAAAAATAATAAATATTTCTTTGCGGAAATGAGCTATTTTATTTCTATCAAAAATTATATCAGAAATATACTGCTAAAGTAGGTAGAAAATAGCATGATATTTTCGAGCCAATTTAGGTAATAAATAGCATGCTATTTATAACCTTTTTTAGATTGAAAATAACATTATATTCAGGAACTATTTTAGGTTGATGTTTTCTATCTATATGTAGAAAATAAATTGCTATTTTAGATTTCTGAATGATTCAAAAAATAGGAATAAAAATGCGATCTATATTATTAGGGCTAGTTGTGTGCATTTAGAAACATTTTAAGTATGTTTTAAGACGATAAAAAAAGCTTGCATTTAGTGCACTAGTCCCAAGATATTTTGGTTTTCTGGGCAGTGTTACACTATACAACATTTGTTATGTATTTTTACTCAAGGAATCTATAATTTAACATAAATCCTAAAAAATACACAAAAAGTTTGGGCCAAAAATGTGTTAAGCCTCAAGCATTTTGTCTGTATAGGCACGTCTCTGGAAAGATTAAAAAAATGTAAATTTACATAAACTAATTGCCTTTATTAATACTAGTATACATGCAAAACCTCAAAGGGTACCAGAGTTATTAATTAAAAACCTTATTTTCTTTACAACTTTCAAGAGCCGTAACTCTCTTAGGATTTGTTTCCGGACCTATTTTCCTACGCTGATTTTACATTCTTGTGATGTAGAATCATCTCCTGCAATACCAAAAGACTGCAAACAGCGTGTGTAAGTGTGCAAAATCTTATTATTTTGCGCGGTTAGCCCAAATTCCGATACGCTACAAAAATCCGCTTCCAGAAGACCAATTACAAAGCTAAAAGAAAACTAGTAACTTTTAGTTACTAATAATAAAATGAAATAGCGACATGTTGCTTTCAATCTGTATCTCAAAGCTAGATTCTTGCTCCCTTCCGTATCTCTGTTAAAAAGATCCATGATTAAGTAATAAACAGGATATACAAATAAGGACATTGTTATGTTACACTAACCTTTATTTGTAAAACACAAGCTAAGAAGTAAGCTATAAAACGCTTACTTTTTAAATATCGCGAAAATTTCTTAGATTTGTTATTCATTCATAACAGGGTTCTTCGACCGCTGTAATTTTATAATTTTGTTATTTTTCTTTAATAAACAATCAATATAAATATATGTTGCTTTGAATTCGTTGGTATACTCTTTAATATTGAGTTATTAAAGATTATTATTGTAAATAAATTACTATAGGTAAGGTTTTTAATTAATAACTCTGGTACCCTTTGAGCTAGAGCTACGAGGTTTTGCATGTTTACTAGTATTTATAAGGGAAATTAATAAACAACGTGATTCAACTAAGACAAATCACACAATTTGTCATGTTATTGGTAAAGGTATCAAAATAAATTTGATACCAGTGAATATAGACCCAACAAGCTACAAGTTTGCCTAAGCAAACGTTTTCAACTAGCTATTGTTTTTGAGCTGCAATTATAATTAAATTTTAAACATAACTTTAACTGAAAATGAAAAATATTGAAAACGTATTTTTCCTTAAACATAGGGAATTATTTTTTTTAAACCGAGTTTAATATTTTTGCAGTTAAATCCATATTTGAAGAATAAGATATTTAATATTTTTAATAACCCTCGTATATCAATAAAAAGTACGCAAGTAAGTGACGCCAAGTACCTAAACTAGCTCCTAGCTGGAAATAGTGTAGGTATTTAATTATATTTTAATCTCAATAAAGTAAGATTTGCCTTTTTGTCCCACCAGCTGATAATTTGACGATAGCCGGCTAGCCGCATATTAAAAATGTCTCTTTTTTAAATGTTAAGGTTTGTTTATCGAAATTTAAGAATATTTAAGTTTAAAAAATTATAAAACCCTTGTGACATTTAAAGTCTTATCTTAAAAATCCAAGTGGAGATGAAATTCATAGGATTCTTGTAAATAATCCTTAAAAAAATATGTAAATTTTATTAATAATTATAAAAATTAAATAATTTAAAATTACTAAATATTTTTTAACCATTTAACGATAAATAACAAATATTTTTATATTATATTATTTTATTTAAAATAATAATTAAACTTACTGCTAAATACTCGGTTTCTCGAAAACAAAAGCTAGTTGAAAACTTTTGTTTGAGCACGCTTGTAGCTTATTGGTGCTTAACTGGTATAAATTTTATTTTGATAACTTTAATAATAACGTCATCATAATATGTACGAATCATTTCTGTTAGGTGAAACCCTGTATGATAATTTTGGCAAAAATGCCACTATTTTGCTCAGCATTAAAATTTTATTGGTGCTTTTCTTGTTCTCCATTCAATATATCCATCTTCGAAGGACCATATCTCACTTACGGCTTATTTCTGGACATATGTTTCTTGGTTGATTTTTCATGTTTTGTGATGTAAAATCATCCCCTTTATTTAATTTCAAAAGACAGCAAACACTTTGTATGTACCTACAGGGCAGTAGCTATGGGTGGGATGGGGGCAGTGTCCCGTGTTGAAACGATGTATATTTCATTGATCCAAAACAAAAGTTGTATAATTTACAAAATGCAGGGATTCAAACTACAAAAGTTGTATATTTCACGAAAAGGTAAGGATCTTTTTTTCTTAGTCATCAAAATATTGGTTACGGGTAAAAACTGTCACAGACAAAGCTTTTTTGGAGATGAGGATCTTTTTTTTTGACGGAAAAAGCTTTTTTGGAGGTGAGGATTTTTTTTAATCATTAACTTTTTCCTTCAAGGAAAAAAAATTTTTTTTAGTCATTCATTTTTTACTCTCGAGGAAAAAAGTTGTATGTCTAGGCTAAAAAGTGGTAATTTTTGACCTTCTCGCCCTCCCACATAATTTTCTTCGCTACGGCCCTGTGTACCTGTTTACCATAATCTACCAAATTCTTTTTTTAGTAATAGATGCTGTGTGCGTCACTATTTCTGTTTCATTACCTGGTCATTGCTACCGGCAGGTGGTTTTTATTTTTTTTAAATCTCTTATTTTTTTATTGATAGGAATTAAAATCGGTTTTCTGGCTTGCAGCTACATAGAAGATTTTAAATTTGGTTTTAGATTAAACCATCTGTCCCGAAAGCACTTTCTCATAAAAAAACTCATGTCCAATTTTTAATATTATGGGGGGAAGGGGGCGGTTGAGAGGGAGAGGGACTTTTTTATCTTTTAAGTGGTTTTAAAATATTTCTTCTATTGTGAAAACTAAAAAAGTTATTTCCAGAAACAATGTTTTACATTTTGTAGATGGGGGGGGGGGTTCATAAAAAAAATATAATAAAATATTTTGTATAATGTTACTTTACCTTTTAGGTGGTTTTTAAATTTTTCTTCTACTGTGAATAATAAAAAAGCTATGTCCAGAAACATTTTTTTACATTTTGGGGGAGAGGGGGAGGGGTTGGAAAAAAATATTATTAAACATTTTGTGTAATTTTATTTTACCTTTTATGTGGTTTTTTAAATTTTCTCTTATTGTGAATAATAAAAAGTTATGTCTGAAAAAACAGTTTTTTACACTTTAGCTGAAGGGGGGGGGGCGCTGGAAAAAAAAGACAATAACATTTATTTATTTATTTATTTATTTATTTATTTAAGATATAAATTTATAATAATAAACTACAATGTACAGACCCGCCTAAACAATGTTTGTGTGCGGTGTCATAAATAAGATATAATATTTCTAAAAAAATAAAACTTTAGTTTTAAGTTTAAATAAATATAAAAATTAGTTATATCCGAGGGTTTTGCGAGAACATTTTCTTTCATATGGTTGATTGGATGGTAAGTTAGGTAAGATATAAGAGTTATAATCAGAGGTAAGTTTTTTATTTAGAGTAAGTAGTATTTTTTTATTTTATTTTATTTTATTTTATTTGTTAGGTTTAAATATTTTATCTTTTATGTCAGAAAAATTGTTTTTTATGTATAGTTTTAATTCCTTTTTTAAAACAGTTTTTCTTTCAATATTTCTAATATTTGATGGTAAAATATTATAAATTTTAGGTCCAAAATATAACATAGAGTTTTGTGTGTGCAGGAATTGACTTTTGCTCTTGTTGAGTGAGAATGAGAGAGTTTCGGCATTTTCTCCGAGTTGACCAATACCCACAACGCCAGTTGGTAAGTATAGAGTTCCCTAATATTAAAAATTTCCAAATCTTTATATAGTTGACTTGTAGAATATTGAAAATCTTTTTTATATAATATCTTTAATAATGTATTCTGTGTTACATTTAGTCTTGTTAGTGCATTTTCAAGAAGCCCACCCCATATTAAAATTCCATATCTGATAAGTGACTCAGCTAAGGCATTGTAAATAATATTAAGGAGTTTTTTGTTAAGAATGTCTCGAATTTGATAAAATGTATGTATGAGTCTCCTGAGCCGACCGTTAAGGTATTTCACATGTTCATTCCATCTCAGATGCTGATCTACCATTAAACCTAAGTATTTAACATGGTTAACTTTTTCTATTATTTCACATTGGCAATTTTGTTGTTTATTGCAATTATGTTTGTGAATTTTTAAATTATTTAAGTTAGGTAGACCAGCAGCTGTTTGACAGAATGTAAGGAATTTAGTTTTTGAGATGTTCAGGCTCAGGAGACTATAGTCAAGCCAGTTTTTAACTTCGGTTATGCCAGCTTCAGCCATTTCAAATACTCCCTCCCAGGTTTCACCTATAAAAATTAAAGCAGTATCGTCAGCGAATGATATAATTTTTCCTTTGATTTTAACGTCATATATGGAATTAATATAAATTAAAAATAATATAGGACCCAATACTGTACCCTGGGGTACACCTCTGGATACAGTAATTGGATCACTAAGCGATTTCCCAATTTTAACAATTTGGATTCGTTCTGAGAGGTAGTCTTTGAAAATGGCTAAAGCTAGACCTCGTATACCAATTCGCTCCAATCTTTTTATCAGTAACTTATGATCAACAGTGTCAAATGCCTTAGCTAAGTCAAGGAATATGGCTAAACATTTTTTATTACCGTCCAGGCCTGTAACAACTCCGTTCACAAAGGCAAGAAGCGCATCCTCACAGCTACGTTTTTTCCTAAATCCGTACTGATTAGTATTTAGAATTTTATTACTTTCAATAAAATCAACAAGGCGTTTTTTTATACATTGTTCAAGTAATTTTGAAATATTATTAATCACGGAAATAGGTCTATAATTAGTTGCGAGTTCTTTGCTGCCCGCCTTGTAGATAGGAGTTATTACAGACTCTTTTAAAGCTACTGGAATTTTAGCCGTTGTTAAAATTAAGTTAAAAATGTGTGATAAAGGATTTAAAATATGGGGGTGGATGCTTTTTAGTGTTTTTACTGATAGTCCATCAAGGCCGAATGAAGATTTGTTTTTTAAATTTGCTATGTGAAGTATTAGTTCATTATTTGTTACGGGAGACATAAATAATGAGTTACGTACATAGGCATTGCTTTTAGGGGGGTTGGGATTTGAAGAATCAATACTTTCAATCATTGTGTTCCCTACTCCAGCAAAAAAAGAATTAAAATAATCAGCCTTAGACTTTTCATCTGTTATTTTTTCACCTAACTCATTATTTATGTTATAACTTTCTTTTTTAATTTTTTTTTCAGAATTTGATGCATTTTTTATTATATCCCATACCTTCTTAAAATTATTGTCAGCTTTATTAATTTCTGATGCATAATAATCATTTTTAATATTAAATTTCAACTGATTTATAAAGTTTCGATACCTTTTATATTCGTTTTCCAGTTCTTTATCATCTCTATTTTTATTGTATTGTTTTTTTAGGTAATCTCGACGTCTTATGGATGTTAAAAGCCCTACTGTAATCCACGGTTTTATTTTATAACATTTGTTAGATACTTTATTTTTCAATTGTGTATTATTACTTATATGTTTTTTAAGTGTTTGAATAAAATTATTATAGCTTTGTTCAGAATTATTATTATTAAAGACATTATACCAGTCTTCACTACCCAAATCACGAGAAAGAGTTTCAAAATTAATTTTTTTGATACACAAATCATTATTTTGTTTTATAATTTTAGATTCCAAATTTTCAATAGATAAAAATGTTGTATAATGATCTGTTTCAAATAAATATGGCTTAATTTTCAGTTTATTTTTGATATTTTTATTATTGAAACCAACAAAAAAATGATCAATACATGTACCACTAGTATTCCTAGTAATTACATCAATATATGAAAATGAACCTTGTTGATTTAAGGCATACAGGTATGAGTCATTTAAATTGTCCTCTCCAGTATTTAATAAATCAAAATTTGTATCTCCGGCAAATATCTCTAGGTCACATTTGTTTAAGTTATTGTAGTAATTTTCTAAATCTTGAATAAAAATATTTTTATTTGTGGATGGTGGCCTATAACAGGCAGACACACCAAATAAAATATTATCAACTTTAACTGTCTGTCTAAGTAAACTGATTTGACTTAGTTTGATTATATTGACATTACAATTTAAGCTATCGTTGACATAGAATATTGTACCATCATTTTTATTAAATTTGGATTCACTGTAGTGTAATGTAAAATTAGGAATAGAAAAATGTTGGATTTCCTCAAGATTAAAAGTTTCCGATAATATAATAATGTCGACCTTTTCCTGTCCTATAATCTCTAAATTAATAACTAATTCATCAAAATTATGTCTTAAAGATCTTATATTATAATGTACTATATTTAAAAATCGCTGTTTACTTACGTAATTACCTCCTTCCTCAACATCTGAAAAAACTTTAGTTTTCGCATCACCCTCGTATTCAACATCCTCGATATTAATTATAAAAACTTGCTGTACCTACAGCCCGATTAAAAAAACTAAAAAACAACAAAAATGAAAAACATAGTAATAACAATTGATACTAAATTTAGTTAACCAACAAGGAGAAAAAAAATAATACTGAAATAATTTTTTCCTTTATAACGTTTGTGCATGTTTTGTACTATTTTTGTTATTTATGAAAAAGTTACGAAATAAAAATATAACCAAAACTGTATTTTTTATGTATTTTTCTAAATTTATACTTTTTTTTTTTAATTTTATATTTTTCCCCAACTTTTTTATTTATTTTTTTTTAAACCATATTTTTCTTAAAATAACCATCTGGACAGAATCAAAAAAACTTTTTAAATATGGTTTAATTTTTTTTAATATACTAGTATCCTAGTAGAAATAAATTGTCTATATTTAGTTTACTTTTAGTTCAACTGTCACTATCACCAATTGTATTTTCACTTTCCTCCAATTTTATAATGTCTTCCATACTTCCAATTAAGTAAAGTTTCTTCTTAACTATGGCTTTAATTTTTCCATTTAAGGACCAAACATTTTTTTTACCTAGTTTTCTTGTTGCTTCTTTTAAAATCTCATAATTTTCTTTACAAAGGTCTTCATTAATAACCACTTTTGTCCCTTTTAGATTTTTCCTTTCACTTACGATTTTTTCCTTAGCATAACCAGACTTAAATTTTATAAAAATGTCCCGGTGTTTTCCCTGTGTTTGTTTTCCTATTCTATAAATTGATTCAATTTCTTCCTCCTTAAAATTAATTTTTGTGGTTTCTTTTAAAATTTTGACTAGGTCCTTTTCTTCCTTTTTTTCCTGAACCCCATATATCCTTACGTTATTTTTACGTAGTTGTTGTTCAATATTTATTATCCTTTTTTTTAATGTTTTGTTTTCTGTATGAATTTCTTCGAACATTTTTTGTGTGTTAAGTTTTTGTGCGACCTTATCAGCTAGTTGGCTTATAAATTTGTCGTCACAAAATAATTGACTAATGGAAAACTTGATTATTTCTTTAATTTCCTCTACCTGTGAGTCTTTGAACGGCATTTTGCACTCAAACGAAAACTACACACTAAAATTACTAGGTTTTGTATTATTTAATATTTAAAAGTACGAAAAACACTACTTATTTTAAATTTTTCAACCGGAGCAAAGTACTCGTGTTTTACTCGACGAACGCCATACATTGTTGTTTAATTAAATTTTTTCTTTCATGCGGTTTTTAAATTTTTCTTCTATTGTAAATAATAAAAAATTACGAACAAAACAAAAATTTAATCCCCTCTTTACCCCCTTCCCCCAGACAGTCAGACATAATTTTTTTTGTTGCTTATTTTTCTCGACGTTTTAGGAAAAAATAAGATGATTTAAGGAAAAAAATGTTTGATTTTTTTCTATCACAATACTTTCTTTTATGAGAAAGTAAGAAGTACACCATTATTTAATTTGACAAGAGCTATTTACTTTCCCCAAGGAAAGTTTTGGGTTAGTAAAAAAATATTGTATTATATATATATAATACAATTGCAAAACTGCCTAAGTTACGTCGCTATGAAAATTGAGATAATGGCATAATAGTATAATACTTGTATAAATCTATAATTAAAACTCTTTTTATGCAGAAAAAATCATTCACTTTGGTGCAAAACAGAGTGAAAAATCTTGTACTCCTGCAAAAGGTACTAAGTTACACAAGAGTCCACCTGCAATCCACTTGCAAATAGTGCTGTTAAAATTAGCCCAGTCACATATGTACGATAACTTAAGAACGCTTTAAGTTAGAGACTTGAAATTTGACATACAGGTATGTTAACAAAAGTTCTCGCTTGGGATTGTTTTTGGGGTGCCGTAAGGGGGCAAATGGGGTAAAATACATTTTTTTAATAAAAATTTGAAAATTGCTATATAGGGGTTTTTAAGGTTGCTGAAATTGAATCTGATAATAAATTTTTTCTTACCCCCACCGTGGGAGGGGGAAATATTTTTAAATGTTTTCAATATTTTCGTCCAAATTGGTATATAGGGGTTTTTGGGGTCGATAATATGAATCTGATAATAAAATTTTACTAATTACTCCCCCTGAAGTAGCTTTCTTGAAAATTTGTATATTGGGGTTTTTGAGGTTGCTGAAAGTGAATCTGATAATAAAAAAAATTCAATTTCACCCCCTGAGGGGCGGGGGGTAGTTTTCGTGAAAATTGGTATATTGGGTTTTTTGAGGTTGCTGAAAGTGAATCTAATAATAAAAAAATTCCAACTCCAGCCCATGAGTTGCGGGGGGTAGTTATCGTGAAAATTGGTATATTAGGGTTTTCGAGGTTGGTAAAAGTAAATATAATAATAAAAAAAGTCTGCACCCTGAGGGGCGGGGGGTAGTTTTGGTAAAAATTTGTATATTGGGGCTTTTAAGGTTGCTGAAAGTGAATCTGATTATAGATTCTAACTCCGCCACTTAGGGATGGGGGTAGTTTTCTTGAATATTAATATAATGTGGTTTTTAAGGTGGCTAAAACTGAATCTTAAAATAAAATTTTTCAAATACACCCCCTGAGGGGCGGGGTAGTTTTCGTGAAAATTGGTATATTGTAGTTTGTAAGGTTGCTGAAAGTGAATCTGATAATAAAAAATCCATTTCACGCGCTTAGGTGAAAATGGGAAAGCTCTTTTACTGGGCAGTGAATTTAATTCTAAGATTCAGTTTTAGCGACCTTAAAAACCCCTATATACAAATTTTCACAAAAGCTACCCCCCACCCCTCAGGGGGTGGAGTTAGATTTTTTAAATCCTAACATTCAGTTTTAGTGACCCCTATATATCAATTTTCACGAAAACTACCCCCCACCCCTTAGGGGGTGGAGTTTTTTTATTGTAAGATTTAGTTTTAGCAAATTTAAAAACCCATATAATATATATTATTACATGTTTATTCCAAATTTAAATATATCTCATCCCGTTCAAAAGTTACGGGGGGTGTACCATTTAAAAGAATAACCCTGTGTATTTTGTTTTTTGAAAACCCTCTAAAAATTAACGTACTATTCTACTTAATTAAGCATCCCCTAAGTCCAGGACTTGTGTGGGCTAGTAGTAGAGGGAACCACCGGCTTTAATTGACTTTCGAACCAATATATCTAGGGAGTACGCATTCGCCAAATTTGAATTATTAATTAACTGAAAAAGGCAATCGGCGCCAGTGAGGTTTGAACTCACGATCATTAGCTCAGTGTGAATTAAGAAGCTGGTTCTTCTGGGTAAGTCGGTCAAAAATAGCGTTTTTTTTAATATTTACAGATAATTTGTCAAATACTTGTGTACCTAATAAATTCATTTTGGTTAAAAAAAAATAAAAATTAATTTGTTGTCTGGTACGGACCCCGGTCCCACGTCTCTCGGGCCCTAGTAGGTATTATAATACCTTAACTTAAACTAACTAACTTGAATAATTATTCAAGTTAACTCACTACTCAAATTCAGAATAGAAGAGATACCACTTTTCTCTTTGGAACGGCAGTTATTTTTGCGGGTTTTAATTACAACGTACTATTTGGAATGTTATTTTCGCGCGTTTTTTTAATTTATAGTAGTGTCAAGAACCTATTTGAATAAAAAAAAGTTGAAAATATTTTTCGGTGATTTACAAATTTGTAAAAGATATGCGGAAATAAGCAAGAAATTATCATCATTTATTCGAACTATTATTAGAAAAATGAGTTTGGATTTTGATTGATTGATCCAATATCTATCAACAGAGGTCGGATCGAGTTATTCATTTACCGGGGGCTCACAAAAATAAGAATTTTAAAATCTAATTTTTAAAGTAAATAGACACTTTAAACCATATTTGAGGCAAGTAGTGCAAGAGTGGCCCATATGTGTTTTTTTGAGATTTGCGTTTTTTTTATAAATGTAATAAGGACATCTATATCTTTCATTACATACCACCCTCATAACAGAGGGTTTTCTTTTTGGCACGATACAAGCATTATTGCATTATTAAAATTATCGCTTTTATTAAAATTAAAATTATTTTTACTTACTCTTAGTGTCCACTGGACGCTAAGAGTAACTAACAAGAAATTTTGCAAATAAATCGGTTTGTTGACTCGAAACAACAGAGCGTTGAAAGATAACACCTCGTCTAAGAGCAATGGCTGAGAAGACGTGGGAACCTTAATCGAACAATTTTAAATGATGAATTAACATTAAAAATGATACCCTTTTCTATTCTACAGATTCTTTATACACGGTGTATTTGAAATAGGGTCGGAAATTTTAACAGATGATTCTACATCATAAAATATGACAAAAAGTTCCTATAAACATATGTCTAAAAATGCGTCATAAGCGAGCTACGCCCCTTTGAAAGTGGCTAATAAAAACGGTTTTTATTTAATAACTCAGGAACCCTTTGAGATATATCAACGAGGTTTTGCACGTCAACTAATCCTACAAAGGCCCGTTTTTATGTGTTATTTTCATGTACTTATTTCAACCAGGGGTGTGCGAAACGGGGGGGGGGGGGGGGCTTATCAGTTTTTTGTCCAAAACTTTTTTCTGTGTAACTTTTTTGTAATTTTATTTTTGAAATATGATTCCTCAGGTATAAATACATAAAAAACTCTTGTTGTAATACTGTAGGATTAACCGTTTTCGAGAAAAATTCATTTGAAGGTGAAATTCCACGGTTCGAGGACGAAAAATTAAATACTAAAATGTTGAAAACCAAAATTTTAATGATGCAGGGCGAATGTACATTAAAAACTAAGAAAAAAACCTCATATACAGGTACTTCCAAAAATCAATCCTAATGGAGCTATGGTCTCCTAAATATGCACCATTTTTAAAGGGCTATGGTAGCTTTAAAAGCGTTTTTTCGACCTACATGTATGGAAACTTTTTTTCTTAGTTTTTGATGTAGAATCAGATTGCATCATTATAATTTTGGTTTTCGACATTTTAGTATTTAATTTTTCGTCCTCGAACCGTGAAATTTCACTTTCAAATTAACTTTTCTCGAAAACGGTTAATCCTACAGTATTATAACAGGAGTACCTTTTTTATGTATTTTGACCTGAGGAATCATATTTCAAAAATAAAATTGCAAAAAAGTTACACAGAAAAAAGTTTGGGACAAAAAACTGATAAGCCCCCCCCCCCGTTTCGCACACCCCTGGTTGAAATAAGTATATGAAAATAACACATAAAACGGGCCTTGGTAGGATTGGTTGATGTGCAAAACCTTGTTGATATATCTCAAAGGGTTCCCGAGTTATTAAATAAAAACTGATTTTTTTAGCCACTTTCAAAGGGGCGTAGCTCCCTTATGACGCATTTTTAGACATATGTTTATAGGAACTTTTTGTCATATTTTATGATGTAGAATCATCTGTTAAAATTTCCGACCCTATTTCAAATACACCGTGTATGTACCAAATACACGGAGAAGAAGATTGATAATTTTAAAATAAATACGGGGATTTTTTAATTATTTAGGGTATAGCATTATAGCCGGGGAAACCCATCGAAGTGGGTACTTTTAACGCCTGTTGTATCTTTAACCCTGTTTTAGGTAGTTGCTAGTCATGCCTACTAACCCAGGGGGACCGACGATTCGCGACCGCTTTATTTGCCCTCCCAAGCACTTGATTACGGTGGAATTTTTTGTTCTCTCGTCGAGGATCAAACCTCGGACCTCTCAGTTACAAGACCAGAGTCTTCTCGACTGAGTTACCACCGCTGAGTATACCATAATCCAGTTTATACTGCTCCCAATAGGGGTATTTAATTTAAATGATTCTGGAATATAGTCTTATTAAAGTCGCAAGCGACTTGCAAAATAACTTTACACTATGATATTTTAAGAAAGCTTTGACATATATACTTGAAATTAGAACCATTTTTTTTCACTACTTAAAAAACCTCCCAAATTTTAAGTCTCTCTGGGTGAAAGCGTTCTTGAAATATCATAGTAGTTAAGTTGTTTTGCAATTTAGAAAAAAAAATTGAAAACTTATTTTCAAAATGTTATCGTTTTCCAAAAAAAAAAATTAATGAACCAAGAATTATAGGGGAAAGTATTATTTGGTTGGCAGCAGTATTTTTTATTCTTTTGTTGTCTACGCCACTGTTTTCCCTTTACCACAGCTTAATAAATAAAATCCTTTCTTATTTCTTTAAACCATTACAGCAGTTAACCATTTTATGGTTTTGCTACCTTTAAATAAAAAATGCAATCAACGAATGGCACCTGTTCCTGCAAATTTTGGAAAAAATCGATTTTCTCAAAAACGGCTATGGGGAAGATTTTAATTTTGGTCTTATTTTAGTCAGTACTCTTCATAAAATAACACCTATATACTAATTAGCTTAAAACTATTTTCAGGAGCACCGTGCACGCGTTTTCAAAATTGAATTACTTTTGTGTGCTACGACATACAGTGGTTTCCAAATGGCATATTGCTACCATAAATCGGGAAAAGTGTCTTTTTGGTGGTTTTTGGGGTCGCTGATTACGAATTTGAAGGTAAAATTTTAATATTTAAAATACTGGATCCTAGATGGCGGCACTTTTTTATATGAATTTTTTGACATTTTCTGTAAATTGGTAATTTTACTTTGTTTCAGTTGTTGAAAACAAATATTAAAACAATATAAATTATAGATTATATTAAAGTTGAAATGTCATAATGACAGACCTGGAATGTTAGGTGTTTTTCAAACTATTTATTTAATATTTTTAAAAATTGGTATTTATAGTCCCTTTTTATAGCAGAATATGTATTTAAAATAAAACGTTCGAAATTTTAAGTAACAGATGTCAATTAGCAACTTTAGTAGTTATTTCGTTTTTGCACCAATTTGAGTCAAAATATGACAGTTTTGCTTGTATGTTTAGATTTAGCAACCAAAATTATTTATAAATCGCTATATAAATCTAAATCATTTTACATGGTTATGCGGTTTGTCTGTTATATTCAAAATGTCATTTGCATATTTTGATTCAAATTGGTGCAAAAACGAAATAACTACTAAAGTTGCTAATTGAAATCTGTCAATCAAAATTTCGAATGTTTTATTTTAAATACATATTCTGCGATAAAAATATCGAAATATCGAAAAGTGCTGCCATCTAGGATCCAGTATTTTAAATATTAAAATTTTAACTTCAGATTCTTAATCAGCGACCCCAAAAAACTCCTAAAAAGAAACTTTTCCCGATTTATGGCCGCAAAAAGCCATTTGGAAACCACTATGCGCCATGGCGCGCCAGTGGTATTTAATTTTGGGTGTTAAACTTCAAATGTTGATTAGTTTACATAACCATTTCACTCCGGATTTATTTTCTTTGAATTTCGGAAACTTTTTTTTGTGTATATAAAATAAAATGCTATCAAAAGTACGAAACAAGTGTTTTTTTTTTTAAATGTTCTTTTACAAAAAATAAGTGCGATACCTATATTATAGTTTGGACTATAAAATACTAAAATGTCCCTGTTCTGTGCATTTTAAGTGTTCTCTTTGGCTATAGAATTTTTTGAACATCTGCTGGGACATGTGTGTCCCTACAGGAGCGAAAGGGTCAAAAAAATTAAAAAATTAAATTTTTTTAAGATCTTTTATTGAAAAACGAACAAAAAAATATTTTTTTTTTTAAATTAAACAATTTTTTAAAAAATGTTGTCTATTTTTTTGCAAAAAACAAAAAAATTAAAAAAATTAATCTAAAAAAAAATTAAAAATAACTTTTTTTATTTTCTTTTGCGTAAACCCGGCTCGCGAAAACCGATTTTTTTTTTGAAAAAAAAATATTATTTTTTTTTTAAGTTTAACCCCCCATAACTTTTTTGTGTTTGGGGGGATTTTTTTTTCAAAATTGGTAGAATTGATCCTTATAATAGTTATTTGCGCTCCTAGTAGAGGTAAGTGAATTATTCTGTGTGAGGTCTTATTCGTATCGTTGTATAAACACAACCGAAGACAGAAAAAAACTTACCTACGAGTAGCACATTACGTTTTTCTCACTACCAATGAGTTAAAATACTATGTTATTAATAATACTTTTGACATTTATATGTGTGACAATTCAAGAAATCATTTTTTTTATGGAATCACTCTATTAAATTTGAAATAGTAGTCTTGTGTCTAGATGTCCCCCTGCGGTAAATGTAAGCACACTTAGTGTTCTTGTGCGGTAAATCGTTTTTTCTGTATTTAGTTACGGTTTTGTTTGTATTGATTTCATCTATCACTAAGTGTGCTTGATATAATACTTTCCATTACTGTCGACTTTTTGATTAAGTAATGTCAACTTACCTAGTTGGTAGTGAGAAATAGTTATTTGGGCTTATAGTAGAGGTAAGTGAATTTTTCTGTGTGAGGTCGTATTTTGTAGACCGAAGCGAAGCTGAGGTCCATAAACACGACGGAAGACAGAAAAAAACTTACCTACGAGTAGCGCATTACATTTTTCTCACTACCAAGGAGTTAAAATCGTATTTTATTAATAATATTTTTGACATTTATATGTATGACAATTCAAAAAATCATTTTTTTATGGAATCACTGTATAAAATTAAGAATAGTAGTCTTGTGTCTAGGTGTTCCCAGAGGTAAGTGTCGGACACTTCGTGTCCTTTAGCGGTAAAACGTTTTTTCTGTCTAGTTACGGTTTTGTTTGTATTGATTCTATTGATTTCATCTATCACTACCAAGTGTGCTTGATATAGTACTTTCCATTACTGTCGACTTTTTTATTAAGTAATGTCAACTTACCTAGGTGGTAATGAGAAAAAGTAATTTTTCCTGAAAAAGTTACATTTATCGGAATTCTCTTTTAGTTTTTTTCGATTTTTTTAAAAGTTTAACCCCCCATAACTTTTTTGTTTTTGCGGGGATTACTTTTAAAAACAATAGGGATCTTCCCCTCGTAGAACTTGATTTTTCCTGAAATTTTCAACTCGATCGGATTATTCGTTCTTGAGTTATCGTGTTCACAAAAATCATGACATCGGACAGACAGACGGAGGGACTATTTTTTCATCAAACAAATTTATATCTAAGAATTTTTTGTTTAGGATGATTTTTGAATTTTTTTGAATATTCAAAACTACCGTATAATATTAGTCTAGCGCAGGCGCTGTGAATAATATAATAAACGAATATAATTGTTTTTTTTTTAGGTTTTTATGAAAATTTTGTTATTTTTGATGTTTGTTTTTAAGGTCATAAAAAAAGTATATTATCTTACTCGAGTTGCTGTACAACTAAAGTAAGATAATATACTCGTGCGTAACTTTTCCATGCGTGCTTAACTGCTTATTTTAAACTCTTGTTATGTAATACACTTTTAAATATGCCATCTATTTTATTTTTTAGTTTATTTACCTACTAATTTATTTTGGGTAAGATGTTTGCTTATTAAATAATAATAAATAATAAAGTAAGATGTTTGCTTATTAAATAATAATAAATAATAAAAATAACATTTTTCTGTTTGAAAATAAACTATATCTACGATTTTCTTGGAAATTATCCCGGTGGTGGAATTTCCTAGATTTATGGCCAAAATAAGGAGAAAACAAAATTAACGCAATCGAAAAAACGAATGGTAGATCGTTTATACAGTGCGGTCCAAAAGTCACCCCCCCCCCCCCCTTTTAACTTTTGAACGAGTTGAGATATCGACTTCAAATTTAGAACTCTTAAATAAGACAACTTAAACTATCTTTTAGCATATATTTGATATTTTCAGCTCTTAAAATGTGGGCAGGGGGGTATGGGGGGACATTTTTTTAAATGTATCGTGTGATACATCATTTTAAAGCTTATAAAATTCTCTATTTAAACTAACATTTTTAACCTGTTTGAAAATTCATTCATGGTTCTGAACGTCTGAACTTCTTATAGTGAAGTGGTTTATTATAAAATAATTAAAAAAAAAAGCTTATAATCGACTTCACGTTAATTTTATTGTTGAAAACAATTAGTGTGACCGCGGTTTCGCTATAATAGATATAGCATCTACGGACTAAAAATAAAATAAGTATTACAGATTGTTTGTCTTGTAGAAAAAATATTACCTTAAATACATATAATGGGACATCTTTAACATTATGGTCATAAATAACACTAAGGACATTACACAATTAATAAATTAGGTTACAAATTAAAAATATGCATTTTCAGTGACATGAATTAGGTTATGTTTGCCGATTGGACAAGGTGCTTTTTATTGCGCATTGGGTAAGGTGCGTTTTATTACGCATTAATTGCTTTTGTACGTTTTTTCGCAGTTAATTAAAATGAAATGAATTGTTTATATTTATAAGAAAAAGGAAGAACAAACGATAATATTTTGGGGAAGTTAAAATTATTGGGCGAGTATCGAGAGAGTACTTTGGGAAAGTTGAAATTAGTAAGAACGAGTATTGAGAGAATACTTTCACTAGCAGCAATACATAACGTTACATTCATGTTCCTCACACACATACCGCGTGAGTGAAGAATATTGATATCAGTTATCATCACTAGTACTGCCACCTTTAATGAAGGTTATATAAGCTTTAAAATGATGTATTACACGACCCCCTTTTCTATTTAAAAAAATGTGCCCCCATGCCCCCCTACCCACATTTTAAGAGCTGAAAGTATTAAATATATGCTAAAAGATAGTTTAAGTTGTCTTATTTAAAAGTTCCAAATTTGAAGATATCTCAACTGGTTCAAAAGTTAAGAGGGGGGGAGGGTGACTTTTGGACCGCTCTGTATAACACTTTAGTGCATTTTTTAATTTTTGCTAGTACCTTAAATTTTGACTTTTTTTTAAGGAAAATTTGATTTCGTCGGCTACCAAAAAATACCTTACTATTAAGTGACAATTTAACCTCTTCCTGAAAATAATTACTAAATATTATACTTCATATTCAATCTATATGTATTAAGCTATGTTTTCGTGAAAAAAAAAATTATATATATATATATATATATGTAACAGTTTTTAATCTAGGGCAATTTAAATTCAGCTATGCAAATACGATTTTTTTAAGTTTTTTTTATTTTCGAACAGAGATTTGGTTGCTGATTCATCGTGATTAAGTTAAGATGGAGACACCGTTAGAAAGTCTGAACTTTTAACTAACTTCTGGCTCAAAAACTCGTACCCCGTTTTGCCCCTGATTTGAAAAAAATATATATAATGATACATTTTTTGAAAAAATATTTTTTTAACAAAAATTATTTAAAAAGGGACCAAATCCCAACCATAACTTCAAAATTGCTCAAAAATTATTTTATCACGAACGATATGATTAAATACTATAAATTGGCATGGGTTTTTATACGTTTTCGACCACTAGTTTTTTGATTTTAATTTAATAAGATAATATTATTTTATTAGTTTCAGTATTAGTATTGCAAGTGTTTTGGTGAAAAAAAGTGTTTTAAAACAAATAAATAATCAGTATATCAACTCAAAGGTAAATAATGCATTTATTATACTATTCAAAGTGCGTAGAGCCAGAATAGTATAATAGGGTAGTTTCGAATTTCCCAAAATCGACAAAAAACGTCATAGAAAATTTGTTTTGGATATAAATGTGTGTCCGCCATTTTCTTAAAAAATAAAAATATTATTTTCGTAATCAGAGACCTCAAAAATCCCATATTCATAATTTTAAACATTTTTTTTTTAACTTTTGATATTTATGTCCGCCATATTGGATCCGCCATTTTCTTTAAAAAAATTAATAATATTTTCGTAATCAGCGGCCTCAAAAATCCCATTATCATAATTTTAAACAAAATTTTTTCAAACTTTTGACATTTATACCCGCCATATTGGATCCGCCATTTTCTTGAAAACAAAAATAGTATCATTTTCGTAATCAGCGACCTTAAAAATTGCACATTCATAGTTTTAAACAACTTTTCTAAAACTTTTGACATTTATGTCCGCCATTTTGAATCCGCCGTTTTCTTAAAAAGAAAAAGAAAATCATTTTCGTATTCAGATACCTTAAAAATCCCCATACCTAAATTGAATTTTGGACAGCTTTTTGGAAAATAATCAATCTATGGATAGTTAGTGTTTTATTAATCCGAAATCAAAAAATAGATATAAAACCCACCCAATTAAAAGAAATTGATGGATATATGTCCTGGGGTCCTTTTTTTTTGTAAATGGGTCGAACGTTTTTTTTTACCTCTGAAAGTTCATCAACCCTGATGGGCCATCCTTTATGGGTGGTTCTTAACGGAAATTTTCAAAGAATTATTAAGGGTAACAACCTTAACCATAGAATAAACATTCTAGATAGATTTTCGAAAAGACCCTTTTCTAAATTTAGAAATAATTACCAATATTTGACCACGATGTTTGGTTTGGACTTTTTAAATATAATTATATTTATTATAATCCCAACTATGGATCCATTCGTTCGTTAAAACCTTTTTTGTCCATTTTTATTGCAAATTATGGTTCTGTCAATAGTTTAGTCACTTACTGCAGTACTGACTAGGGCGGTACTGCGCTGGGCTTGCAAGCATGTTCATAAAAGTCAACGTATAAAAACTGTCATTACATTTTATAAAAAGAATATTTTCAGGTATTTTTAGTTAAATAATAAAGTAATAACAATAATTTTAAATAGTAATATATTCATATTTAATTATTAATTAGTTTTGGGTATGAAATCTTGTTGTAAAAGAAAAATACTGAAAAACAAAATACTACAGCGATTCTTACTAGAATTTTCTACAGTAGAAAATTCCCAATATAACTGTAATATGATTGGACAGAAATAAACACGTGGTCAGAGATATTGTTAAATAATTGGTCGATAAAAACCTTAAAAAATATTAAATATAATTATTCAAAATGCCAAAATTTATACTCGGCTCTAGTAGAAAAGAGCCCTGGTTTTAATAGCGTGTTTCAAAATAGCGCGTTCTAAATAGCGCTTTTAGAAAATAGCGAGTGACAACATAGCCCTTGTTGAAAAAGCGCTTGCCAAAACAGCGCGTGGTTTAAAAAGCGCGTGTACAAACAGCGTTTGTCAAAATAGCGTATTTCAGAATAACGCGTACTAAATAGCGCTTATCAAAATTGATCGTAATAAAACAGAGCTTGACAACTGTAAGATGAATACATATAAAAACGCTATTATAATTCATATAATGATTTAATATTCCACTAAACGAACATCCTTTAAATTTTGAGAAACTGTAAAACTAATGTTTTTCCTAATTTGTCGTACTGTGCGTCGTATGATGGTGCTAAAACCGCTGCTATATAGAGTGACACGAGACAAGTATTTTCACAGAACTAAAAAAATGTATAATTTGCTTACAAGAGTTGTAGTCAAATTCGATCCTCGCAAGTGTACCTACAGAAATAAAAAATATTAGACGATGCGTACTCTATTACTTTTAATGTCTATGGTAATCCAAAAGCATATTGACTTGAATCTAAGATCCAAAATATCGAAGAAGTCAATGACCTTTTGGCTATACTAAACAAAAAATATTTTAACCCAAATGAAGGTGCTGGTCTAAAAAAATGATCCCTTCGATAAGGGTGGAAATTTTCAGGCAGTTTGTGATTTTCAAAGAGATATCGTTTCCGATACTTCTCAGAATTTAATAATAACATATATTGGATGTTTAATATAAAAACGAGATATACATAATTTACCTTCTTTTTACTTAATCTTCAAAGTACATCATAAATTTGGCATAAGAAAAATACCGGAAAAATACAAATAAAGTTTACATGGACATTAAAAAATAGGAGTTCAAGAGAAAAAAACCGTTTTTTTTAGCTCTAATTCGCTGTCATTGGTCAAAATTTTATTGCAGTATGAGTTTCATATATTTTTTTAAGCTTAGGTAAGTAAAAACAAGGTAAATTATGTAAATTTCATTTTTATACAATACAAACGAAAAAAAATCAAAAATGTAAAAAAATACAGGGTGTTTTATTAAAATAATAAATATATATTTATGTCACTTCCGGAGAAACCGGAAGTGAAACAAAAAAATTTAATCCGCCATTTTATAGCCAATGTAAAATTATATAAATCACCAGTTTCGTTTTTATCAAATGAAGTTTAATCTTAATTTTGGGGATGCACATAAATAAAACTCACCCGGTGTAGGGTTTTTTTAGGTAGCTAAAACTAAATCCAATAATAAAAAACACTCCCGGGGGGCAAGGGGTAATTAATGTTAAATATTTACAATATTTTAATGAAAATTGGTGTATAGAGATTTTTGAGGTCGCTAAAATTGAATCTTAGAATAAAAACATTCTAATTCCACTCCCTGAGGGGCAGATGGCAGTGTACTTGAAAATTGGTTTATTAGGGATTTTGCACGCACGAAGGTGAATAATTGAAAAGCCTTTTTACTGGGCAGTGTATTTAGTGTTCATTTACCTATTTATTTGTTTTGGGTAAAATATTTAAAAAAAAAACAGTTTGCTTTTTGAAAATAAAATATATCGATTTTCTAGAATATTCTCCCAGTGGTATAATTTATAGGTAATTAGTTCTTTATAAACACCGAAATCAAAAAATAGATATAGAGAACTAGAGAAAATTGATAGACTGATATTAGGATATTTTAAAAAACACGATTTTTTTTTAATTTTAAATCGTCCCTTATGTCGTGACAAATACTATACCTAACAAAAATTTGTACCAAATTTCAGTTAAAAAATATATATATATATTTTTTATAAAGCATGATTTTATTTAATTAAATACCTCTGTCTGTCATACCATATCGTAAAAATCCATATCATAAAATTTAGCATGCACGAAATTTCCTAATAATTTTTAAGGGTAACAACCTTAATCTTAGAGTAAAGCTACTAGAAAATACGTTTTTAGAAAATATAAAAATATTATTTATCGTTAAAATCAAATGGACAGGAAACAGTGAATAGCACCATTTCATCCTTTTTGAGAATCATTATCACTGTGTTATATGTATCCTGTAAATTGTTAATATCACAGCCAGGGCCGTAGACGCGGGGAGGGGATGGGGGGAGCCTCCCCCCACCTATCTTGAAATCAAAAAAGTTGCATATTTCATGGATTCTAATAAAAACGTTGCATATTTCAAGGGTGGGACTTTTTTTTTAGTCATTCCAGGGCCGTAACCAGAAAAAAATCTAGAGGGGGCTCAGCCTACAGCCCCCAGGGTGGCACTCTAAAAAAAAAAGCTTTTTCCCTGACGGTTTCAACCCAAACTTGGCGCTCCTACAAAAAAAAATTGGCGCCCCAAAAATTACCTTTAGGAAAAAAGCTTTGTCACTGACTGTTTTTACCAAACTTGGCACCCCTGCAAAAAAATTAAAAATTGGCTACCCAAAAAAAGCCCAAAAATTACCTTTAGGAAAAAAGCTTTGTCCCTGACGGTTTCTACCAAACTTGGCGCCCCTGCCAAAAAAATTGGCGCCTAAAGGTAGGTGACTTAAAAAATGCCAAGGGGGCTAGCAAAAATTCCAGGGTGGGCTTAGCCCACCCTGGTCCCCCCTAGTTACGGCCCTGAGTCATTAACTGGATTCAAATACAAAAGTTGCATATTTCAAGAAAGGGTGGGGGAAAAAGTTGCATATTTCATGAAAGGGTGGGACCTTTTTTTTAGTCATTAACTTTTTTGTCTAAGAAAAAAAGTTGCATATTCATGGATTCAAAATACAAAAGTTGCATTTTTAGGCTAAAAAAAGTTGTAATTTTTGACCTTCTCGCCCTCACGAACTCTTCTTTGCTACGGCCCTGATCACAGCCACCAGGGCCTTAGCTATGGAGGGGGATGGGGAGAGAGAGCGTCCCCCTACTCATCTTGAAAAGTTGTATATTTCATTGATCCAAAACTTTTTGGAGGTGAGGACCTTTTTTTTTAGTCATTAACTTTTGTCTCGAGAAAAAAAGTTGAATTTTTAGGCTAAAAAGGTTGTTTTTAACCTTCTCCCCCCCACAAAATATTCTTCGCTAAGGCCCTGACAGACACACAAAAACAGGTCAAGTTCTCTTTTGAAGACAATTGTATTCCTATGCATTTTAAGGTTCTGAATCCAAATTTGAGGTCACATATGATTAGTTTTCGAGATAATCTATAAAACGTAATTTTTGAGTATGAAAATAACGTTTTTTGAGGTTGTCTCCAAAACTAATCGGATAAGGTGCTGTTTTGATATCAAATTCAGACCTTTTTTATTTCTGTGGCCACACATGTAGCCACATAAAAAAAAGTCAAGACTTTTTTTGGAGACTATGTATTTTGAGGCGCTGAACCAGAATTTGAGGTCCAAACAGCACTTGATCCGATTAGTTTTCTTACTTATAAATCTTGTTCTGTAATATACTATTAAATATATCTACGATTTTCTAGAAAACTCTCCGTGATATAATATATGGGTTCTTTATACCGAAATCTAAAAATATATATAAAACCCACCCAATTAAAGGAAATTGATGGACTGACTGATATACCTCCTGGGGTGTATTTTTTTTGTAAATGGGCCTAACGTTTTTTTTTTTCTACATTTGAAAGTTCATCAACCCTGATGGGCCATCCGTCATGGGTGTTTCTTAACGGATATTTTCAAGGAAGTTTTAAGGGTAACAACCTTAACCATAGAGTAAACATTTTAGATAGATTTTTGAAAAGATCCTTTTCTACAATAAAAATAAAGGGCTGGATACGTTTTTTGTTTATAATGCATTAGTTGGAAAAACTGCCTTAGAAATGATTAGGTACCAAAAATTTCGCAATGATTACCAATATTTTAGCAGTTGGGTGACACATACGACTTTTTGGTTATTATTACGAAAGGGGGTAAAACGTGGTAAAACACATTTAAAAAAAAATCAATAAAAGTAAGAAACTTAAAAAAATCTTAATTCAAAATTGAAACGAAAAGGCCTTGTTGTATTATTCACAGCGCCTGCGCTAAAACTATATTATAAGGTAGTTTCGAATTTTCAAAAAAATCAAAAATCGTCCTAGACAAACAACTCTTGGATATTAATTTGTTTCATGAAAAAATAAGCAACTTTTTTTTTCAAATGTCTGTCTGTCCGTCTAGACGGACATCAGACGGACATCAGACAGACGCGTCAAGCTTTAAAACAAAATAAGAATAAGTCAAATCCATCAAGTAGTTTTCGAAATATTTGAATTTAAAAAATGGCAATTTTTTAGGTGGATTGATTTTTTTGCTCTCAAGTGTAACATACGAAGATGGGCCTAATTAAGATTAATTCACATTCAAAACCCCATTGCTATGTCTCAAAGGGTTCCTCAGTTATTAAATAAAAACCGATTTTTTTAGCCACTTTCAAAGGGGATTATCTCCATTACAACGAATTTTTAGACATATGTTTATGAAAACTTTTTTAAATATTTTAAATACACCCTGTATGTACGACCAAAATGTTTTGGGTATTTTGTGGAGTAAAATGTTGAAAAGAACGCTCGCGCAAGAAAAACGTTTAAATTTGTAAACAGAGTGGTATAATTTTGACAAAGTATTAAAATTAACATTTAAAAGACTCCCCTTGTACAATGCGAAAATTTAGTATTTATAATGATCTATAGATCAAGTAAAAATATAATCACTACATTCTTACTGTAAACTATTTTTAACCAGTTTGACCAAGTAAATGCTTTTGCTTTTTAAACTACATGTGGGTAAACATTATTCTATTATGCTAACTAAAAATAAACAGTAAAAAAATATCGAAATAAAATTTTATTATAATTTATTTCGGTGTAAAATATGCTACATATGGACCTATAGAAATAAAAAATATTAGACCGTGAGCGCACTCTATTACTTTTAATGTCTATGGTAATTCAAAAGCATTTTGACCTGAATCTAAGATCCAAAATACCGAAAAAGTCGATGACCTTTTGGCTATACTAAAAAGAAATGTTTTAACTTAAATGAAGGCGCCTGTCTGAAAAAATGATCCCTTGGATAAGGGTGAGAGTTTTTTTCCAACAATTTTTAGGCAGTTGATAACTTTTAAAGAATTATCACTTCGACACTTCTCAGAATTTAATAATGACCTATTATGGATTTTGGGGATGTTTATAAATTATATTACATATGAGGAGTGCCGGATCAAAACCTGGACATCTGCATTAAAAAAAAAAACAAAATGAGTTATTAATAGTTTAGGCATTGGTGGGGACTAATAAATAATTCTGCAAAAAAAATTGCGCCAAAGGGAACTTTAAGTATTTTTAATTTACATTACTGCTGCCGCATCAAAACCCGCCATTTGCACCAAAAGTCCGGATCAAAACCAGATCATCTGCTCTTAGGTTAAGTAGCTTTGTATTAAGCAAGAAATAATGACATAATTGCAAATTTTGAGTTCTAAAATGGGCCCTGAAGCTGTATTGCTGTTTTGCTTTCCCTGCTTAAGCTAAGAAAATGACTTGGTTTAATAGATAAATCAAACTAAAAAATACAATAATTTTTCACACTCACCGGCTCAAAATTCGAAGCACCTAAAAAATGCTATTTTTTAAATTCTAATATTTTAAAAACTACCTAATCGATTTGACTGATTCTTTTTTTGTTTTAAAGCTTAAATATTCACTATTTTTGTTTTTATTAAGAATGATATTAAAAAAAGTATTTTTATATTAACAGTGTAACGATATAAATCGTCACTTTGTAATATAGCAAGGGTTAATTAAACTATTTGTTTACTTACGTTATAATTTATGTTTATTTTGTATATAAATAGTTACGTACGTACAGAACTATTTTGTATCTGGGACTATTTTGTAGCAGGAACTGAATTCTAACCATATAAGTCTCTATTCCATAGTTCTACCTGAAAATAACATAAAGAAAACATAATTAGAATATGATTTTTAATAATAAAGAATCATATGACTTGTTTCTTTATAATACATTTCTATGGACTTACCTGGTTTTTATATGTTTCAGAGTCTATTGAGGGTTGGATTTCGCTGGCTTTCACCTGTAGCTTGTCTCTCCTGGAAAGTTTCGTATGCTTATTCCTTCGGGATAATCTAGAATTTGTTGAAAATAGTTTGCTGGAACTGCTCACTTAGATTCAGTATTTTGTTTATACTTAGTTCACAGGACACTTAGTATTCTGTTCGTATTTTTATTAGTTTTGCTGATAAACAATAAGTATTGTTTATATTTGTTTCTTAGAGTAATATTTTGAGGTTAGATATCACTAATACGGATTTATTAGGAAATATTCTTTTAATTAGTTATTATTTTTGGTGTAGTTTTCGTTACCTTTATTAGGAATCCTATACGGTAAAACTGTAGTTGATAATGACTTACATAGATGTCGCTAATAGTTCAGAAATAGGATTTTATTTACCTGAAGGGTTCATACTAGTGAATAAGGTCGATTTTCGCTCTTCTTGAAGCAACTCTGTACAATGGTGGTGTCATTTTGACGAGTGTTTATTTTCTGTAATCATCGAAGTAATCCTTCATGTATTTTTATTTAAAGTTAGTGAAAATGAATATTTAAACAATGCGGAAGATATTGTAACTGTTATTTTCTACAATTACGCATTTATAACGTTTCGATGGACATCGAAGACTTAGTATGACACGTAAGTTAAGTTTTTCTGTTTCTTAGAATATTTCTGAGATATAATTATTGTTTTAGCACCATTATTACTACATTACTAGACCATTAATTAATTAATTACCATTTCTATACCATTAATATGGAATTACATTAATTTAAGTTGAAGTTTATTTTGGTATATTTGATATACAAGTTCTCCGCATGGAGTGATGTTCTGTTGGAACATGGTTCTGTATTTTTCGGCATAGATAAATTCTATATGACCGTCTAGCAGACAATTTTACATTGGACATAATTTTCAAAAGTATATTTTATCCCGGACAACATTTTCAATAATACATTTTATCCTGGAAGATGATTTTTCCAAAGTAGATGGGACAGTCTATATTTTTTTTTCTTTCATTTGAGAAATGAATTCATCAGCATAGGGGAGACTTGCACAGATGGAGACGATGGAATTCATACCTCATGGATTTTGCAGAAACCAGCTAAGTACTCATTCTGAAAACTTTTGAAAGCAATATTTCATATTTAAAATTCTTTTATTTCAATATTCTTATAACTGTAAACTTTATCAGATCTGATATAGTATTGTTTAATACTATATGCCCTTCTGGCTTTTGTTCATTTTTAGGTACTTATTTTTTTAAAACATTTAATCTCATTTATTAATTATTAAATATCATACTTTTGATTAAATGATTTCTAATTTAAGCATGACTTTTATACACTGCAAGAAATGATTGCTGTTTACATACATTTCTTGGTGCTTGCTGAACTTCATGTTTTCTTTATACATTTAAGTCGAATGATTTCTGAATTTAGTAATTTTTATTAAGATTTCTTTAATTATATCTTAATATAATTACACATATTTTTTTAGATATATTAATACATTACTTGATGTGCTTTCATTAAGTTTATTTATAATAAATTTCTCAAATGAATTATCTTATTTTATTTAAGGGTTATATTTTCTCAAACTGAAAAGCTTAAGTATTTACACTAGGTTGTTACTTACCTAAAGGAGTAAAAGCTAAAGTAACTGCCGCCCCTAACAACATTAATTAATTCTTTCTATTTTTCCCTTGCCCATACCCATTGCTCCGCTGTCAAAACTAGCCGTTGGCAGTGAACGTATTAATTACGGTACAACAGCAACAAAAAATGTACGACTATGTTTTTTGCTCCATCTTCTAGGACTTGCATGGTACCCTACTGCATATTTTTATCAAATTTTTAGTCTCTCTTATTGCCGCAGTTTTATAAATATTTTCTTTTTTATTTTTTTTTATATTTTTACTTCTGGTTTAGGAGATATCAGGATTTTCCTGAAAGTTGTCACTTAACTCAAAAAGTACTACATGAATTTGAACAATGCTGTGCTTTAAATTTGGAGCTTAACCGAGTTACGTTTTTCTTCTAATCAAGTTTATGAAAAACATTAAATAATTTGATAAACTGCGAAATCACCCCTAAGCCTCTGTCAGACGGCAATAGAAAGTTTCCCCTATATCGAGAAACTGTAGAAGAAGAAGTAAAATACATGAGCTTCAAATAAAAAACAACAACTCTGCTGATTCGATACTTTTTGAGTCAACTGAAAAAATTACAACTCCCAGGAAAATTCTGATATCTCCTAAACCAGAAGTTGCTGTTAATACAAAAATATTTTTTTTTAATCATTCTTAAAGAAAACAAAAGTAGAGAATGTTTAAGCTTTAAAACAAAAAAAACAAAAACGAGTAAAATCCATTAAGTAGTTTTCGAAATATTAGAATTTAAAAAATGGCAGTTTTTTAGCTGCTCCGAATTTTGTGCCGATGAGTGTAGGACCTACACTGTAAGGGTTTTTAAGGTTGCTGAAATTAAATCTAAAAAAATTCTATATCCCCCCAGCGGGGGTGATGGGGTAAATATGTTTTCAATATTTTCGTCAAAATTGGTATATAAGGGTCTTTTAGGTAGAAAAAACTAAATCTAATAACATTTTTTTCTAATTCCACACCAGATGGTGGAGGTTGATTATTTTTAAATGTTTACAATACTTTCATGAATATAGATATATAGGGGTTTTCGAGGTTGCTAAAATTAAATTTGATAATGAAATTTTTCTAACTATACCCCCGCAGGGGTAATTATTTTTAAATGTTTTTAATATTTTCGTCAAAATTGGCATATAGACTAGGGTGCCCAGTCGAAATTAAAAATGGATTTTTTTATGGTCCCACCCCCTATAAATGTTTATTTTGGTCAAAAACCAACCCTCAATTTTTTTCAGATATAAAAAAAAATCTTTTTAAATATTAATTTTTAAATTTAATTTATTCAGTAATAAAGTATGTTTTTTTATTATAGGCCAATATCCGCAGAATATCCATTTTGGGATTTCCTACATCCCCAGGATATACGTATATAGATATCCGTAGGTTGGACTTTTACTACTTTTACTTACTAAACGGGAAGCCAAGCGACTTCCGAACCGTATATCCCAAGGATACCCCAAAGGTATGTCCTGAGGATATACTGTACGTCTGTCCTAAAGATAGATGTAAAACTTTTTCCGACAAAAATAGTATTGCTTTTATATATTTTTTTTGTGAAATATTGCTATTAGTAGCTTGAACCTAGGTGTTACATATTTAAATTTAAGCTAATGGTTTTACTAAAAAATAATAATTTCATAGTCACTTTTGTCGGGGACATCTGTACTTAATTAGTATTACTAAGTAATTTATCTATGAAATATATTTCCTTTTTAATCATAATTTTTTCAAAAAGAACTACGATTTATCTTTTCATAGGCCCATGGGCTCGCAGCAATATTTTATTTTGCGTTTTAAATAGTTTTAACTTCATTTATTTGGGAAAATGCAATATACCATCCACTGTGAATAGTATATAATGAAATGCGTAGCATTACATATCCTCACGGCTTGATAAATTTAAAAATTCAAAAATCTTTTCCTTGAAATGGGTCAAGTGTTCGGATATATTATTGCGTAAGCATTCTGTATATGACGAAATTCGATATCGATAAACAATAAAGAATTTTAAAAAATAATTAAGTAGATTACTTTAAATTTTTGTAAACAATTATATCGATAGGTATATTTTTGGGATAAATTTTAACCTTTTTTCTGTGAAGACAAAACAATGATGTTATTGACAATATCATAAGCAGATAACAAAATTAATTAATTATGAAGTCACATCCCAGATAGCACGGGAAGCCGAGAGACTTCCGAACCGTATATCCCAAGGATATCCCGAAGGTATGTCCTGAGGATATACTATCTGTTCCAAAGATAGCTACTAATTATGTACAACTGTCCCCGACAAAAGTGGCTATCAAATAGTACTGCTTTTATTATTTTTTTTTGTGAAATATTGCTATTAGCACCTAGGTGCAAGTTATTTAAATTTAAGCTAATAGTTTCACAAAACAATAATAAAAGCAATACTATTTTATAGCCACTTTTGTCGGGGATATTTGTACATAACTTACTTATCTACGAAATATATTTCCTTTTTCCCTCAGGGAGGTGTAATACTCACGAAATTGTCCAACAGAGGCAAACACAATATAAATATTTAATAATAATAACTATGGAAAAACTTATACACACATAAACAGACTACAAACACCAACAATAACATCCGCCATTAAAGTCACGAATAACGCGGTAAATTTAAAATAATGAATGAAAAGCCATTGTAGGATATCCCAGGGACATCCGAAAGGACAACCACGGGACATCCCCACGGGACGTCCCTGGGATGTAGGAAGGACATACCGTATATCCTTGGGATATACGGGCAGTATATCCTCAGGACATACCTTTTGGGATATCCTTGATATATACGACTAATATCCCGGGACATGCGACATTGGGAGTATCCGGGGGATATTGTGTGCTATATGGGTATATCGAAAGGTATATTTTTGGGATAAATTTTAACCTTTTTTCTGTGATAAGAAAACAATGATGTTATTGGCAATATCATAACCAGATAACAAAATTAATTATTTATCACATTGAGCGCATTTTTGATCACGCGTGAGACAAAATATGCGCGCTCATATGCGGACCAAGAACTCACGTTTGAGAGCAGGAGGCAAATTATACTTGGGCAGGAGGTAACATAGCACTCATAAAATTGTGTGTTTTTTTTTGTAGGTTCTTTGCAGGTTGGTGTTCAGTTTTTTTGTAGTTCGAAAAAAAAAATTTTTTTGCTTGGTTTATTAAGACAAATAAAATATGTAGAACCGAACGAAAGTAGGTAAGGGCATATCCACAGGCTCGCATAATAACATAGTACATAAGAATGCGACGCCGTGATTGGCTTGACTTGCCGCCATGTATCTTGTAAGCCAATCACAGTACCGCATTCTTATGTACTATTTTGTTATGCGAGTTTGTGGATATGACTTAACGCGTATATCTATTTAACTGCATATTACACGCAGGCGTGATATGGAAGAAAAATAAAGTTGTGACTTTAACGTAAAATTCACGAATGGTTATCTGGGTAGCCCCTATTATTTTAAGGGGCCTAGGATTAAGTCAATAATACATATAATAAAAAAACGGTAAAAGTTTATACTTCCTTTTTACGGTTTATAATTTCTTTTTATTAATAACACAGGCCCATAAAAAAAAGTTGTCTGTGCTGTTCTTGTGTATTGTCGAATGCTGAAGACGTATCTGTCATAAAAAAGGCTCATCGTGGGCTTATTTTTTTGGTACACCGAAATTTCAGATAAGATTTTCACCATTTTAGACGGATTTTTCAGTGTAGCAAAAAGTTAGCCCATGAAGTGCATTTTTTTATGACAGATTTGTGTTCAGCATTCCAAAATACATAAGAATAGATGGGTCTGAACCCCAGCATAGACAACTTTTTTTTTGTGGCCCCAAAAAATCTTATCTGCAATTCCAGTATACCAAAAAATAAGCTCATGAAGAGACTTTTTTATGACAGATTCGTCTTTAGTATTCTAAAATACACAATAACAGCACAGACATCTTTTTTTGTGGACCTGTGTTATTAATGAAAAGAAATTAAAAACCGTAAAAAGAAAGTATAAACTTTTACCATTTTTATTTTTTGTGGGCCTGTGTAATTTAATGTTATAACCCCCTTTAAAACTTTCAATTGGCCAGGGTTCTGTCGTTAGGGGGCACATAGTTAATACACGGTTCAGAAAAACTTTTTTTTAGTCATCAACTTTTCTAATTAAACTCGCAGCGCTGGTATTTTTAAATTTGTTCATAAGTGAAATTAGGGTCTTTTTTGTAAACAGGAGGTGGAATACAGTTGCAGTGGCGTACCAGGAAAGTCCCAGAAGATGGGGGTAAAAAACATATATAAGAAGTTTATTATTCCATCAATCTATTTTCTAATCATCGTACAGAGTGATATTGGTAGACTGACAGTTTCGGGCTGCTGGCCCTCTTCAGTACCAAGAGTCAACTCTGCACGCTGATTAAGAAAACGTTTTTAGACTTTACAGAGTGATATTGGATGATTAGAAAATAGATTGATGGAATAATAAATTAATATTTTTATAATTTTGTTTAAAATTAAAAATTTCTGTCCTTACTAATTTTACGTCTAACCACCCGTTAGTGGTACTATGTGCTTGAGACACACAAGTCTTCAACTTGCTACCATTCAAAGTCTCCAGATAAGGAGAGGTATGAGTAGTTGTCTACATCTAGAAATAGATGGCGCACAAGTCTACATCAAACTAATGGCTATATTCCTTTTTGGAATAAAGTCTAAAAACGTTTTCTTAATCAGCGTGCAGAGTTGACTCTTGGTACTGAAGAGGGCCAGCAGCCCGAAACTGTCAGTCTACCAATATCACTCTGTACGATGATTAGAAAATAGATTGATGGAATAATAAATTAATATTTTTATAATTTTGTTTAAAATTAAAAATTTCTGTCCTTAATATATAAGAAGTATTTTTGATGTCCGTAAAAAACATAGTTGTACATTATTTGTTGCTGTTAATACGAAAAAAAAATTTTAACCGTTCTTAAAACAATCAAAAGTACAAAATGTTTAAGCTTTAAAACTAAAAAAGAATCAGTCAAATCCATTAATTAGTTTTCGAAATATTTGAATTTAAAAAAAGTCAATTTTTTAGGTGTCCGGAATTTAATGTGCGGCAGTGTATTTTAAACTTTTACTATTACTATTAATTATAAAACTAGTAGATGAAAAAAAGTTTATAAATATAAACACAAAATATTATTTTGTAAGAGATTTGCTTGTTTTTAAAAATTTTAATTGATATTCACAAAAATTTTATCAAAAAATAGTGTCTTTAGCATTTAGTTGTTGTGCCCGACCCTGAACTGTTTTTTTCTAGAATTGTTTACTCGAGATGCCTGCCCTTGGTTATTGACACCGTTCTCTTTCGGATCTCTGGGCTTTAAAGATGATAACACCAGCCCACAAAAAAAAACTAAGTTTAATTACAGGCAACACGGATTGGAGTCATATATTTTTAACTAGTTTTGGGTCGCATATGGCCTCAGAATGTTTCTTCTACCCAGGTTTCTGAGAGATAAAAATTAAGATCAGCGACTCAATATTAGTTAAAAAATACCCACCTCAGATTATGGAAACTTTAAATTCATAGGTAGAACACTATGAGGAGTGCAGGATCAAACGCCGCCATCTGCACAAAATCACATTTTTCAGTATAAACCAAAAACTAATCATTTCTAAAGGGCACAGAAATTTTTCATACAACAAATACAGTATTTATTTGGTTGGCCGGAAAGTGTAGCACTGAGCGGCAACGAACATAGCTAATCTGAATCTGTAGAATAAGATAATTCTACTACAATTTAGATAGCGCCAGTAATTTCTTTAATAAAAATAATATAGTTACACTTTTCGCCCGGCCAAGTAAATATTGTATTTGTTTAACAAAGAACAAATTTGTTTGATTGGGTGGAAGTGGGAGTGTATGTATGTCTTCTATCCTTTTTGGGTAGAACTTTTGTCCCTGTCTAATATAACGGGAGAAATCGCCATTAAAAAGCTATTTGAAGATGATCGGATTTTGATGTGGCAAATGCAGATGGCGGCTTTTGATCCGGCAAAATTAACATGATATTACAATATTTTCGTTAAATTTTATATGCCGAGTGTAAATATGATAATAAAAATGTTATAACTCCAGCTCCGGGAGGGGGGGATTTTTTTTTAATGTTTTTAATGTTTTCGTCAAAATTTACATATAGGGGTTTTTATAATATCAACGAATCTGTATATGATAAAAAAAATTAACTCCACCTCAAGGGGGCGGGGGATGATTAATCTTAAATGTTTACAATATTTTCTTGAAAATTTGTATACGGGGGTTTTTGAGGTCGCTAAAAATGAATCTGATAATAAAAATCTAACCCCACCCCCTGGGGACAAGGATAAAATATTTTTAAATGTTCAAAATAGTTTGGGAAAACATGGTATATTGGGGTTTCTTAGGTAGCTAAAATTGAATCAGTTGATAGAAAAAATGCAACTTCTTCCCCGGAAGGCGGGGGATAATTAATTTTAAATATTTACATTATTTTCGTGAAAAACGGTATAGAGGGGTTTTTGAGGTAGGTGAAACTGAATCTAATAATAAAAAATCTAACTTTACGCCCTGAGGGGTGGGGGGTAATTTTAGTGAAAAATGGTATATTGGGGTTTTATGCCAGCTTTGACGAAAATTTCAAAAATATTTAAAAATAATTACACCGTCACCCCTGCGGGGGTAGAGTTAGAAAAATTTATCATCAGATTAGTAAAACTAAAGCTTAAGGTAAAGTTTCAAAAGTAACCTTTCTGAAAGTTTATATTAAAGCTTTCTTAAACTTTTAATTAGAAACGTTGGGTAAGTTAGAAATATAAAGCTCGAAGAAACCTTTTTTTATAAACGTTTTTAAAAGCTTGCAAATGTAACGTTAAAACAACGTTTCATAAATAACCTTTCTGAAAGTTTATATTAAAGCTTACTTAAAGCACCCAGCCCTATTTTAGGCCGCCTACAGGGAAAATATTTTATTGTTGGCAACAATATTTTATTGTGCCTTTTGAACAATTTTAACTTGCGTTTATTGTTTTACACACGGATGTGTGGTTATGGAAAATATGTTAGGAATGTGGTGCCTCTCACTTGCACGCACTCACGCTTTATGACCTCCCCCTTTTGTCGGAGGTATCTTACCGTGTGGAGAACTATAAGTATTTGGGAAAATGACACTAGTCAACACCAAATAGGTATCACTTAATAACTCATTAATATCTTTTGACTAGAAAGACGCATCTACTTAATCTTGGACTGTATGTTGATAACATGTTAGCAATAAAAAACAAACCAGTTCAAAGAAAAAATCTATTGATAAAAACAAAAAAAAAAAACAAATCTATTAGTGGGTATGTCCTCCTCTGGCTCGTAAAATTTCCGCACAATGCCTTGGCATTGATTGTATTAATCTACGTATCAGATTCTGAGGTATATCATCTCATGCTTGTTAAAGCCGTTCAGCTGACTCCTGTGCATCAATTGGGAGTGTTTCACCTCTTATTCGTCGTCCAAATATGTCCCAAAGATGCTTAACGGGGTTCATGTCTAGATTGTTTGCTGGCCATTCCATAACATTAATATGTTGCCCTTCTAACAATTTTTTCATAATTCTTGCCGCGTCCTCGCGTTATCTTGAAATTGGGGCCTTATTCTTAAGCAAAAGGGGTGACAATAGGTTGGAGAATCTCGCCGATACATCTATTACATGTATCGTCTGGCAGTTAGTTTACCATTGTCATAAAAAAGCCCTTATTTTTCTAGCAGTGGAGTCCAAGATTGCCTGAGATTAAATGAGGCTATTACGATTGTGTATAGACCCCATGAGAAAGATCAGAATCTGATACGTAGATTGATACAATCAGTGCCAAGGCATGTGCGGAAGTTCTACGAACCAGAGGAGGATAAACCCACTAATAGATTTAGATTTTTCTGCAAAATTTAAATTTTCTTAATTTTGTCATTATTGCAATTTTCATTTATTTTTTTTTGTTTTTTTTTTCAATAGACTTTTTTTAACAGGTTTGTTTGAATTGCTAAAATGTTATCAACATACAGTCCAATTTTTAAGTTGATGCGTCTTTTTAGTCAAAAGATATTCATGATTTATTAAGTGATACCTATTTGGTTTTGACTAGTGTATTATATATTATAATCCTACTATAATCTTAATCACGTGTTTACTATGTGTATCTATCCTCAAACAAGTTCAAGATCATTTTTTTCTTATTATTATTGACAATTATTCAAGTTCATGGACTCTGTTTTTTCAGCGTGTTTACAATTTTCTGTTATATCATTAATTATCGTTTAATTGAGATTGTGTTTACTATATTTTTTTTATTTACAATTTGTAGAAAAAATAATTTATTGTTAAAAAGCTGATAAAAAAAATAATCTTAAGATTATTTGCGGTTTCAGCCAGAGTTTGCCTGATAAATATTCTAAAAAACAGATATAAATTTCATAGAATTATTTTTTTTTTTAATATTTCATCCATTCTTATAATTGAGATAATATCAATATTATTGACATATTACACTTTCGCCCTTTTAAAACAACTTCTTGAAATTAATCAAAATTTAAGAAATTTTAAATTTTGTTGAATGAACGAATATTAATCCCAATTTAAAAATTGCATTGTAGGGGATTTTGAGGTTTCTGAAATCAAATCTGATAATAAAAAAATTCTAACTCATCCCCGCGAGAAAGAGGGGGTAAATATTTTGAAATATTTTCCATATTTTCGTAAAAATTTGTATATAGGGGTTTTTGAGGTTGCTAAAACTGCATCTTGAAATAATTTTTTTCTCAATCCACCCCCTTAGGGGTGGGGTGAGTTTTTTGAAAATTGGTGTATTGAAGTTTTTGAGGTTGCTCAAAGTGAATCTGATAATAAAAATGGTTCAACTTCACCCTCACGGGGTGGGTGATTTTCGTGCAAATTAGTATAAAGGGGTTTACGACGAAAGTGGAGTTAGACCATTTTTATTTTTTCAACCTGCGGGGAATCAAAACGACTTCCAAAAATATTGAAAAAAAAAATACTGGTTATATTCTAAACTTTTGGTACATAGTGATATATGATGGGGCAAAAAAAATTCGCCCCACCCTACTGTACATATTATAATTGGTGGCATACAAAATTTAATATTCCGGTGGTGGAGTTAGATTTTTTTTTATTATCAGATTCGATTTCAGCAACCTAAAGAAACCCTTTAATGCAATTTTTAAATTGAGATTAATATTGGTTCATTAAAAAAAAGTATTTTTTTTTTAAATTTTGAATAATTTTAAGGCTCCCGTGGGGAATTAAAACGACTTAAAAAAAAATAAAAAAAAATACTGGTTATCTTCTATAATAGAGGGAACTTTTTGTACATAGTGCTATATGATTGGGCGAAAATTTTTTTCTCTTCACCCTAATGTACAGGGTGATTCAAACATAAGTACTTAGAGCTCTAACGGAGCTCTAACGGCTTTAAATAGTATATTACGCACCGAGTACACACCGAGTACACGAATCTAGTTTTTAGTGGCTGCGCCTCGAAAAAAAGCACTCGATGTGCACTGAAATGGTTTGCGTCGAGGTGCCTATAGTATTTTTCCTACGAACTAACACCTAAACATCAAAAAACGCAAAAATTATCTTAAATTTAGTTTGTCAATTTGAGGTTATGTGTTTGACTTTTACTAATTTTCTGACAGCAGATATGTAAAACCAGCTGATCGTCACTTTTCATCCGTTGTCATAGGCAATGGATGGGAAATACCTAAGAATAGGTAGGTCTCAACCCCAGCACATACAACTTCTTTTTTTTATAAGGCCCACAAAGAAAAAAATTGTCTGGGCTGGGGTTGAGACCCACCTATTCTTATGTCTAATAATATGAGATTTTTAACATTTTAGACAGTTTTTTCAGTGTAGCAAAAAAATGAGCCCATGTGTTGCCTTTTTTTATGGCAGATTCGTGTTCAGTATCCCAAAATACATAAGAAGAGGTAGGTCTCAACCCCAGCACAGACACGTTCTATTTTGTGATATTGTGGTAAACTCCCACAAAGAAAAAAAGTGTCGTCTGTGCTGCGGTTGAGACTCATCTATTATTTTGTATTTTGGAATGCTGCACGAACCTGTCATACAAAAGGCACTTCATGGCTTATTTTTTTGCTACACTGAAATTGCAGACTAATAATATGATTTTTTGATTTTTACCATTTTAGACAGTTTTTTCAGTGTAGCAAAGAAATGAGCCCATGACTTGCCTTTTTTATGGTAGATTCGGCACTAATGTCTTATGTTTTTTGGGATGCTGAACACGAATCATTCGTGTTCACCATCCCAAAATACATAAGAATAGGTGGGTCTCAACCCCAACACAGACAACTTTTTTTTGGGCCTGTGTAATTAGGTCATTGTTTGGACACCCTTAAAGTTACGTTATAGCGTCGCGTTACTGAATACGATTAATTAAATCTTTAATAAAATTTGCATTAAAAACAGCTAAAATATCGCCCTACACGCGTAATCTGATAGCCAGACTGAAAATTTCCCCAATGTCATCATACGCAAGTCAATGTATTTCTTTGAACAAGATTTTTAATTTACTTGCCTACGTTTTAAAGTTAAATCACTGGTATTGACCTAAATCTAATAGATATTTAGGTCAGCAAAATAATATTGTAATAATTTTTTATATAAAATTAAAACGCTTCTAGAAATATAAAATGTTAATTTAACAATCAGGGCTATTTATTATTTATTATTATTTATTTATTTATTTATTTATTTCTGCAATATATTACATAAGCATGGAGATCCCCAAATAAGCTATCGGCTTGTGTTAGGGGCTCTCCATTAATTTTGAAAAAAAATTATTAGAATTTTGACATTTTGTATGTTTCACATAAATTTCCAAACATCTTCTTCCGCCTTCTCCACCTCCATTTCTACAGATTCACATTATCCTTATATATCTTCCCAGCCATCATTCCAAAATTAAATCTGCTTCTTACATTAATTTTTTTATTTAAAAAAAATACATAGAAAATTGCCTAAGTAATTTCGGAGATAAAGCTTATTATAAGGCTTTTTCTTTTTGGTTGATCATCACCATCAAGTCTGGTTTGAACCGACCCGACCTATCGAATTTTTTCATTTCCCCAAAATTTCTACCCCCTACAATTAATAAAGGATGTAGCCATTGGGGGTTAAACTTAAAAAAAAAATCAAAAAAAGTATTTTCTTATTATTTTTGAAGTCTTTCGTTCTTTGAAAAAAGATTTTTTTTTCTGAAAATATTTTTTTGGAAATTTTTAATTTTTTTTACATTTTTTCGTTTTTCAAAAAAAAAGTTAAAAAACGTTTTCTAAATAAATTGTTTTTTTTAGAATAATGTTTTTTTTTTAAATATTTTTTTGTTTTTCGTGAAACACTGTTTGATTTCTTCTCTTAGTCCATTCCACAAGATGATTTCCCCAATTCTCTCCAATACGCTCTCGTTTGTAATTCTTTGTGACCATTTTATCTTTAATATTATAGGTTTGAATTAAGGTTTGATTGCAGCAAAAGACATAATTTTACTTGTAATTGAGTCCTGGTCCAACTTGTACCTAAATTAAACAAAACGAAACGCTTTTATTTGAATGGGTAATCGAGATAATTATCTTCTATCATGATCTGGTGATAGAAGTAAAAAAATCTAATTATTATAATTATTATCTATATTATCGATAGTTATCACTAAAACTTAATTTATTATAAAAATTCAATTTTAAATGACCTTTAAAGTTTTTTTGAACTGCACTTTACATAAATCAGTAAGTTTTTTTTGAACTGCATGATGCATAAATAATTGAGTTTTTTTTTTTAATTTTGAACTTTATAATTTAATATACACTAGTTTGTCCTTGCAAAAATAATGATATACCGAAAAAAATCCTAAAATGCAAAAATTTCTGTATAGATAATGAATGTTAGATGTCATTGAAAACTACATTTCCTCTTCCTATTATTGACTTAGGTTAATGGCCTGATTATTATTACTGTTTTTAGATTAGGTACTTATTTTGCTGTTTTCCGTTTAAGGGTCCTTACGAGAAAAAAATTATACACGGTGTTTGCAGTCTTAATATTAATAATAATAGTTTATTTACGGAAATTCCATTTTAACAATAAACTCATATAAAAAATATTAATACATATCACGATATGTCATATATTAAAGAGGGTGATTCTACATCACAAAACATGAAAAACCCAGCAAGAAACATAGGTCCGGAAACGAACTCTAAGAGAGTTATGACCCTTTAAAATTGTACTAAAAATAAGGTTTTTAGTTAATAATTTTGGTACACTTTGAGATAGAGGGACGAGGTTTTACATGTTTACTAGTATTAATAAGGGCAACAATTTTATGTTAATTAATTTATTTTTTAATCCATCCAGAGGCGGAAGACGGAGACGGAGACGGAACGTGTGCAGCTTAGACATTTTTGCCCCAAACTTTTTATGTTTATTTTTTTTTAGTTTTGAGTAAAAAATACCTCGAATAGAAATGTTATCTAGTGTAACACTGTAGGAACAACCGTTTAAAAAAATGCAAGTAAGAGGAAGTAAAATTTTGTGCCATCAAAAACGTTACTATTTTTGGTATAGAATAAACGGCATTTATGAAGGATTAATGAGGTGAAGTAGCTCTACAGAAAAATCTGATTATGGACCATGGTAGCAGAAGGTCTACACAATGCAGAACCATTTACAGCTAAATTCAGAAAACTTGTTTTTGGTAAATAATGGTAAATAATCTTCTGCAGAATGAATCTGACAATAAATTGCATATTTTGTTGAACGATTCCGATAGTATTTTTTACCTGATTCAGAAATTAAATAATAAAAGTAAATCTCTATATTTTTCCGTTTTCGATAAAATTGCTCTTGAAAATATTTTTTTCCGTTTTTCAAGTGCTTGTAGAAAAATCATAGTACCTGTAAGCTTTTATCCAGGCTTTAATTAGAGCGGGGTTCTTACTCTTTAAAATCGTACAAGAAAAACTTAACACAATATTTAGTGGTAAATTTGATAACAGTTTTCAATTACCTTTAAAACCACCTTTTATGCAACCTACAATTGTCTTTGCTATATAGTGTTTTTGCCGAATTTTGCCGAGGTTGTTCGGTTTTTGTATAACTTTAATTTTTGACAGTAATTGTGAATTGTATCATAGACGTTCTGCATTTAAGATTTTTAGGGGTAAAATTCGCTGCTAACATAATGACACTATGTAACAAAGAAAAATATAGTTTGCATAAAATTTGTTATCAGCGGTATTCTAAAACTGTTTTCAAATTTACCACTAAACATTGTGTTAAGGCATACAGGGTAATTCAAAATTTTAAGGGGCGATTCTAGGTCCAAAAATATGAAAAAGAGTTCCAATAATTTTGCTCACTGAAACATCACTTAATAGTCATATACCCGATGCCACGGTGACCTTACCTGGCTACTCACTATTTCGCAAAGATAGAACTACTAAAAAAGCTGGGGGCATCTGCATACTGGTTAAGGATTTTATTGAAGGGTATCGAGTAAACAGCTCTCTCTTCCATTTTAACACTGATCCCGTCGAGTGGCTCATGTTAAACATAAACATTGGTGGTTCTAATGTGCTGGTAGGTTGTGTATATCGTGCCAATATAATAATAATAAAATAACTAAAGAACAGGACAACGAAAAAATAATCAGTGATATCCGTACACTTATACAAGCACTCGAAAACGTTTTTAACAACAGCCAAAAAACACCAATATATGTTTTTGGAGACTTTAACTACTCGCAGATAAACTGGAGTACACAGATTTCATAAACTGTTCAAAGTAGATGAACTCATATCAACTGATTTCTTTTCCCACAAGATATTGGGGTAATGAAATAGCTTTACTAGACCTATTACTAGTCAATGAAAAAATAATAGTTTACAATATTGAAGCTCTCTGAACGACCATATTGTAATAAGCGCTAAAACCGAATTAAATTTAACACCAAGGCCCACTCACAAAATATACAAACGAGCATTTTGGGCCGCCGACTACGAAGCCATAAACAACCATCTGGAAAGGGAGCCTTAATAATTGAAACTATGATCGGATAATAAATGTTTTGCAGTCAACCACCGAAAATTTTATCCCATTAATGCCCAAGGTCACCAACCCGCAAAAACAGTGGTTAACAAAAGACATATTCAAGGAAATACGCTAGAAAAGAGACCTTTGGGTAGGTACAGAACGGAAAGCACCGCTCTTAGTTACTCACTCTACAGGACTCACAATAAGGCTCTTACATTGAAGATTGCCCGCTCAAGGAGAGATTATGAAGAAAAGTTACTTAACTCCACCAATAAGCGTTCCTACGCCCATATAAATCGTTAGCTCAAATCATTGCTTTAAAGGACAAATCAATTAATCGCACCATAACCGATAAAAAAGAAATCGTAGAATGTTTTGCCAAACAATTCCAGAGCGTTTTTACCAGAGAAGATTTGAACAATATGCCAACTTTAGATGCCGATTGCTTTGCAGCATCTCTGCAAAACATTTGTTTAAGTTCCGAAAAAGTGCATAAAGTAATTATTTTTATTTTTTATTTATTTATTTATTAACGGGAAAACCCCACTACAAAAATTAAATGTACATAAGATAACATGATAATATAAACCTAATATAATGTAAAAAAAAATAATTGTAACAAAAACAAAAAAGAACAAATAACCTTGCAAATAACAAAAAACTATACAATACTAAAATTAAAAAATTTAAACATTAATAAGAAATTTAAACATCAATGAAGTTAATGCTTTTTAAATAGGTTTTAAACGATCCTAAAGTGGAAAAAGTAAAGTCACAATTATACAAAATATTGGCTAAAGTCATGACTCTATCCATGGGAGAATTACAACCGTAATTTGTACGGTGATATGGGATTTTAAAAAGCGGAGAAATATTGCGCACGACCCTAGCCGGAACATTTAAATGTATTTGACTTAGTAAGTCTGGGCAATCAATAAGCCCATTAAATATTTTAAAAAGGTAACATAAATCTGACTTTTTTCTCCTACTTTCCAATAAATCTACATCTAAAAATGAATAAATGTGGGAGTAGTTATGATCAGGAATAGGAGTGTTTAATTTAAAAGCACAAAACCTAAGCATTTTTCTTTGGATACTTTCCAACCCATCAATATGATTATTATATTGAGGAGACCAAATAATTGAGTCATATTCTAGATTGGATCTAACTAAAGAATTGAAAACTCTAACTGAAGTTCTAACAGAAAACTCTTATGTCTCTTAAAGCAGATTCCAGCCCAGGCAAGGATGGTATCCCGGCCATCGTTCTGGTAAAATGCGCCTCAGCATTGTTCCATCCCTTTTCTTCGATGATGAACGATATTTTAAATAATGGTCGTCTTCCAAACGACTGGAAAACGGCAATAGTGGTAGTAACCTCTGCAAAGGTATGGAGAAAGTTATAGTCTCCGAATTAACCCCTTTCCTACTAGAAAATAATGTGATTCCACCATCCCAACACGGATGTATCCCTGGAAGATATACTTTTACGAACCTTTTATCCCTACTTCAAGAATGGACACTTGCTGACGACTTCAGCATCCCTATGGATATATTTTATTTAGATTTCGCAAAAGCCTTCGATAAGGTGCCTTTTCAAGACTAATCTACAAGTTGCACCATTTCGGGGTTCGGGGTGAACTGCTGGTTCTGATTAGAAATTTCCTCCAAGGCAGGGTCTTTCTTGTAAGGATCGGTACATCTCTGTCCGAAACATACACGGTGTATTTGAAATAGCGTCGGAAAAAAAAACCAGATTATCTTTGTGACCCCAAAAATCGATTCAGAAAGAAAAAAATTGGAAAAAAAAATCTAAAAAAATTCTTTAGAAAACCTTAAATCCAGCCTACAGACGACGCATCTGTAAGCTTTATCATCGCGCTTCAAATTTGCAAAATGCAATGTTGTCAGATTTTGTCGATTCCGTATTTACTGTTTGACAAAATAACTTTTATCGTCTTTTAATCATCATAGAATTTTATCAACAATAATTATAAAGTACCGTAAAAAATGTTAAAATAATAACCAAAGATGTACTTGCCATATTCATAATCTTCACCTACAAACTATTTAACAGATGTTGTTTTTAACAGATGCTGAAACTTAACATTATCATTCTCACACTTGCAGATTTTTTAGTAGAAAAAATACCATATCACTAGTAGTGATTCACTACCACTGTTATTTAATTTGATGAAAAGAACTAATCATAAGTGTTTGCACGTAAATAGTATTTTGTTAATTAAAAACAACTTTAACTTAAAAGTCTTACATTAAAATTCCCACTAGGTACATTACTTTACGTTATAATTACTTAATTTATTCATTTTTCTATGAATTCGTTTTGTTCTTGATGCTTATAAAAATGCATTTTTTTTGTGCAATTCGAGTTAGACGTAAGTCGGAGCTTGATAAACGTGCCAAGATGCGCATGCGTAGTAGGCGGCTTACTGTTTTTCAATGAAAGTGTTTTTTACAAAAAAAAACACCAAACAGGCCTAAAACCAACGTTTAGGTAAAGAAACACCCCCATTAAAAAAAAAAACAAAACACCAAACGCACCAAACCAAACTCCGCACGTTGTGCTGCCATTAGCCGCTGGTTTCAATACAAGCGTCACTTTACGTTAACGTTGGTTTTGCACCTGTTTGGTGTATTTTTTTTGTAAAAAATTGGTTTGATTTAGAATATTGCATTGAAAAATGGCCAGCGCAGCTCGGCACGGGAAAATGTTATAGGAGTACCTTTTAAATTTTATGTTTCTACTGTTGGTATCACTTATATTTTTCAAAAAGTCAAAAAGTAAGGTTATGTATCACGAACGTAGAAAAAATTTAAAAGCCCGTCAATTAGGCCATAGCAGCGAAAAACGACGTTAAATGATTAAACAAACAAACAAAGCCAGGTGGCTAGAGAAAGATCACGAGTTTACCCTCCATGATAAATTATAAGGGGTTGTTCTGTGATTCTTAGTGTAATGTAGTGTAACAATTTTGTTGTTCTTTAAATTTCAATGATATCCAATCTTTATGTTCAACATGGAATAGGCTAAAACATCGAATGTTTTTTCAAGGAAGGTATGTAAAGGTTGATTGTAGTTTTCTAGTAAATACCTTTCATTTTTGTGTTGTTTTTAGCTTTTAATAACTGGTTTGGACTTTTTGAGCAGAGATACCAATACAAACTTAAACCCAAAACATCATAATAACATAAAGGACGTAACTGTGATACTGAATTGTTTAATAATAAATAATTGAAATTCCATATTATGGCAATGGATTTGGTAAGTAATAGTACTGTAATTTCTCACAAGTATGGTTTAGGATCACACCCCAATAGGATATTCAGCAACATGTTTTCAATGTTTTTATTTAAATATGCTGCTCATAGGTGTGTGGCTGGAGTATACTTGTGTGGTTTTGGACTATTGTTGTGTGAAATTACGGTATATTAAAAGTTAAATTAAATAGGGTGGTTTGTGTGTTAAATCACAAAGTGCGGTCTGTGATTATAAGTTTGATGGAAAGTGACTTTAGGTCTGTTCGTTGGTGCTGTACTGAACTACATAGGTTTAAGTACGGAATTTCCTATGAAACATGTAGGTCTCTATTGGTTTTAATAGAGATTTTACTACATCTTTATAGGGAAATCACTGTCTAAAAACATACAGGGTGATCATTTGAAAATGATCCACCCCAATTATCTTAAAAACAAAGCATTACCTTACTTCCAGCTACCTCAACATTAGAATCTTAAACATCAACCCCCATCTTGTAATAGGTTATTTGAAAGAGCTAAAAAAATGCTGTTATGGTTAAAATAAAAATTAAATACCTCAACCCTTAATGGTGGATGATTTTATTTTAAAATAATTTGAAGAAAACATTTACAAAAATAGCTTAATATTTAAAAATTTAGTTTAATTCATGGTGGTTGTAACTTCTACCCTTTAGCTACCAGCCACTCCATAAAAGAGCCTAAAAATGATATCACAGCCCCCCAAAAAAATCATGTGCCAGATACTAGAGCAACGCATTTTTATATTTTCGGGGTCGCTAAAACTGGATCTGATCTCAGAATTGATGCTTCAGGTCACAATTTTTTTCTACACATAAATACATCTGAACCCCCCAGGATAAAATAATTTCAAAATTTTTGTAAATTTTTTAAATAATTGCAAAATTTATAGAACTTAAGCGCGAAATTCGTAAAAATTTTCGTTTGGACTTGTGTTTTTGTAAGTTTTATAAATAATTGCAAAAGTAGAACTTAAGCGTAAAATTCGTAAAAATTTTCGCCTGCGGGGCTAGAGTTCTTTGTATTTTTGTAAATTTTATATTTAATTAATTGTAAATTAAAAGACTGGTTTAAAATTAAAATACACCATCAAATTTGTAAAAGCTTTGCCTGCGGTGCTAGGGCTTCCTTACGTTTTTTCTTAATTCAAGAATATAAAATTTTATTTCAGGTCCATACAACAAAAATGAGAAATCCCAACAACCCTTTACAAAATCCCTCAAATGCTTTCCTTTATGAGAAGACTGGCCTGGAACCAATAGAAGATAGATTAAATCGTCTGACAACAAACTTTGCAAACAAAGATGCAAACATAGAAAAAACGCAAGAGCCAAAAATAAGATACCCTGAAAGACCACTCTTTGATGCCTTAAAACTGTTAAAAACAAACTAAATTACCTGTGATATTTAAGTATTCTTTTTTTATATTTTAAGTTTAAATTTATATAGTTTTTTTTTTTCTAATAATTTATTGTAGTCATAACAAATGATAACTAATAATTTTGTAAAATATGGGCAGAAAGACTCCGGTCGTTAGCCTGTTGGAAGTTTCCAATAAATATTTTTATTATTAAAATTTTATTTTTTGATTTTACCCCACCCTCCAAGACCATTTCCTTTTCCTGCCTAAAACGTCGAGAAAAATCAAATTAAGCTACAACAAAAATTGTCTGTCGGTTTGTCTGTATCCACGATAACTTAAGAAGGCTTTGAGCTAGCGACTTGAAATGTGGTATACAGATGTATTTTCATATTATCTAGGACAAGTTTGTATCTCAACAAAATCGGTTGAAGGGAAGGGGGTTAAATTTTTGTTGTGGTCTTAATTTTATTATTTAGAATATAAGAAAATTAAAAACCACATACTTTAAAACGAAACAAAAAATGCTATTATTATTTTTTTTTATCATTCACAATAGAAGAAAAATTCAAAAATACACCTAAAAGGTAAAATAAAGTTACATAAAAAAATTTATTATCATTTTTTTCCATGACCCCCCCTCTCCCCAAAAGGTAATACATTGTTTCTGGACAACTTATTTAGTATTTCCAATGGAAGAAAAATTTAAAAAGCACCTAAAAGGTTAAATAAAATTACATAAAAAATGTTATTATCGATTTTTCAAGACCTGCCCCCCCCCCCTCCCCAAATTGTAATCATTTTTTTCTGGACAATTTTTTTTATGGGAAAGTATTCTCGCTCATTCGAGACGGCTGGTTTCCTAATAAATTCTAAAAAATCAGTTTGACAATTATTTTGACAGGATTCGATAGCCCAGTCTGTCACTGACCCAAAATAAGTGTTCAGGATTCCACAAACAGAGGATCAAAGGGGGTACAAAGTTTTAGGCCCCTATCCTGTGAGGGGGCCCGTCAAGCTTAGTAAAGTTTAACAAATTTTCGAAAAGAAGTCAACTAGTTACATAGAATCAGTTAAAAAACTTTACATCACAGAAAATTTTACAGGTTTTATTTAAACTTAACGGAGGTCCCCATATAAACTTAAAAAAAATTCTTAGAGGGTCTGATCAGCCTTTAGCAAAAAATGGCTGTGTGAAAAAAATTATGGGAAATAAGTGAAATGGCAAAATGACTTTCAATGTAATCCAAACAATTTTTTTTTGAGTTTGTTTTTTTTGGCGGGGGGGGGGCAGCGATCTTTCTGAGCCTGGCTGTGACAGGCACTATTTACAAGGGTCCCTTGTTAAGGGGCAAAGGCGCCGAGTCGGGAGGCGGAGGTCATGGCCCCCTGGACCCATAACATGGGGCCGGCGCCCCTTGGAATCTAGTCTATACTTTAAAATGCTATAAGCTTCTACAACTTTAACAAATCCTACTTTTTTTTTTAATTTGTATTATAATTTATACAAATTATAAAAATGTTTGCTGAAGGCCACTCACTATGGAGCATGTTAGGCAACATGCTTCTAAACATGCTTGTCAACAAAACCCACCGAGCTCACACATCAGGAAACATGTTGGGCAACTTTAATTATATTCGGAGATATTTAACTTTAAATTTGTTGAAAATCTTTGGGCTATTCACTTCACATTTTGATCAGTATCTTATACAGCACAAATCCAAATTTCCCATTGCACGTAAAAATAGACCCCTGATGGGATGTAAAGAAGTTTTGCTAGAGTCAAAACAATACGAAAAAATAAATGACCTAACCTAAAAATACCAAACAAAGTGTAGCCAACTGTAGAAATATAAAAACTGGCTTTGGCTTATGAAGCTACGACTTACGTTCTAATTCGATTCTCAGAAAATTATTTTGACCAGTATTTTTTGCAATAAATCGTAGTGTCAATAATAAATAGTTAATAATCATTGCAGTGGTTTATGTGCGTTATTTTCCTGTAGTGATTAGACAATTTTTGTTTAATATTTCAAGTTTAATACCTATTCCGACCATTCTAATGCAAAAAAGTGTTTCAAAGTGGAAAGTGTTGTGTACATTTTTTTACTTTATTATTTAATAAATCTTATAGTGATTCAATCGCTGTGGTTGATAATTTAAAAAAAATTGTGAAAACTTCTTGTTAAGATAAAAAACAAGGGTTGGGGAAATAGTTCGATGGCATCCAGCGGATACCTAAAATATTATTATTACCTAGGTGATAATAAGATGTTTACTTCATGAAAACATGCCCCTATTTTACTACGGTAGGTAAGTTTAAAAAAACTTTTCTTATCGAGTGAATCTGGCAACGTTGGGAAGATTTCATACATATTTGCTACAAGGTCACCATTAATTTAGAGAATTTCACAGCGTGACATTGACGTACGGCTAAAAGGTACATTTTTTTCAAAAAAATCCCATTCTGAAACTACTGCACATATTTTTTTAATTTTTACGGAAAATGTTAGTTATACCATGAGCTATTCGTGTATTTTTTTTCTGACGCTATTTCAAATACACCGTGTATAAGGTCTTCAGCGGCATAGCTCAAGGATCCATAATGGGGCCCCTCCTGTTCCTTGTCTACATCAGTGATTTGCCGAGGTGTTTGAAGTACAGTAAAAAAATCTTTTTCTGATGATACTAATTCCTATTGCAACGCCCTTACCGAATCATCACTGCTTCAAGAAGATATCAATACTATTAAAGCGTGGACAAAGAAATGGTTAATGCCCCCTAAATGAAGTCAAATGTTCTATCTTACATATCGGACGCAACAATCCAAGACATCTTTATTTCATAGTAGCAGTGCAAGTTAAAGTTGTCAGCTAGCAAAAAGTCCAAACTTTTTTATCTATAGATTTTTTGACATTTTCTCAATAACATATTAATCTTTAATTAAAAATACATAAAAAAGGTACTCTTTGTGTAACCCCGTAGGGCCAACCGTTTTCAATAAAACTGCAATTAAAGAGGCAATTTCACATTCTGAGCATTGTACCGCGTTTTCCTGTCTAGAATAAGTAAAAACTAAAAAATTATCAGGCACTGCCCTGGTTACTTATTATAGAAAAGAAAATGTACGGTTGCGATCGGCTAACTGGCATCAGTACGGGCACAGGGGTTCATGGATTAAAAATTATGATAATAAGCTTAGTTTAACACCTTGGGCGCCAGAATCTTGTAAACATACATGTGCTTGGCAGTTTATGTGTTAAGATTCAAACACATAAAAAATAATGTACTAGAATATTAATTATCTTTTACAGCATGTATAAACCTGAAAAATAACTATGATTTGAATAGATTTGTATATCTTGTGTTGATTATAATTTAAACAAAAACTCAAATATGTGCTGTTACAATGTTTATTTAAAATGACAAGTAGACAACTTTAATTAATCATATTAATTAAAATAAAATTATAAATTACCAAAAGTATGGTGAAAAGACCCCATTGCGAAATATAAAAAAAAAAATGTGGTGAACTACCCTATTGCAAAAATGTTAAAATATGTATACCAAAATTATTATGGTGAATAACCTAAATAAAAACAGTACTATAAGGTATGTGTTAATAAGTGAAAAATAGTAATCTAGGCGTACGGCCCAAAGTTGCAACTTTGTTTACAAACCAACCTAGAATATTCATAATAAAATAGAGCACCTTAATAAATATTAAAATTTGAGAACTTGGATATTTTACCAAAAATAAATATAGTAAACCGCATTTTCATTATTTACACTAAAACTATAAAAACCTGTTAATTAAAGTTGTCCCTGGAACGACCAAATACGTTGTCCCACTCCCTGATGATGTACGTCACTGTGCAGAACATTTCCTTGTCCTTGCCTTGAGGACTCCTTACAAATTTGAACACGTTTGAAACTCAAACGCTTGAGGATCCATTGAAACGTTTGTAAACCTCTTGGCTTAAAAACGGTACTGCAATTTACTGAACATCTTGAAAAATCTTGAAAACTCTTGAAAACTAATGTGGAAAATTGAAGAACACCTCAATGAAAATTGAAGTTAAAGTTGAAATGGAAAGCTTCGCCATCGATACTCGTAAAATTTGAGATAACGGTAACGTTGTAAAATATAAAAGCTTCACCAACAATATTCATAAAATTTGGGATAGAGGTATCGTCAAAATATTCGAAGAACGTTAGAACAGAAATGGAAAAGCTTCACCAACAATCTAGAAAGAAAGAACAGCGACTTTAGAACTCAGCCATCGATATGAAAAATCGAAATCCGTAATTAGATTTAAAATAAACTTACCCAGTCCAAAACTGAATTAATTGGAGCAGTAAGTGCTGAATACTAGAATACTCTGCAGCCTGAAGCCTTCATCTGTACGCCTCTAATGAAAATAAAGAAAACAACGTGTTAAACACTTGTAACTTAGGTAACCAAAAAGCGACTTACTTTGAAAGATGAATATTGTGGAATTTCCATTAAAACTGCTTGAACTAATTACGTAGGATTATACTACACTTCATTACAAACTTATTGCAACATTTTTACACAAACATAAACCACGGATGGTTTCACAAAAATCAGATTCTGATTTTACGACCTGAACGCCATTGCTTGTCGTTTTGAAAAAGAACGCCTCTCCCTTCAACTCCGGCAAGGTACAAAACTCCCCCCGTGGCGAAACTTGGAACTACGAACAACAAATCGATTTTGAGGGTAGGCAACACAAAAAACATCTATTCATAATCCCCATAATACTTGAAAATAAAGAAAAAGAATACTCTAAATAAGTTTAAAATGCCTAGCCATACATCTAACAATCGTTTCATATGGTTTAAGAAATGATACGACGAAAATAAACCAACTTGAAGTCATCAGCTGACCATGCAATGCATACTGTATACCTGAATGCGGGTAGAAGTAAAACTAACCTCAAAATTAGGTAAACAATCTTTGATAATGATTTTATCCGACTTCCAGAAGCTTTAGCTGTGATTAAAAAGGTAAGACTATCTGAAAAACATCAGTAGCTAACTCAAGTACTGAATGTAGTAGATTACTAGACGTTTGTTATTATATTTTAGGCTATCAAAAGTAAACACCAAAAATAAGACAAATTCTGTAATAAAAGAAAAATGACCCAGCAAATGGAATCAAGGACCATCGCAAGACTTCCACAAGACCATACAATAAGTCTGTACTCAATCTTATATGTGCAAATAGAAAGAAATACTAACTTCTGAAAAAATGGTAACATCGTATGATTACGTGACACAGATCAGGTAATCTTTAAAAACAGTGGCAGTCATAACTGCTACACAGCCCTCCTCCGAATAAATAAAAAATATTTATTCCCAAAAATATTTTTTAACCCAGAGTATAAACTCCAATAGTTAACTCTAAATAGAACATTACAATATCACAAAGAATAACCCCGTAACCAAAAAAATTACTCCTAACTTATGCTACTAGCATATTCTGATTCTGTAACCAAAAACTATTAAATTTACTTATTATTTATTGTAGCTTTATTCCCCTTTCCGAATATATACAAAAATAAAAATATTTATTTATTTTTCATTGCATTTCTATCCAATTTTTATGAATCAATATTGAATCAATGTTTATTGAACTTGTTATTGAATGCATTTTTATTGAATTTTTAGTTAAGCCTGATATCTACGCGTACCACACGCCTATTTACTAGGGACAAATCCATGAATTGACAAAATCGAGTTATAGTTACACAATCGGGAAGTTACATAATCGGGAAAATTCTTATTAACTAAAATTCAACAACAATGACTTTTTAATATCAATAATCCTTATTATTGACACTAAGTCCAAAAACTTTTTAGTCCATAGTTTTGACCGTTATTAACCTTTTAATTTTTCAGGTATTCTAATCAAGATCTCAATCAAAACTGAAGAACACTCACTCTACACCCATCTACTAAAATGTCGCAGCAATCAGTTCTAGACCTGATCCCTCGAGCATCAAAGAAAATATTTTTTTTTTTTTACAATATTTGACTTTATTTTATTTAAAATAAAATTTAACTATTTACACTTGACTTTTACTCACTCTTAGCTAATATTTACAATTAACGGTTTTATTTTTCTTTCTGAAATTTAAAAACTCATGCATGCAGTTATCCGACGGATACATCACTATTCGAACCCAAATATTTCTTAAGATCTTTAACGTGCCAGTCTCCAATGGATTGACCGTTTTTATCCTGTAACACATAAACCAAATTTGACTTTTTACCTATTATCTTACATAACACGTACTTAGGCGCTAATTTTGACGCAAAATAATTTACTGCGCTGGAAAGAACTTTATTTCTTTTCCATACCTTCTCACCTATTGTGAACGTTACGTCACGCTTTCTAAGGTTATAGGCTCTTCTATTTCGCTCGTATGCTTCATGCAATTTAGTTTTTACATCCGCAAAAATGTCTTTTAACCCAACTAAATCCTTAAAATACATTTCCCGAGAATCCGGTTCCAACTCAACGTCTTGAGTGGACGAAACTTTGCCATAGTAAGCCCCTGTTAAAGGTACGATTCTTCCAAAATTGAGAAACGCCGGCGAATGTCCGTGGACCTCATTAACTGCGGTACGAAGCGCAAGACCTATTTTACCTATATTTTTATCCCATTCCCGGTGATTTTCTTTTATATAAGACCTTATCGCCGTTTCTACCGTTCGATTCTGTCTTTCTGTAGGATTTACTTGTGAATGAAATTTGGCATTGTACCAGATTTTTTGAACTTGATAGTCGTCCGCAAGCTTTTTGAAAGCTTTCCCAGCAAACTGAGTACCATTATCGACAATAATGTACTGCGGTACGCCATATATTAAGAACACCTGATTTTCTATAAATTTTATTACACCTTGAGCAGTAGCTGTTTTCAAAGGTTGTAAAAGTGTATATTTTGTGAACCAATCAGATACTACTAATAAATAACAAAATCCTCCATTCGATCTAGGTAATGGACCTATAAAATCTGTTGAAATACACTGCCAAGGGAAACTAATATTCTTTTCTTTACCCATCAACCCATGACGTGCATAATTCGGAACCTTTTGTTCAGCGCAAATTTTACAACACTTAACATATTTCAAAATATCTGATCTCATACGTGGCCAAAAATATTCTTGTGATACCCTATTAAAAGTTTTATAAAAACCCATGTGAGCTGCTAAAGGATCATCATGACATTCTTTCATAACAAGCACCCTACAGAGTCTCGGAACCAACAACTTCCACTCTTTAATATTCGTTTTAATACCTAAATTAGAACGATCAAATTTATATATTTTATCTTCTACAATTCTATACTCTTTATATTGATTTGGACTCTTCAATATCTTTTCTCTTAATGAAACATAGTACTCATCTTTACCATACTGTTCCGAATCAAATGATATTAAATTAACTGACGGAAATACTGGTTTTTCTGGTTCAACTTCTTCAAAAGCCCTACTTAATGCATCTGGAACTACTTGTAAACTACCCTTACGATATGTAATATTCATGTCATACTGTTGGAGTTTAACCGCCCATCTAGCAATTCTTCCTGTCGGGTCTTTAAAATTTGCTAAATACTTTAAACTAGAATGGTCTGTTATAACATTAAACCTAACTCCTTCAATATATCCCCTGAAACGATCAATCGCGAATAAAAGAGCTAAACATTCTTTTTCACCGGTGCTAAAATTTCTTTCTGATCTTGAGAGAGTTCTTGAGGCGTATGCAATAACCTTTTCCTTTCCCTCCTGAACCTGTGTTAACACTGCTCCCAAACCTACATTACTAGCGTCACATTGTATGGTGAAAACAAGGTCGTACCTAGCACTGGTTAAAACCGGAGCTGAAACAAGAGCTTCTTTTATTTTAACAAACGCGACTTCAGCTTCATTATTCCATTTAATTGGTTGTTTCTTTCCTAAACCTTTCAGCAAAGCATTAAGTGGTGCTACTAACGTTGCAAAATTTTTTACAAACCGTCTGTACCATGAACATAACCCTATAAACCGTTTAATCTCTGTAGTTGTACTAGGACGTTTATAATTTAACATATCCTGTACTTTTTCTATATCTGTGCGTAACCCTTCTCTATCCAAAACAAAACCCAAATACTTTAATGATTTTCTAAAAAATTTACACTTATCAAAATTTATTGTAAGATTAGCTTCTTTTAAAATACGATAAACCTCTTTTAGCAGACGTATATGTTCTTCAAAACTAGATGATACTATTATTATGTCATCTAAATATACAAAAATATATGGTTCAAAGGCAGCACCAAACAATTTATCCATCAATCGTTGTTGCCTTTGCGCCGCGTTAGCCAACCCAAAACACATACGATTAAAGTGAAATAGACCATAGCCAGGTACAGTGAAAGCGCATTTTTCCTTTGACCTTTCAGTCAGTGGAATCTGCCAAAAAGCTTTTTTCAGATCGATTGTAGAAATATATCTCGCCTTACCAAGCATACTTAAAATTCTATCAATTTTTGGTAATGGATAAGAATCCTTCTTTGTTTGAGCATTTAATTTTCTACCATCGAAACAAAGCCTATGCGATCCATCAGATTTTTTCACTAACAATACCGGACTATTATAATCGCTATTCGAAGGAGAGACTACCCCTTGTGCTAACATATCTTTTAATTCTTTAACTAAAATTTCTTGCATATACGGAGACATTTGGTATTGTCGCATTTTAAAAGGTTTGTTATCCCCAGTATCAATATCATGTTTCATTATATGAGTACACCCTAACTTATCTTTTTTTAGTTCTTTGAACAAATCTTTAACTTTATTAGCTAAATGTTCCTGATCACTACTTAACTCTAAAATTCCAAATTCATTACTAGAATTAATACTATTTATTTCTACTTTATTCAAAAATTTCCAAGAATTATTTTCGAAACTTAGAGATATAGAAAATTGTTTCAAAAAATCTACTCCAAAAATAAATTCTGTTTGCAAAGTCGGTACTACTAAAATTTTTAAAACATTTACTGTATCATTGACTGTAATTGGTAACTCCACAAAACCTAAAACTTTTTGATGTGCCTTATCAGCCGTAGTTACATATGGTATACTACTATTACAAATTTCTAAATTTAAACTTTTAATCAAACTAATTCCCAAATTTCCTATAACTGAACAGTTAGCGCCAGTATCTATTAATGCTACTATTTGCTTATTAGCGATACTTGCTTTTATATAAGGCCTATTATCATTTGGTAAATTTTCAAAAGGATTTAAATTTACTAAGGAAATTAAGTGATTTTTATAAGATGCTTTTACTTTTTCTAGCCAAATTGTCCAATTGAACCAATTGTCTTCGTAGCTACTAGTTATCTTACTATCAGGTATGGCCTTATGAAGTAGTGAGCGTCGGCCGGGATTTCCCACTACTGCTCTACATTTTTTTGACAATTAGAACAATCTTTTAAAAATACGTCTTTTTTTCCACAACGGTAACAAAACTTAGTCCTTTTTGCAAGACATTTACTAAAAACATGATTAATTCCATTACAATTATAACAGACTATTTGCTTTACTTGATTACTACTATTTACTGTACTATTATTTTCTGAACTGCTATTTTTCTGATTTTTATTACTATTAAAATTACTGCTACTATTACTACCAAAAGATTTATATCCATTATTTCTGAAATTTCTATTATAGTTACCATTACTATTATTATTATTTCTAAAATTGTTACTAAAATTACTATTTGAATTTATCTGACAACAGTGCCCTTCTTTACAAACATTTTTACTACTACTTGCTTTATTTACACAACTACTTTCCTCTGCAAAACTACTATCTTGAGTTTCTACCACATTTACCCTAGGTACTGATTTCTTATAAATTGCGTTTTTATTTGTTACACTTTTTTGTTTCAAAATGTAAGCTTCATCTAACTTTTTACAATACTTTCTGAGGTCTTCAATCGAGTTTACTTCTACTAATGATAACGGAGTAAAATAATGTGGAAGTATCCTTTCCCTAATTGTTTTCAATTTTGTAAAATCACTAGGATAACGCAAAAGTCTCTTAAATAATGTCTCCATAGCCGCTGTAAAAACTGAAATTGACTCATCTGGTTTTTGATACTTTGCCCTGATGTCATCCCAAGTATGATCATCTACACTAGCAGACAAAAATTCTTTCTTTAATAATCCTATTAACTCTGACCAATTATTAACTGAACTTTTAACTGACAAAAACCAAGAGAGCGCCGGCTCTTTAAATAAGTCATAAGCTGTTTTAAATAAAATTTCATCTGAGACGTTTCTACAAACTTTTAAATAATCTACTTTTTCAATGAACGAAAGTACGTCTCCAGTACCGTCAAAAGAAACACCCCATTTATAAACAGGTACAGGCTTTATAAAGTCCGGGTCTGATCTAGCCGAAGTATTAGCTGCTGCATGAAACGTTGTGTCATTTAAAGAAATTCTTGTCATATTAGTTTCATTGACCTTATTCTCATGCGCAGTATGAGCCTCAATCAAATCCGCCTCTAATTCTAAACAAGTGGCTTTAGAAATCTGTAAAAATTTTGTCCTATCTGCTTCTTTATCCTTTACTTCCGGAAACCTATTTAAACGCTTATTTATGTGCGCTAGATTTGACTTTATACGAATGAGTTGAGAAATTGAGTACTCAAACTCCTCAAGTTCTTTAACTAAAGTTTTTACAATATCAATATTATCATTAATAGCTTTTACCTCATTATTGAAATTAAACTCCGGATCGACATATTTATTGTCCTCCGTTTCCCTTGCTATAGCTCTACTCAATGTTTTAATTTTCGCATTTCTATCATTCCTAGCCGTTAAAGACCTAATACGCAATTCATAATTTATTTGCTCTACCGTCAAATATCTAAGATCCATTTTATTTAAATCTTCCATGATTAAAATTTTAATTTATTACTAAAATTTACTATCAAAAATCTGTCAAAATCTGTCAAAAATCTTTCGCAATCTCTCTTTAAATAGTCAATATTCTTTCTAAAAATATTCACTCTCAAAAATCTTTTGAAAATCTTTCAGAAATCTTTCAAAAATCTCTCGCAATCTCACTCAAAATTTGCAATATTTTTTCAAAAATACTTGCCCTGTCCGCCACTCTTTTTTAGATTCGGATCGGAACCAAAAACTCCACGATTTATTCTCGCGTACTACTACACCTTTTTTTGTTCACCCTGTATATTTCAGAATTTCACAAACTCAAAAAATCTCTCATCTTTCATCAAACTTTAATCCATTCTATATATTTTAGAATTTCATAACCAAAAACCTCTCAACTTTATTTTCTCCTATATATTTTAGAACTAAAATAACTCACTGGCCAAACTTTTCTCTCTTTATTTTACTCTATATATTTCAGAATTAAAATAATCAAAACTATGCACCAAAATGCTTGCTTTTCAAAAAAAATTCTCTCTAACTTTTATTTTTACCCTGTATATTTCAGAATCAAAAATAACCAAAAACTGTACCACTGCGTCCAATACTTTTTTTATTACGATCCTATATATTTTAGAATTCGAATAAAACTCAAAACTTTACCCTTTTGGTACTCTCAACCTATCCGTGGTTTCTTTTCTCCCTGTATACACCAAACTATTTTTTAAACATTGCACACCTATTGTTTAAATCAAATCAACAACCATATCCAGTTTTGTCTAAATATCTTAAAAATATCTTAAAAATATCTCAAAAAAAATTTTTTTTTTTTTTTTTTTTTTTTTTTTACTTTATATTTTTTTCACAAACTTCAAAAATTTAAAAGTTAAACTAGCTTAATCCCACGTTATTTGGGCGCCATTGTGTACCGCGTTTTCCTGTCTAGAATAAGTAAAAACTAAAAAATTATCAGGCACTGCCCTGGTTACTTATTATAGAAAAGAAAATGTACGGTTGCGATCGGCTAACTGGCATCAGTACGGGCACAGGGGTTCATGGATTAAAAATTATGATAATAAGCTTAGTTTAACACCTTGGGCGCCAGAATCTTGTAAACATACATGTGCTTGGCAGTTTATGTGTTAAGATTCAAACACATAAAAAATAATGTACTAGAATATTAATTATCTTTTACAGCATGTATAAACCTGAAAAATAACTATGATTTGAATAGATTTGTATATCTTGTGTTGATTATAATTTAAACAAAAACTCAAATATGTGCTGTTACAATGTTTATTTAAAATGACAAGTAGACAACTTTAATTAATCATATTAATTAAAATAAAATTATAAATTACCAAAAGTATGGTGAAAAGACCCCATTGCGAAATATAAAAAAAAAAATGTGGTGAACTACCCTATTGCAAAAATGTTAAAATATGTATACCAAAATTATTATGGTGAATAACCTAAATAAAAACAGTACTATAAGGTATGTGTTAATAAGTGAAAAATAGTAATCTAGGCGTACGGCCCAAAGTTGCAACTTTGTTTACAAACCAACCTAGAATATTCATAATAAAATAGAGCACCTTAATAAATATTAAAATTTGAGAACTTGGATATTTTACCAAAAATAAATATAGTAAACCGCATTTTCATTATTTACACTAAAACTATAAAAACCTGTTAATTAAAGTTGTCCCTGGAACGACCAAATACGTTGTCCCACTCCCTGATGATGTACGTCACTGTGCAGAACATTTCCTTGTCCTTGCCTTGAGGACTCCTTACAAATTTGAACACGTTTGAAACTCAAACGCTTGAGGATCCATTGAAACGTTTGTAAACCTCTTGGCTTAAAAACGGTACTGCAATTTACTGAACATCTTGAAAAATCTTGAAAACTCTTGAAAACTAATGTGGAAAATTGAAGAACACCTCAATGAAAATTGAAGTTAAAGTTGAAATGGAAAGCTTCGCCATCGATACTCGTAAAATTTGAGATAACGGTAACGTTGTAAAATATAAAAGCTTCACCAACAATATTCATAAAATTTGGGATAGAGGTATCGTCAAAATATTCGAAGAACGTTAGAACAGAAATGGAAAAGCTTCACCAACAATCTAGAAAGAAAGAACAGCGACTTTAGAACTCAGCCATCGATATGAAAAATCGAAATCCGTAATTAGATTTAAAATAAACTTACCCAGTCCAAAACTGAATTAATTGGAGCAGTAAGTGCTGAATACTAGAATACTCTGCAGCCTGAAGCCTTCATCTGTACGCCTCTAATGAAAATAAAGAAAACAACGTGTTAAACACTTGTAACTTAGGTAACCAAAAAGCGACTTACTTTGAAAGATGAATATTGTGGAATTTCCATTAAAACTGCTTGAACTAATTACGTAGGATTATACTACACTTCATTACAAACTTATTGCAACATTTTTACACAAACATAAACCACGGATGGTTTCACAAAAATCAGATTCTGATTTTACGACCTGAACGCCATTGCTTGTCGTTTTGAAAAAGAACGCCTCTCCCTTCAACTCCGGCAAGGTACAAAACTCCCCCCGTGGCGAAACTTGGAACTACGAACAACAAATCGATTTTGAGGGTAGGCAACACAAAAAACATCTATTCATAATCCCCATAATACTTGAAAATAAAGAAAAAGAATACTCTAAATAAGTTTAAAATGCCTAGCCATACATCTAACAATCGTTTCATATGGTTTAAGAAATGATACGACGAAAATAAACCAACTTGAAGTCATCAGCTGACCATGCAATGCATACTGTATACCTGAATGCGGGTAGAAGTAAAACTAACCTCAAAATTAGGTAAACAATCTTTGATAATGATTTTATCCGACTTCCAGAAGCTTTAGCTGTGATTAAAAAGGTAAGACTATCTGAAAAACATCAGTAGCTAACTCAAGTACTGAATGTAGTAGATTACTAGACGTTTGTTATTATATTTTAGGCTATCAAAAGTAAACACCAAAAATAAGACAAATTCTGTAATAAAAGAAAAATGACCCAGCAAATGGAATCAAGGACCATCGCAAGACTTCCACAAGACCATACAATAAGTCTGTACTCAATCTTATATGTGCAAATAGAAAGAAATACTAACTTCTGAAAAAATGGTAACATCGTATGATTACGTGACACAGATCAGGTAATCTTTAAAAACAGTGGCAGTCATAACTGCTACAGCATCAAAAAAAAAACTAAAAAATGCACCAATAAAAATTTCAATACTGCAGGGCGATTCTACCTCGAAAACTATAAAAAAAAGTTTCCATACACAAATATCTACAAATCGCTTTTAAAGGAGCTACTACACTTAGAACTGATTTTCGAACCTAGATGTATAGGAGCTTTTTTATAGTTTTTTATGTAAAATCACCCAGCAGTATTAAAATTTTTATTGGTGTATTTTTTAGTTCCGATTTTTGATGAAAGTGAAATTGTCCATTTAAATGAAATTTTCTCGAAAACGGTTGGTTCTACGGTCTTACATAAGGAGTACCTTTTGTATGTATTTTTAATCAGAGATTAGTATTTTATTGAAAAAATATCAAAAAATCTACAGATAAAAAAGTTTGGAGCAAAAAGCTGACATCGCCCCACCCCCTCCCCATTTTGCACGACCTTAATCAATGTTAAGGCTTGTGCAAAAATTCGTGGTTCATAGTGTTCCAGATATATTAAGTAAAAACTACTTCTCAGATGTACCCTTACGAACTTTTTTTCCTTTTTTCGGACCTAGAATCACCCCTTAAAATTTTGAATTTCTGAATCACCCTATATAATAATATTCTAGGCTTACGAGCTATAAATAGTATAATAAACGTATTAAAAAATAATTCCCATCATTAAAAACTGATACCCTACTTTTTTTGGCGAGTATAGTAAGTCATTTAAAAAATTAGTTTCGCATAAAAATGTACTTAAATAATTATTGCCTATAATAAAAAGAAACAAAAAGATTGGTAAACCACTTTTTAAATAACTTCCTATAACAATTTTTTAACAGTAATAAAAATTAGCCACTTTATTTAAAAAAAAAATAAATAAAAATTTATTGGCAATAAACCAAAATAAAAGTTATGGTTTTTAGCGAATCGACCTAGAAATGTGTGGGTCATGAGTTTAAAAATTTTTAACGGCTGTAAAGGGACAAAAGGGAATTTTAATTATACGCGAAATTAAGTACATAATATATAATATATATACACGAAGAAAAGGCCAAAAGACTATATTCAAGTCGTAAAAAACTTAATTAACCAAAACGTGCTTAACGGTTCCACCGCACTTGATCATCATCACTAAAGGAGCAGAAACACAGATTATTATAGCTACTTTCCATTCAACTAAGAACTAAGTTTATAGTAAGCTACTTCCACATAACTACATTAGAGCACTAGATAGGTAGGTTTGTTAGGGTAGGTGGGTAGTTTGAGTGTTTCGGCAGTTTTTGTTTAGTGTGTAAACTACCTACCCTAACAAACCTGCCTATCCGGTACTCTAAACTACATAAGCAGCTTATAACTTCCCTTACCCCCTGGACTATGTAGTCGCGTCCCAGGGCCGCAACCAAAAAAAAAATCTAGGGGGGGCTCAGCCCCCAGGGTAAAAAAAAAGCTTTGTCCCTAGCGGTTTCTACCAAACTTGGCGCCTCTGCAAAAAAGAATTACCTTCACGAAAAAAAAGCTTTACCCCTGACGGTATCTACCAAACTTTGAAATACAGTATTGGCGCCCCAAAAATTACATTACTAAAAAAAAGCTTTTCCCCTAACGGTATGTACCAAGCTTGGAGCCCCAAAAATTACCTTCAATGAAAACAAGCTTTGTCCTTGACGGTTTCTACCAAACTTTGCGCCCCTGCAAAATAAAATTGGCGCTCCAAAAAAATATTAGTGGGGCTCAGCGAAAACGCCAGGGGGGCTTAAACCAAGGCCAGGGGGGCTTAGCCCTCCTAGTTACGGCCCTGTCGTGTCCATCGGCAGTTCAGCTAAGTTTGTACTTTGTTTTTACTCAATGGCGATTTCTCCCGTTAGATTAGACAGGGACAAATGTTCTACCCAAAAAGGATAGAAGACATACATACACTCCCACTTCCACCCAACCAAACAAATTCTGTATTTGTTCTTTGTTAAACAAATACAATATTTACTTGGCCGGGCGAAAAGTGTAACTATAGTATTTTTATTAAACAAATTACTGGCGCCATCTAAATTTTAGTAGAATTATCTTATTCTACAGATTCACATTAGCTATGTTCGTTCGTGCTGCTCAGTGCTACACTCTCCGGCCAACCAAAAAAATACTGTATTTGTTGTATGAAAAACAAATACAGTATTTATTTGGTTGGCTGGAAAGTGTAGCACAAATGAGATAGAGATAGGGTAGACGTCTTTTGTTTCATAATTCTAGTTGTAGAGAGCTCCATTGATTTATTTGAACTGCATCTGCTCTGCGCCACTTTAATATAAAAATTTGGCAATTCGTTAAAGAAGTTTGTTGTTTACATTCAAAATTAGTGTTGCCGCCTAAGGCCTATCGTCTCGTTATCGTTGGACAGAACGATAGCGAGAGGTGAAAAAATATCGTATCGTTGTAACGATCAGTCAGAGACAGTCGAATGTTGAAGCCACCTAAAATCAGATAAAAATATTTGACACAAACGTCATTATTTAATTTTTGAATTTAATGATTTTTAAAATGCAAATATATTCTTTAAAAGGCATTATGCATCATACATTAGCACATTATAAAAAGGCTTTTATCTTTTAAAATCATATCGCAGGCAGGAACCGCTTTAACATTGTCATATTTTTATAGCAGATACAAAAACAAGAACTCCTGGCAGATGCACTAAGTACCTAACTAGGACTATAGTAAGTACGGTAGTATTTGACTAATACGAGGGGTAATTTAAAAGAAGGCAAAAATTCCAGATCTGGTGTTTGTAGGATTTGAGTGCTAAACATCAATTTTAACATTATTTTGCTTTCCCATGTTTACTTTCTCATAAAGAAAGTATTGTCATAGAAAACAAATTAAATTTTTTTTTGCCTAAATCATCTTATTTTTTCCTGAAAGTTCGAGAAAAATCAAAATAATCAAAAAAAATATGTTTGTCGATCTGTCTTAAGACTTAAGAAAGCTTTGAGCTAGAGATTTAAAATTTGAGATGCAGATATTATATAATTTTATATTCCTTTTTTTTATGAGAAAGTAAACATGGGAAAGCAAAATATATAAATACTGTTAAAATTGATGTTTAGCACTCAAATCCTACAAACACCAGATCTGAAATTTTTGCTTTCTTTTAAATTACCCCTCGTATTAGTCAAATACTAGCGTACTTACTATAGTCCTAGTTAGGTACTTAGTGCATCTGCCAGGAGTTCTTGTTTTTGTATCTGCTATAAAAATAGGACAATGTTGAAGAGGTTCCTGCCTTGGATACGATTTTAAAAGATAAAAGCCTTTTATTATGTGCTAATGTATGATGCATAATGCCTATTAAAGAATATATTTGCATTATTAAATTCAAAAATTAAATAATGACGTTTGTGTCAAATTTCTTTAACTAATATTAGATGGCTGAAATATTCAACTTTTACGCTGGAACGATAAGTATCGTTATCGCGAGAGGTAGGCGAGAGGTAGGCGATAACGAGAGGCCTCTCGTTATCGTTTGTGCGAGACGATAATTTTTGAACTATCGCATCGTAGTTGCGATACGAGAGGTATTTATTGGCGATAACTATCGCTTTAGGCGGCAACACTATTCAAAATCAATCAATCAATCAATTTTGTTTACATGTTATATCAGATATCCAAAATATTTGGAGTTTATGAAGTGAGGTTTTCTTCGAAGATGATCTTGCCTAAGAATTAGTTTTAAAAGGAAAGATCTCTAGCATAACTACCCTTATAAACTTCAAATATTTTTGATTTTACATAAAAAGATTGGATAGATTTTGCATCCAAACCACAAACTTCTTTAAAGAGATGCTTCGAGATTGTCATGTTATCCATGAAAATGTGCCTCAAAATATGCTAATTTCCTGAAAATCATTTTTTATAGATAACACTGCCCAACACTAAAAAATTTTCCGACACCATTTTAGTTGGGTCTGGCTATGTTTAATGCGCTGATTTTAGATATAGCGCACAGTGTTTCTTTCCTCTAGTTGCAGTAAAAAAATAATTAAGGTCTAATTAATTTTTTTTTTGCGGTGGATTAGACCTTTAAGGCCCTAGGTCTCTAAGCTAAAGCTAGCAGATTTATTTTTCGTATTTTTTCGCTAATTTTCTTAAAATTTTTAAATGAATACTAAAGATATAGATCTCATTTTTATAAACAACACTAACACACATGTGGGGTTTGTAAGAATAAAAAAAAATAGATTAAATCCAGTAACGAAGATTTTACGGGGAGTTATTGAAAGCAGAACAACAATATTTTAAATTATTAAGGGCCACTTGCACCAATGATGGTTTAACTTTAAACTTGGATTAAATTGACGGATGGCCAATCAGAACGCAGCATTTTTAACTTAAACTCGGTTTAGCTGAGTTAATCCCGTACCAAAATTTGGTGCAAGTGGCCCTTAGTGTTATTAATTATTTTAATAATTTAGGAAAATATTTATCAGAAATAAATATTTTTAGTTGGGCCTGGTTAGGGTTCTTATAGTGGTATAAATTAGATTAAATAAAAGGGTTTTCTTTTAGTCAATTACCACGATTTATTATAAAATTGGTTAATTACCGTGACTCGAGTTTCGTCATCATCGTCAGACGGTCTGCGGACAAGAAAAATATACTTTTACGATTAGTTCATACAGATAAAATTAAAATAGGCTTACCATTATACATAAAAACAATTATTTAAACGTAAGACAGTTAAAATTAATATTAAAATTATGGTATGCGGTCACATTTTTGTTGGAGGGTTAGGTTCTTCTTCTTCTACTTTGCTAAAATACATCTAAGGTTGTTCTATTCGTATTCCATTTCTCACTTCTCTCATTTTCTTATTTGGTACAAGGGCGAGGAAAAATGGGGTAGTGGGGAATTTTGTTTGATAATTCAGTATTAGGTCGGGGGATATTTGTGAATGAATTGTTATTTCCATTTGTTCTAGGAGTTCTTGTTTTTGCTTGTCATTTATATTGTGTAAGACTTCAAAACCTGTGTTTATGTCAAATGAATGGTTTTCGAGGGCCAGATGGAGTGGGAATTGTGGTTACCTTTAATGTGCTCGATTATTCGAGTGGAAAACCGACGTTCCGTACAGCCTAAATAAAATGCAGGGCAGTTTTTGCAAGTGAGTTTATAAACTCCGGATTTTTCAGTGTTGGCAATGGGATCTTTATTGTGGACTATTAAGCTAAAAAGGGTATTTCTGTTTTAGAAAGAGATTTTATAATTTAGTTTCTTAAAATAGTTGCTAAATTTAAGACTAAGGGGGCCTATGTATGGAAGGGATAAACATTTTTGGTCATTATCTATATTTTCTAGTGTAGTATCGAGATTATTTTTTCGGAGTTTTTTAGAAATAAGGCGGTGTACAAGTAAGCTTCGACGTCGAGAGTCTTTATACTAATGTCCCTGTACAAAAAACATTGAAAATAATCAACGCTCTTCTCTTCTCTAGTAATCTTTCAGATACTGATGCTGAAACCATTAATGACCTCTTACACCACTGTATGAAACAAAACTTTTTTCAATACAATAAATCCTATTTTATAAACCCCACGGGATTGGCAATGGGATCCCCACTTAGCTCGCTTATGGCAGACATACACGGTGTATTTGAAATAGGGTCGGAAATTTTAACAGATGGTTTTACATCATAAAAAATGACAAAAAGTTCCTATAAACATATGTCTAAAAATGCGTCATAAGGGAGCTACGCCCCTTTGAAAGTGGCTAAAAAAATCGGTTTTTATTTAATAACTCAGGAACCCTTTGAGATATATTAACGAGGTTTTGCACGTGAATTAATCCTAATAAGGCCCATCTTTGTATGTAATTTTCACGTACTTATTTAAACCAGGGGTGTGCGAAACGGGGGGGGCTTATCAGTTTTTTGTCCCAAACTTTTTTCTGTGTAACTTTTTTGCAATTTTATTTTTAAAATATGATTCCTCAGGTCAAAATACATAAAAAAGGTACTCTTATTGTAATACTGTAGGATTAATTGTTTTCGAGAAAAATTCATTTGATGGTGAAATTCCACGGTTCGAGGACGAAAAATTAAATACTAAAATGTTGAAAACCAAAATTTTAATGATGCAGGGCGAATGTACATTAAAAACTAAGAAAAAAACCTCATATACAGGTACTTCCAAAAATGAATCCTAATGGAGCTATGGTCTCCTAAATATGCACCATTTTTAAAGGGCTATGGTAGCTTTAAAAGCGTTTTTTCGACCTACATGTATGGAAACTTTTTTTCTTAGCTTTTGATGTAGAATAACATTGCATCATTAAAATTTTGGTTTTCGACATTTTAGTATTTAATTTTTCGTCCTCAAACAGTGAAATTTCACCTTCAAATTAACTTTTCTCGAAAACGGTTAATCCTACAGTATTTCAACAAGAGTACCTTTTTTATGTATTTTGACCTGAGGAATCATATTTTAAAAATAAAATTGCAAAAAAGTTACACAGAAAAAAGTTTGGGACAAAAAACTGATAAGGACCCCCCTTTTCGCACACCCCTGGTTTAAATAAGTACGTGAAAATTACATACAAAGATGGGCCTTATTAGGATTAATTCACGTGCAAAACCTCGTTAATATATCTCAAAGGGTTCCTGAGTTATTAAATAAAAACCGATTTTTTTAGCCCATTTCAAAGGGGCGTAGCTCCCTTATGACGCATTTTTAGACATATGTTTATAGGAACTTTTTGTCATATTTTATCATGTAGAATCACCTGTTAAAATTTCCGACCCTATTTCAAATACACCCTGTATATATGGATTTCCTGGAGACTAGGATTTTCACCTCTAACCACCCAGGTTTAAAACTCATTAAGTACTGGTACCGATATGTAGATGATATCTTCCTTTTCTGGTTAGGTTCCATTATACAACTTTTCATATTCCTAGATTACATAAACAACTTAGATCCACATATAAACTTTACGGTAGAGATTGAAAACAATGGCACCATAAACTTCTTAGATTTGACGGTTTCAAAAGAAAACTTAAAACATGTTTTTAAAATTTATCGTAAACCAACTCAAACAGACCACATTATCCCAGAGAAATCCAATAGCCCTTTCTGCCATAAGCTTGCTGCGCTACACAGTATGATACACAGACTAATAACCTCAAACCTTTCCCCCATTAACTACCAAATAGAGCTAAATACAATAGAACGTATTGCGGCGAGTAACGGATACACCCCTTCCCTTGTACACCGCCTTATTTCTAAAAAACTCCGAAAAAATAATCTCGATACTACACTAGAAAATATAGATAATGACCAAAAATGTTTATCCCTTCCATACATAGGCCCCCTTAGTCTTAAATTTAGCAACTATTTTAAGAAACTAAATTATAAAATCTCTTTCCAAAACAGAAATACCCTTTTTAGCTTAATAGTCCACAATAAAGATCCCATTGCCAACACTGAAAAATCCGGAGTTTATAAACTCACTTGCAAAAACTGCCCTGCATTTTATTTAGGCTGTACGGAACGTCGGTTTTCCACTCGAATACCCGAGCACATTAAAGGTAACCACAATTCCCACTTCTTTAACCATCTGGCCCTCGAAAACCATTCATTTGACATAAACACAGGTTTTGAAGTCTTACACAATATAAATGACAAGTAAAAACAAGAACTCCTAGAACAAATGGAAATAACAATTCATTCACAAATATCCCCCGACCTAATACTAAATTATCAAATAAAATTCCCCACTACCCCATTTTTCCTCGCCCTTGTACCAAATAAGAAAATGAGAGAAGTGAGAAATGGAATACGAATAGAACAACCTTAGATGTATTTTAGCAAAGTAGAAGAAGAAGAACGTAACCCTCCAACAAAAATGTGACCGCATACCATAATTTTAATATTAATTTTAACTGTCTTACGTTTAAATAATTGTTTTTATGTATAATGGTAAGCCTATTTTAATTTTATCTGTATGAACTAATCGTAAAAGTATATTTTTCTTGTCCGCAGACCGTCTGACGATGATGACGAAACTCGAGTAATTAACCAATTTTATAATAAATCGTGGTAATTGACTACAAGAAAACCCTTTTATTTAATTATTTTAATGTTTAAAGCAAGGAGAAAAAGTTTTTTATTTTTAGTTTTGTATTTTTTTCATAATAAATCTAATTTATTGCTATGCTAAAAATAAATAAAATACTTCAATATTTTTGCTTTTTTTTCAAAAACCCCTGGTAAAATCTCCGTCACTGGATTGAATCTAGAACTTCAGTTAGTATTGCGTATAAAAATTAGAATCGTATCTTTTGTATTTATATAAATTTGATTTTTATCAAAATATATCGAAAAAATGATAAAAAATCTAATTTGTTGAATTTAGAAGCCTATTAAAAACAAACGAATAAAGATATTTTAAATCCGCTTTTTTGGCCCCACTAATAGAGAACCAATCCACGGCAAAAAAAAAATTAGACCTTGATTTTTTTACTACAACTATAGCAAAAAAAAACACTGTGCGTTATACCTCGAAAAAATGAGCTGATCGAGAAAAACGGAAAAAGGTTACGAAATCAGCACATCAAATATAGCCAGGCTCAACTAAAAGGTCCCCGGCAAACAAAACAAAAATTGTAGACCATAAATAAATAAATTATACTATTTAAATTTTGTTACGTATTTTGTATTACGTTCAGACTGTGAACCAGTATCACAGTGGACCAGAAAAAAAGGGACAATAGTCTGTTTTTTATTGCATACGGCCATTTTTGGCACTGCAGATTACGAAAAAAAATATTAAAAAACCTGAAAAAAAAAATTGCATCATTCTAAACTTTTCAAAAATTTCTGACTTAGCTGAAATTTGGTGTAAAGGCTCCTTTTAATAATCCTAATGAGGACCAATACCCAAAATATGGCCTAACCTAAAATGTAGAAATATTATATGGCCGATTTATTTTTTAAATTTTGCCAAAATTAAGGAAAATATGGCACAGAACAAAAAAATATGAAAGATTCAGCCTATTTTGTTATGGGTTATTTTCCTTATATGTTCTATTACTGTAGAAATTTCATGATTTTATACTGGCCCGTTTTTTTTTAATTTAATTTTGAGAAAAAATAATTTAAAATTTGGTAAAATACTCTAAATTCTTATATTCTAATAGAATATATATTTTAATATTAAACAAAATTACCCTAAAATAATTACAGATTTAATAAGAAAAGCTCTTTATAAATACATATTTATACATATTATTTTTATTATGCAAGAAAGAAAAATTCTTCATATTTTGCCAAATTTTTAATAATTTAAAAAAAAATTAATTAAGGAAAAACGGGACAGTATAAAGTCATGAATTTTTTACAGTAATTACTAATACATGTAAGGAAAATAACCCATAAAAATGGTCTGAATATTTCATATTTGTTGTTTTGTGCAATTTTTTCGTTAATTTTGGCAAAAAAAAAAAAAAAAAACGGGCATATTTATTTCTCCATTTTGAATTTTGAATCAGTATTAGCATTACCAAAACAAGTCTTTATACCAAACTTCAACTAAGTCGGAGATTTTTTAATGTTTTTTCAGATTTTTAACTATTTTTATCATAATCAGCCTCGCAAAAAATGGGACCAATTTAGGCCTTTCCATTACGATTTTTTTTTCTTAAATATTAAAAAATAAATTATGTATATGAGTAAACATTTTTTCTTCGTAAATCTTTAATAGTCCAGTCAAATAGCGAAAAATTCCTTTGTTAAATTGCAATAAATGTACACGATACTTTAAAGGGTAGTAGTGGATAGTAACAGAAAACTCCTGTTAGTTTTTCACCCGAAATTTGCGCAAGGGGTGTCAGCTATCTTGAATTTTAGGGATGAGTGCGGTTATCTCTCTAAATATGTATCTTACGATAAAAATACATATAAGCAATTAAGTAGGTAATTTCCAACAATTTTTGTTGGGATCATTTTTTATATTAATAACAATCAAGTTATAAATATTCAAAAATGGCCATGTTGGGGGTGAAATTGATTTTTTCGATTTTTCAGCCAAATTATTCATTGTAGGATAAAAGTGGTTATAAACAAACTTGTAGCTCTTGAAATTCTCTGTAAGTTTAATGTATTATGCATTTTCATAGTTATTTTGTTACGGTTACAGTGGGAGCTGAAAGTCAAGTTGCGCCCTCTGTAACCGTACCAAAGTACCTATGAAAATGTATAATGTATGAAACTTATAGAGAATTTCAAGAGCTACAAGTTTGCTTATAACCACTTTTATCTTCCGATGAATAATGTGGCTGAAAATGAAAAAAAAAAAACAATTTTACCTGTAACATGTCTATTTTTGAATTAACTCGGTTGTTATTAATACATTAATAAGAATAAATTAAAAAAATGATCTAAACAAAAATTGTTGGAAATTCCCTCTTTAACAAAATTGGTTATATGCATTTTTATCGTAAGATGAATATTAAACAACTCACCACCCCTAAAATTCAAGGTAGCGGATACCCCTTACGCAAATCACCAGGTGAAAAACTAACAGGGGAGTTCTATTACCATCCACTACAACCCTTTAAAATATCAGCCGATGTACATTTATTGCAATATACATTTATTAATTGATGGACTATAATTATTTTAAGGTAATTTTGTGTAATATACGAATAGAAAAGAAAAATTACTTATATTTTTTTTTTCAAAATTAAATTTAAAAAAATGGGGCAGACAAAATCACGAAATTTTTGCAGTAATTGCTAGGAAAATAACCCATAACAAAATGGGCTAAATCTATGTGTTTTTTTTTTTTTTTTGTTTTGTGTCACATTTCCGTTAATTTTGTGAAAATTTAAAAAAAAATTGGCCATATTTATTCCACCATTTTGAATTTTAAGTTTTTGGGTATTGGACTTAATATTAACAAAATAAGCCTTTATACAAAATTTTAGCTAAATCGGACTTTTGGAAAAAATTAGAACCACTAATGAAGTGAAAAAGTTTTCTTTTATCAGATTTTTTACTATTTTCAGCAGTGCAAAAAATGGTCCTATGCACTAAAAAAAACACTTTTGTAACTTTTTTTTCTGGGACCACTGTGTAGCTCTAATCTCTTTATCCTATTAAATTTTGTAATTAGACAAATCTAGGAAACCAAGTGTTTTGAACTTTGTATTGATAACCGATTGCATAAAATAATTGTAGCATATTATAAAACAAACATACGGAAATGCGTCCTAAGCTTTATCAATATTTCTTAATAATTTATCTGTAAATTAAAAAAAATAAATTTATTCGTGTAGATTATAAACAAGCCGTGAAGATTGTATGCTTCGCTTCTATAGTAAACTCTTCACAGTGGAAATTATATTGCGTTCTCTTCCGATAAACTTCCCAAAACATGTTTTTTTAAGCCCGTTATTTTACTTTATCGGCCTCCCATTCCGGGGCACCTGCAGGATTTTTGATAGGGGGGAAGCATATTCGGCTTAACAATATTACAATAAAAAGTTTTTGCTAAATTGAGTGGTATCACGATTTTTTTGAATGTTTAAACACAATATTTGGCACCCCAGGCAAAATTTTTTAGAAATCTTAAGGTATCGTATTTTCCAAAATTTCATAACATGCATACTATGCAATTATTTAATAACAAATATTGTGATATTAGACTGTTGGAAATCAAGATAAGCGCCACAGGCGATTTTTTTTTAAGTTTTAAGTTCCCATATTTTCCTAACAACAAAAAAGGAGAATTATTTTTAAATTTTTTCGAAATATTTAGGTTTTGCATTTTTCAGATACAGGTATGCAAATTATTGAATAAAATACATCAAAATATAGAATATATTAATAAAAATTGTTGTACCACCTTGTTAAACAGTTTAGCGCCGCAGGCGAAAATTTTTAGGATTTTTAATTACACGCATTTTCCAAACACCTTAGACTTAATAATAATAATTCATTTGAAAAAACAAATTATTTTATAAATTTTATGACCGGCACTCGAACTCGGCTTGGTAATCATAATATTATTATGGTTCCGCAGGCAAAAAATTTTATAAATTATTTTTCAAGCACTAGAATTTTCAAACCAAATTTTAATTATTTATAGACATTTTAAATACAAATTTCTTATGGATTTAGGTTTTGTAACCATTTTTTTTACAAAAAAAAAAACAAAATAAAATAATACATTATCTGAAAAGCCGGGGGGCTCCAGAAAATTAAGGAAATATCCATTTTGAGGTCCCGTAAGACGAATAAAACCATTTTCAGGATGATGTCTGTCTATCTGTAATCCCTTACGTTAATTACCAAACGGTTTATCCAATTGACATGAAATTTGGTATACAAGTAACATTTGGACATAAATATTTACAAAATAAAAATGAAAAAACAAATTCAAGGATAATTTTTTTGAAGAATTTTAAGTCGTTAGTTCAGCGTTAAAAAAAATATATTACAGTCAGATTGGGGGCCACAACAGATTTATTTATACCCCTAAATCTTTTTGTCTATGAACTTGTTTTTAGAATTGGTAAGAATAGTTATATAAAAAATTTACCGGACGGTCCTCCTATTTTTTATGGCAAAGAAGTGGAAAACTTTTTTTATGAATAGTTTTTTTTTAAATTGGTAAAAATATTTGAAACAATTCAATTTTTCCTCTTATTATATTATTTACAGCGCCTGCCCTAAAATAGTATATACGGTAGTTTAAAGTTTTCCAAAATTGCCAAAAAACGTCCTAGACTAAAAATTCTTGGATACAAATGTGTTTGGACTCTAGGGGGCCGTTGCCCCACTGGCTTTTTAGATATATATTATTTTGTTTCGATTTTAACAATTTTAAACTGTTCGGTCCTATAGATTTCTAAAAAAATGCCTGCGGCGATAGAAATGATTACCGACCTCAAATCCATAAGAAACTTGTATTTAAAATATTTTAAAAATAATTATAATTTGCTTTGAAAAAGTATTCGCCTGCGTAGTAATAACAAAGGCCATAAATTTTATTTAAAAGGTTTTTAATTTTTTTTTTGTTATTTTTAAGGTGTTTAGAAATTTAAAAATTCTAAAAACTTTCGCCTGCGGAGCTAAACTGGTTAATAGAAAGAGGGTGCAACAAATTTAATTAATAAATCATATTCAATATTTTGCATGCCTGTATTTTAGAAAAGGGAAACCTGAATACTTCTTAAGTTTTGGCCTGCGGCTCTAAAGATAATGTTTTAGAGATTTGCTCTGGCTATTTGAAGTTTTATAAATAATTTTCTTTTTAAATTGTAAATGTTAGGAAAATACGAAAAATCGCCTCAGGCGCTTAACTTGATTACCAATAGGCTGATGTTACAATATTAATTAATAGATTTTAAAACGTAATTGCATATGAAATTCCGAAAAATAAGATACCTTAGAATTAAAAAAAAAAATACCTGCGGAGCTAAATCCTGCAAGCGCCGATGTACACAACTACAACTATAACTACTCTTGGTACTAACGAGGGCCAGTAGCCCATAACTGTGCAGTCTACCAGTATATAATAGAATATTTAATTAAAAATATTTGTTGACGTTTTTAAAATACCATGAGCGGGGGATCCTTTGAACTTTGAGGTAAACTTTGAACAAATGCACTACTTTATTTACATTCATTTAATAACTTTATTAATATTTTAAAGTTAAAAATTTTGACACCTGCTGTATATATAGACGTATATATTATACCTTTCAACATGTTATGTTGGTATATGTGATTTTTCAGTATAGATTAAAATCGGTGTCCAAAAACCGCCAATTTTTGGTAAGTAAACTTTTACCTAAAATATAAAATAATATTGAATGATTTATTTAATGAAATCTATTAATGGTTTAACCTTATTTTTTTGCAGCACTGCTATATTTCTCGCCAGGGCCGGACAGAGCCAGCCCGGGCCCCGGTGATACTTTTTACCCGAGCCCCGAACTTTTCCAAAACATAATTGTCCCATGCAGGGCCGCAGCTAAGGCACCCCTGTACGCTGGGGGGCTGAAGTTCTGCAGGGGAAATTTTTTACGAATTATGTTAATTTCTATTTTTTTTTAATTTCATAACTTAAACTCAAGTTTTAGAGTCTTACATTAAAAAAAAATCTTAGCGCAGCAGGCGAAAAGTTTTACAAGCTTGATAGTCCATTTTAACTTTAAAACAGTACCTTAAATTTCAAAAAATGCAAGCTCTGGCGCCGCAGGCAATTTTTTTTACAAATTTGACGCTTACGTTTTACAAGCTTAAATTTAAACAAACGTAAATTAGTCCTAGCGCCACAGACGAAATTTTTTATGAATTTAAGGGTCTATGGTCCACTTGAAAAGGGCACTGTATATTTGCTCGTTTTGACGCCTTTCTTTTGGGTAAGTATAAATAAATAAACTGTTTATTGTAAACTTCCGACGCCGGGCCCCTCTCGAGCCAGGGGCCCCGGGTAATCTGCACGCCCCTGAATCCGGCCCTGTTTTTCCCTATAAACATGTAATTAAAATTATGCTGAAGCTAACATATCATTGAATAAGCTTGAAAAACTATAAGCGTTCAAAGATTCCTTACCCCTATATCTAACTTTGAACATATATAATTTTTATTTTTTATTTATAAGATAGATAGATATTAAGTGGCCATGTCTGGACATAGCTAAGGGCATATCCACAGGCCGCATAACAACATAGTACATAACAATGCGATGCCGTGATTGGCTTGATGTGCCGCCATGTATCTTGTAAGCCAATCGCGGCATCGCATTCTTATGTTTTAAGTTCTTATGCAAGCTTCTGGATAGGCCTAAAGTTGCCTTATACATAAAAAAACAGTAGAATTACTGCAATATTAATAGTTATTTAAATATTTTGAAAAAAAATCGTTTAAAGTATCCCCCACATTTCTCTCCTGACATGTAGTGCTGTGAAGAGTATAATAATATAACATTTAGTTCTTTAATAATATGATAAACAGAAGCAGTTTTGAAAGAAAGGCAAATTTATACCAGTTATTGCGATAACCTATTAAATCAATCAATAGTATTGATTTTCAAAAAAATATTTTCCATAATATATTATGAATATGGAAAATTTTGTCAGAAAACATATGGTCTTCTGTGCACACTGCACAAATGTTTGTATTTATTATTATAATTCGTTTTATTATTAATAATAAACAAAAACAATATTTCTTTACCGGAAAAGTTTATTTGTGGGAACATACGACTTCAGCGGCGGATATATTTAAAAGTTAACAAAAATTTAACAAAAAAATTATGTAAAATTAACCCCCAAAACCCCCCCCACAACTAAAATATCAAAAACCCTTTTTTTTACCCACGTGAGTTAATTTAATCCAGTAATAATAAAATTTTACTCTAAATAAAACACTCGCTTTAACCCCCCGTCATCCCCATGCGGTAAGTTAACCCTACAGGGCCCTCTCTGTTTTACCCACTTAAAATAAACTTGGACAGGTGAAATTAGGTACACATGCTTATCTCCCGTAAATACAATTTTATATGGAATGCCCCAACCCCAAAATAGCCTATACGGCTAAATGAACCTCTGTTTTAACCACCACAGAAAAAACTTAGAAAGTTGAAATTTAGTACGCATGCATATCTCCGTTGGCAATACGTTGTATAAAGTCTCTGCTTCCCACCCAATAAGGGTTACTTTACATATTAATAAAAGATAAATAAAACACTTGAAAATAAAATAATATAAAAAACAAGTTTTAAAGTTAAAACCCTTCTATTAATTAAATTTTATGTATAACTAAAAAGTTGAAAACAAGATATTTACATAAATTTTTAAAAACTAGATTTTTAAAAGAAGGATGTTGGAAACGTTTTTTAAACGATAAAAATTTCCAAAAACTTTCTTTTAAAAATCTAGTTTTTGAAAATGTATGTAAATATCTTGTTTTCAACTTTTTAGTTATACATACATAACATTTAATTAATAGAAGTGTTTTAACTTTAAAAGCTTGTTTTTTATATTATTTTATTTTAATACCTCTGGAACCCTATGAACCACAGTAACAAATTTTTGCACATGCCTTAGCATTGATAAATGCTATGATTTTAGGTAATTTTAGGTGAAAATTGTAGACAGGAGCGTGTAAAATGGGGAGCGATTTCACTTTTTTGCCCCAAATATTTTATCTGTAATTTTTTGACATTTTCTCAATAAAATATGATTTCTTCAAAAAACATCAAAAAGGTTCACCTTATGTAAACCATAGGTCTAACCGTTCTAGGGAAAGTTGCCGTTGAAGAGAAAATTTCACGTTCTTAGCATCTAGTAAATAGTAACTTAAAAATGCTCAATAAAAATTTCAATACTGCATCAATAAAAATTTCAATACTGCAGGGTGATTCAACATTAAAAATGGTGAAAAAAAGCGCACATACATCTAGATTCAAAAATAATTTTTAGAAGTACTATGGCCTCTTAAAGAATAACACTTTTAAGGGACCGTAGCTTCCTTAAAAGCTCTTTGTGGATATATCGTCAGATTAAAGTTACAAGGTTCTATTTGACAAAAAGTCCAACCCACTATTCGAGTAAATCGAAAAAGAAAAATTCGCATTCTACTTTCCTTACACTAAATAAAGATATGTTTGTTATCTTTTAATACAAGCTTTTTTAGGTAAGCCTTATTCAGTTTTTATTAAAAAACTTAACATACGTATTTATTTTATTTAATAAATAAATATTTAGAAATCACATAGGACTTTGTAACTGTACTGAAAATATTTTTTGATAAGCACATAGAACTTTGTAATTCTGTAAGAAAATAATAAAGTTAAATCTTAATATAATTTTTATTAATAAGAAAATAATTGAAAAATTATAACAAAATTATAAAGCTGGTTTTTAATTTCTAGTCCATTCTTCATATATACCCTATAAAATACCCAAAAAGCCGCATTTATTGGCAAATTATACTTTTGGGAAAATCTGCCTAAAACGTTGTATCCAAGAGTTTTTTAAGAAGTTTTTAAAGTCACTGAAACTGAATCCGATAATAAAAATTTTCTAACTTCACCCCGAAGGGGTGAGGGGGTAAACATTTTTAAATGTTAATATTTTCGTCAACATTGGTACATATGCGTTTTTGGGGTTAAAAAAATATATTTTCTGCAATTTTGGTTGGACCTACGGTATTACATAAATTTTATGTAGATATTTTTAACTAAAGAATCATATTTTATTGAGAAAATGTCAAAAAATTTACAGATAAAAAAGTTTGGGGCAAAAAAGTCAAAGGTACCCTATTGAAACTGACGGGTCTGCGCGGGATAAATGTTGCATAGACCGGACTTGAGCGGGTGAATTCCATCCGCTCAAGTCCGGTTTATGCACCATTTATACCCGCCCAGACCCGTCATTTTCAGCAGGATATTATAATAATTTTGCGTTGCCACAAAAAATTTTGTGCAATAGGATTAAGATCGTATCCAATATGTTAATAAAGGCATCTATAGCCCCTTAATCTAATCTTGTTAATCACATATTTATGTGACGATATATCGCTTTAAATTGTATACATATCGTGACGCAATACCCTACACAATATGTACTACACATGCATAGTTTATCAAGGATTCTAATGTTATTGTATTGTTTACATTATTCAAATGTACAAAAATGCAATCTATTTCTAATTGTTTGGATTTAAACAATAAATAAACGCAAGTCGTAAACGATATGGAATCCGTAGCATACAGGGTGTATTTGAAATAGCGTCGGAAATTTTAACAGGTGATTCTACATAATAAAATATGACAAAAAGTTCCTATAAACATATGTCTAAAAATGCGTCATAAGGGAGCTACGCCCCTTTGAAAGTGGCTAAAAAAATCGGTTTTTATTTAATAACTCAGGAACTCTTTGAGATATATTAACGAGGTTTTGCACGTGAATAATTCCTAATAAGGCCCATCTTTGTATGTCATTTTCACGTACTTATTTAAACCAGGGGTGTGCGAAACGGGGGGGCCTTATCAGTTTTTTGTCCCAAACATTTTTCTGTGTACCTTCTTTGCCATTTTATTTTTGAAATATGATTTCTCAGGTCAAAATACATAAAAAAGGTACTCTTGTTGTAATACTGTAGGATTAACCGTTTTCGAGGAAAATTTATTTGAAGGTGAAATTCCACGGTTCGAGGACGAAAAATTAAATTCTAAAATGTCGAAAACCAAAATTTTAGTGATGCAATGTTATTCTACATCAAAAACTAAGAAAAAAAGTTTCCATACATGTAGGTCGAAAAAACGCTTTAAAAGCTACCATGGCCCTTTAAAAATGGTGCATATTTAGGAGACCATAGCTCCATTAGGATTGATTTTTGGAAGTACCTGTATATGAGGTTTTTTTCTTAGTTTTTAATGTACATTCGCCCTGCGTCATTAAAATTTTGGTTTTCAACATTTTAGTATTTAATTTTTCGTCCTCGAACCGTGAAATTTCACCTTCAAATGAATTTTTCTCGAAAACGGTTAATCCTACAGTATTACAACAAGAGTACCTTTTTATGTATTTTGACCTGAGGAATCATATTTCAAAAATAAAATTGCAAAAAAGTTAAACAGAAAAAAGTTTGGGACAAAAAACTGATAAGCCCCCCCCGTTTTGCACACCCCTGGTTGAAATAAATACATGAAAATAACACACAAAAACGAGCCTTGGTAGGATTAGTTGACGTGCAAAACCTCGTTGATATATCTCAAAGGGTTCCTGAGTTATTAAATAAAAACCGATTTTTTTAGTCACTTTCAAAGGGTCGTAGCTCCCTTATGACGCATTTTTAGACATATGTTTATAGGAACTTTTTGTCATAGTTTATAATGTAGAATCATCTGTTAAAATTTCCGACGCTATTTCAAATACACCGTGTATATTCACAGTGGATGGTTTGGACTTTTTGGACATGTTTCCAAATACTAAGCGCAAGTTAAAATTATTTAAAAGGCAAAATTAAATATTGTCAGCAAAAGAATACTTACCCTGTAGGGCTAACACGGTGGGCTTTAAGCTTAGGGAGATAAAAAAATCGAACACCCCATAACTAACAACGGGATATTGTTTCTAATGCTCTCAGAATTACATGTTTCTTTGAGAGCAAAATCGTAGGTGTAACCGTTTTTTATTCCATCATAAATTAATATATTAGTATATATATAAAATACAAAAAAATTTCAAATTAAAAAGTTTGGAGGTCTCACCCCTTAAATTTGTTTATTGGGGTAAGAGTTTGGACATCCCTAATTTTTTCAACATTTTTGAAAAAATCTACACAGTAAAAATAAATTACATTAAATTACATAGTCCGTAAATGGTAATATGTTGCCATAGACCGGAATGGTAAAAATTACATAGTCCGTAATGGTAATATTTTGCATAGACCGGAACGGTAAAAATTACATAGTCCAGAATGGTAATATTTTGCATAGACCGGAACGCTAAAAATTACATAGTCCAGAATGGTAATATTTTTATTATAAAAACAAACGTAAAAAAAAGATCACCTTAAACGATTTTTTTTTATATTTGCCTACAATACTGGTGTGTTTAATAATTTTTAAAAAAATTAACATACAGTCATATTAAAAGTGCTTTTAAAACAACTTAAACACTACGATATTTCAAGAACGCTTTGACATAGAGACTTGAAATTTGAAAAAAAATATTTACTACTTAGAAAATGTTTGTTCCCAATTACAAGTCTCTGTGTCAAAGCTTTTTTGAAATATCGTAGCGTAAAGTTCATTTGGTTTAATAAACCAAACGATTTGCACTCTTAATACGAGTATAAACTGCTTACATCTTTCTTTAAAGATCTATTGGTTGATAAAGATCGTAATTTATAATGAATGTAAATTTTAGGCCACAAATAAAGCATTTAAATATCGTATAAATAATATTTACCTTTTTTTACACTTTTAACACTTTAACCTAGCAGCATGCGTCTCTATCTCTAACAATAACAATATTAAACGGTCCGTCTAATGAAGCTACGCCTTCTCGGTTATTGTCCAAAGCGCACGAGCGTCTTAAAATAACATAGCCCGACATTGTAAAATCATGTAAAAATATGTTAATCAATGTAAATATATTTTTTTACATTATTTTACATTCTCTTACATTCGTTTACATTCTTTTATATTATTTTACATTATTTTACATTCTTTTACATAAATTCATGAATTATACATAGTCCAGAATAGTAAATTTACTATTCCGTACTATGTAAATTAATGTATTTTTACATTATTTTACATGCAGTTTTTACGGTGTAGAGGTCGCTCACAGCCATTTTTCAAAAAATATGTTTGTTTAGCTTTTTTTATTTTTTTTTAAGGCCCAAGGATTTTTTATTTAAATCTTTTCAACACGAAACGGTATAAACGGATAGTAAATTCATAACTTAAAAAAAAATATCTGAATTTTTCTTTCAAATTGGCGGAGCTGTGCCCTTTAAAGTTTGAAAATTCACTACATTGCTTGATTTTAGGTCTAATTACTGGCACAAAAAAATATTTTTTATTGTCTTCAAACATTGTGCGTGTAGCCCAATATGTCCTCACATAAAAAAAATATAGTTGTTGTTTACAAAATAATCGACCCTAAAGATTTTATAAGGGGAAAGTTAGAGAAATCGTATATTTTTGTTTAATATTTATAAAAATTGGTATTTGTGGGCTTTGAGACTCGCTGAAAAGAATTTGATATTTAAAAAAGTTCCTAGGGTGGTCCGGAAATGAGGCCTGAGGGAGATGGGACCCTCCTAAGGGTACATCTAAAAAGTAGTTTTTATTTAATATTTCTGGAACCCTATAAACCACAGTAACGAATTTTTGCACATGCCTTAATATTGATAAACGCTACCATTTCATGTTATTTTTATTTGGTAATGTTAACCAGGCACTTGCGAAATGGGGGAGGCGAAATCACTTTTTTGCCCCAAACTTTTTTATCCGTAAATTTTTTGACATTTTCTCAATAAAATAATAATGTTTAATTAAAAATACTTAAAAAAAGGTACTCTTTATGTAACACTGTAGGGCCAACCGTTTTCGAGAAAATTGCAATTTGTTTGTTTGTTTGTTTGTTTAACCTCGTACTATTCTACTTAATTAAGCATCCCCTAAGTCCAGGACTTGTGTGGGCTAGTAGTAGAGGGAACCACCGGCTTATACTGACTTTCGAACCAGTTAAAGGGGCAATTTCACGTTCTGAGCATCAAAATAGGAACTAAAAAATTTTAATAATGCGGAGAGATTCTACATTAAAAACTAGGAATTTGATTCCCTTGAACTATAAAAAAAATTCAAACCACTGCATATACTCATAACTGGACTACATATTTTTGATACTAATAATTCGGCATTTCTTTTTGTATTGTTTCAAAAAAGTGTATATTGAGAATATCTAAAAAAATATTTAGGAAAACTAAAAGTATCATTAAAAATAATATGGACAGGGAAAAATCATTTAGCAAAAATATCTAAAAAGGCCGATATCTCAAAAACGGTGAGACTTTGTAAAGCGGTATATTTGGTCTAATAGACTTAAAATGAGCTCTTCTATGACCCCTTAAGAACTTTCTATCCATGTACCATACAACCTGTAGTTTTACATTTTTAATTAGATGTCAAATTTTGACACTAGTAAATTCAATCATAGGTAAAATTAATTTCAATTAATTTTTCTTTTAATAAATTTCTGATAATGGTGCGGCCAGAAAAACAATCCGATAAAGCTACAAAGAAAAAACAAAAGAAAATGGTCCAAAACTTTTAGTTACCTGCACCTATTTTTATCTACACTAAGACAAAAGTTCCTTTCTTTAGAAAATAATAGAAAAATGTGAAAGGGGTACCTTTTGTAGACGGGTGGAAAAATGAGGAAGTTTATAAAATAAGATATCAAATACACTTTTAAGGACTGTATACAGTATACAAATTCACTTTTTAGGACTGTATACTGTATAAAGTCCTAAAATGTGTATTTGATATCTTATTTTATAAACTTCCTCATTTTATAAACTTCCTCATTTCATGCAAAAATTGAAGGTTATATCAAATTGTTGTGACAGATATCAGGTTTAAATATTTAACAATAGATGGAGCAGTTTTAATTTTTTGAACTAAATTGATAAAAAACTAGTCAAATATTAAGAAAAACTAATAAACTTTATATAATTTTAACCCAAAACTAAATTGCATTAAATTATTCAATATTTCATGGTAAAATAAATGTATTTTTTCTAATTTACAGTTTTCTTTAATTTTATAAACAATAGATGACACTACATGTGCTCATTCTAACACTTCATACGGAATATTCATGCCGTATCTAGAGCTAGAATGGATTTATTCTGTGTTTGAAAAGTGTGTGTATTTGCTTAGATTCTAAAGCAGTCGTAGAAAAAGGAACTTTTATCTTAGTGTAGATAAAAACAGGTGCATAGTAGTTAGCAAGGTAGACATTAAAAATCATTGTCATAGACTTTGGTCGATAGTTTAATTTACAGCAACCTTATAACTAAGTGTGCTATAAAATAATAAACATGTGATATAATAAATAGGTTTTATGATTTGATGTAATTAGATCATTGGGTCAGGGGTAGTACAGAATCCCGCTCAATGTCATTTTTATTTTTTTATATATGCAAAACATAAACAAAATCAAATTTATATTATAGTATAAATTATATTCTATACTAATATAAACAAAGGTAAGAAATTCTTGTTAACAACCAAATGTTTCAATCAGTAGCCCTTCTTTTTCTGTGTTAAAGGAAAGGGGGAAACAAAAGATACGTTTTCAGAAAAGGATATATTTTCAGGAAGGATAACTACATTTTCAGAAAATTAAAAATATTTTAAATTGATTACTTGCAGCCTGTAAGGACCACGCAAAAAATTCTATTAAAGTGTTATTACCAAACCCCCAAATTTATATTCTATACCTATTTATATTTAATATTGTGGCCTAGAATGTTTAAATTTTGCATAGGTATGTTAAAGACTGATCACCTCCCGGAAGGGGGCTTCGCAATATTTGTTTTACACACATTCTATTGGGGTGTTACCTAAGTACGGTCCGTAACTTTAAGGTGTAATTCATTACCTAAAAATAAGAAAAAACTTCCTGTAAATATCCTAAAACTAATCGCAAGGGAACTACGCTCACTCAAAAGGAGTTCCAAAAATTTAATTTTGATTTAATAACTTAGGAACCGATTGTATTATAGCAACGAGGTATTGCTTGTGATATATACCTAATAAGGCCTATCAGCCAATGGTATTTGCATAAACTTAATTTAACCAGTGGCGTCCGAAATGATGGGTCTTATCACTTTTTTGCCCCAAACTTTCTTCTGCCTAACTTTTTGTGGGTTTATTATTGAAATAGTAACCCTCAGGTAAAAACACATAAAAAGATACTTGTTTTACTATCGTAGGATTAATCGTTTTCGAGAAAAATACAAATAGAGGCAAAATTACACGTTTCGAAAAACAAAATTAAACAATAAAATGTTAAAAACCTAAATTTCGATTTAAATAAAGAAAGTAAAATAAATACATATAACAGCTTATTAAACACAAAAAAAGTACATCTTTACACATAACGGGCTATTATCAATGGCTGTCAAATTTAACAGTAGGTCAAAATTTCCTCGGTATACAGCTAGCTATGTGTCATGAATAAATAAAAAATTAAAAAAAAATAGTTAAAAAAAAGACATAATTTGATATTTAATATATTTCCTTCATGTAATTTAAAATGTTATTTTAACATAATATATGCATAATTTTATTTTAAAACATAATAATAACACTGCTCTACACTCAAAATGGTGCCAGATGGCTGTTTAATGCGCTGGGTGGCTAAAAAAAAACTGTGTTTTTTTTTGCCAATAGTTATAGTAAAAAAAAAATTAAGATCTAATTATATTTTTTGCCGTGGATTGATTCTCTATTAATAGGGCTCTAAGCCAAAAAAAACGGATTTAAAATATCTTTATTCGTTTGTTTTTTATAGGCTTCTAAATTCAAAACATTACATTTTTGCGCATTTTTTCGTTATATTTTCGTAAAAATTTTATAATACTAACACACAAGTGAGGTATTAAAAAATAAAAAAAAAATGGATTGAATCCAGTAACGGAGATTTTACGGGAAGAGGAAAGCAGAACAACACTATTTTAAATTAAAATTTAAAATATTATTGTTCTGCTTTCAATAACTCCCCGTAAAATATCCGTTACTATCAATCATTTTTTTTTATTTTTTAAAACCTCACATATGTGTTAGTATTGCTTAAAAAAGTCAGAGCCATATCTTTAGTGGTTATATAAAATTTTCACGAAAATATAAAATAATAAAATAAAAAAAAATATTTAATATGCCAGATGGCTATGTTTGATGCGCTGATTTCGGAACCTTTTTTCGTTTTTCTTCATCAGCTAGTTTTATACACAGTGTTTTTTTGCCTATAAAAAAAAATTAAGACCTAATTATTTTTGTTTCCGTGGATTGGTTATCTATTAATGGGGATCTAAGCCAAAAAATTCGGATTAACTATATCGTTTGTTTTTTATATGCTTCTAAATTCAAAAAATTAAATTTTTGCACATTTATTCGCTATATTTCGAAATATTTTAAATTATTTAATATTTATTTAATTTTATTCTTATGTTTTTTTCATAATAAATTTAATTTATCGTGTTGCTCTTCTAAAAATAAATAAAATACTTCAATATATATATATTTTTTCGATAACCCACCGTAAAATCTCCGTCACTGGATTAAATCCAAAACTTTTTTATTTTGATAAACCGCACATAAGTGTTAGTATTGTTTATAAAAATTAGAGTCATATCTTTAGTATTTATATGAAGTTTTTATCAAAATAATATTTTATCGAAGAAATGCGAAAAATTTTCATTTTTTAAATTTAGAAGCCTATAAACAACAAACGAATAAAGATATTTTAAATCCGCTTTTTGTGGCTTGGGCTCCATTAATAGAGAAAAAATCTACGCAAAAAAAACAACTAGACCTTAATTTTATCACTACAACTATAAGCAAAAAAAAACACTGTGGGCTATATCTCAAAAAAACGAGATGATCCAGAAAAACGGAAAAACATTCCGAAATCAACGCTCAAAGCTAGACACAACTAAAAAAGGTCCCCGGCAAATAAAAAAATTTTTTTGTAGAACATGTAGTGTAATACTTTTGTCTCTCTCTGTAGAACTTCTGACCATTAATATTTAGTCTGTATGCCAAGGCCTTAGGAAGGAATTAACCTGAATAAAAATATTACCAAATTATATTTGAAAAATGTACGCACAAATGTTACGAAATTTTAGTCTATAGCACTTTCAATGCCAATGTATTCTATGCATATAATTAATATTTTTCACACTGTTAAAATAAAAAAAAGGATATTAAAAGAATCCTTTAAAAAGGACCAAATATATTTAGTATACAGGGTTATTTAGAAATAAGTTCGAGAAATTTAAGAGGTGATTCTACGTTAAAAAATATGAAAAAAAGTTCCTATGAAGGTTGGTCCGGAAATGAGTCCTAAGGGAGCTACGGCTCTTTAAAATTGTAATAAAAATAAGGTTTTCAATTAATAACTCTTGTAACCTTTAAGCTAGAGCGACGAGTTTTTGCATGTATACTAGTATTAATAAGGGCAATAAGTGCCTAGATACTTTCCTTCAGTAAAAATACATAAAATGCAATTAAGGGGAACTAACATTTTGTGTCACTAAAAATGTTACTTTTTAAAAGGCTTTAACTCCTTTAATATTAAATTTAGGTGTTTTGATGAAGAACACTTTTTTGATAAGTTTTAAATGAAGAATCGCCCTGCAGCATTAAAATTTTATTGGTGCCTTTTTTGTTCCCCATTCAATATGTCCATCTTCGAAGGGCCGCAGCTTCATTAGGGTTTATTTCCGGACCAACCTTTATAGGAACTTTTTTCATATTTATTAACGTTGAATCACCTTTTAAATTTCTCGAACTTATTTTTGAATAACCCTGTATACGAAAGGATATTTTAAAAAGGAAGCTAATTCACAAAACGGGCTTTGCCTAGCGTGAAATAAATGAAAAATATTATTGTAAGTTATAATTTTAAATAAAGTTAATTGAATTGAAATTGAAATTGAATTGAATATTTAAAATTGGCTGGCATGTCTAGTAGCTCTCTAGGAAAGTCACCTAATTTCGGATACCATTTACAGTGTAGTACATTGAATGTACTAGTCGGAGAGCTGGTGACCATTTATATTTCATTATTTTCTCCCGGCTATATTTTATATAAGTCTTAAAATACATTCAAATTAAGCTATTTTAAAATTTCTAGACTCCGGAATCGGTTCCTTTCATTGCTAGAAGCTCCAATGATCTACCAAAATATCAATTTTTAACTTGCCGAGTCATATACATTTCATTTAATACATTCAGATTAAGCTATTTTCATAGTTATACAAAAAAATTCTGTCCCAAGGGGTGAGGACAGTCTTTGGTGCCTTTAAAATATGTGATACCTAATTTTTTAAAGAAATGAGAATTTATGTAATGACATTTTGGTTAAATGAAAATTAAAGAGAGTTTTTAGTGTTGACATACACGGTGTATTTGAAATAGGGTCGGAAATTTTAACTGATGATTCTACATCATAAAATATGACAAAAAGTTCCTATAAACATATGTCTAAAAATGCGTCATAAGGGAGCTACTCCCCTTTGAAAGTGGCAAAAAAAAATCGGTTTTTATTTAATAACTCAGGAACCCTTTGAGATCTATCAACGAGGTTTTGCACGTCAACTAAGTTTTTTGCAATTTTATTTTTGAAATATGATTCCTCAGGTCAAAATACATAAAAAAGGTACTCTTGTTGTAATACTGTAGGATTAACCGTTTTCGAGAAAAATTCATTTGAAGGTGAAATTTCACGGTTCGAGAACGAAAAATTAAATACTAAAATGTTGAAAACCAAAATTTTAATGATGCAATGTTATTCTACATCAAAAACTAAGAAAAAAAGTTACCATACATGTAGGTCGAAAAAACGATTTTAAAGCTACCATAGCGCTTTAAAAATGGTGCATATTTAGGAGACCATAGCTCCATTAGGATTGATTTTTGGAAGTACCTGTATATAAGGTTTTTTTCTTAGTTTTTGATGTAGAATAACATTGCATCATTAAAATTTTGGTGTTCAACATTTTAGTATTTAATTTTTCGTCCTCGAACCGTAGAATTTCACCTTCAAATTAATTTTTCTCGAAAACGGTTAATACTACAGTATTACAACAAGAGTACCTTTTTTATGTATTTTGACCTGAGGAATCATATTTCAAAAATAAAATTGCAAAAAAGTTACACAGAAAAAAGTTTGGGACAAAAAACTGATAAGCCCTCCCCGTTTCGCACACCCCTGGTTGAAATAAGTACATGAAAATAACACATAAAAACGGGCCTTGGTAGGGTTAGTTGACGTGCAAAACCTCGTTGATATATCTCAAAGGGTTCCTGAGTTATTAAAAAAAAAAACGATTTTTTTAGCCACTTTCAAAGGGGCGTAGCTCCCTTATGACGCATTTTTAGACATATGTTTATAGGAACTTTTTGTCATATTTTGTGATGTAGAATTATCAGTTAAAATTTCCGACCCTATTTCAAATACACCGTGTATGTCAGATAAAGTTTTTAAAGTGGGAGGCCTGATGTAGGCAAGCATGCCTTATAACGCTCTTGACGGAAAGAAGAGAGCGCGAATGATTCCTCCCCCTTACGTTGGAGACTTTCTTTAATGCGGAGAACTATACAATTTCTTCCTTTTTGGGAATCATCATCACAGGGTTGCTAATATTCAAATACTCAATATTTAATACTCGGTATTACTTTTATATTTTTTTATATAACATATAACTTATTATAACGAACCATCATTTATTATGAAAGCAACTTTATTACAGTTTATTTTTTCAAAAAAAACGCGGTTAATTTTTTTTTCATTTGAAAAAGGATTCCTAATTTCGAACATATCCGAAATTTTTTTCAAGAGATCTGGATCTTATTGCTTATGTCCCTTTTATTCCTTGACATTTAAGAAGTAATTTAATCATTAAGCGATTTTTTACGAAATACTATAGGAGCCATAATTTTAGATTCCTGATTTCGAATATCTTAGTATCTTAGGTTATTTTTTCTTTTTCAGAATTGTGTATCTAAGTTTGTTGTATCATTATAATAATAATAATTAATGGTTGGTTATCCTGAATAATAATTACCTTGCGAATATCCGACATTGCGAATCACATGCACAAAAATAATCTGTCCGAAATAAGGCAACTTTCTGCTTTTTAGATTAGAATTTTGTAAAATGTTTATGTTTTCAAATTGCTTAATTATGACTAGTGGATCAACTTAACTAACATCTTAACTTACCCAAGACAAAAACACAAACTTTTATAAAGATTTTATAAAATAAACAAGCATGCTAATGCAACGAACACAAAACTGCCATTTGCAATATAAACCATTTGTGCTGCCACATAAAGGGGAGACTTAGCTTGACTTTTGGCTTTACATAAAAGTAGGCATCTGTTTACCTCTGCAGATAGTATATTAAATACACTACTATCCGAAATTAGGAAACCATCCGAAATTATGCGCCTTTTCTCTATTAAAATTATCTCCTTAACTGCAATTTTCTCTAAAACGATTGGCCTTACTATGTTGCATAATTTATCACCCCGCTTTATTAAACAGGTTTAACAAAAAAAAAATGCTAAGCTCTGTTTTCATCAAAATCTGTTTATTAAAGGCTTAACCACAGGCTTGCATAGGTAGATATAAGGCATAACATATTCACATAATTTGCATACGGCATAAGACTATCCATTGGCTATCCTAAGTGCCTATTCACAAGCTCGCATAAGAACATAAAACATAACAATTCGATGATTGGATTGATGGGCCGCCATGTATCTTGTAAGCCAATCACGGCATCGCATTCTTATGTTTTATGTTCGTTTGCAAGCTTCTGGATATGCCTTAATTTATAAGCGCATAAGATTGGTTAATAGACGATAGAAGAAGAAGACGCTTCTAGAGGACAAACATATGCAAATTATGTCATTATGTATTATGCGTTATGTTTTGTTATGCAAGCCTGTGTATATGCCTTTAGAGTCCCTTCATCTATCTAAATGTATTAAAATAAAAACATAAACATAAAATAGCTAATTTTTAATCTTTGAAATTTATTATTTAAGCGCTGTTGCCAATGAAACATCCATCAAATTGTAATTGAAAAGCAGATTAACAGATTGAAAATATAAGTTATTAAACTTTTTAGATTTGAAATCAGCGGAAAATATCTTTTTATATCAATTTGTTTTAGTGAAAACATTTTTCTTCAAGCTTACTAAAATTAATAGTTAATATTTTATAACTGAACGCACTAGATAAAAGTGACCTATTTTTTTACAGTAAAAAAAATGTGTTGTACGCCGTACAAAAAAATGATTATTGTTGTACGCCGAAAAAAATATATATAATATTTAGGACGCTTAAAGGAAAACATGTATATTTTACTTAAAGCCACTTTACACGGAGCAATTTGTGCGCAAGTTTGATGCTATGCAAGTTTGTTGCAAGAATGATTCAGTCACTGCGCATGCCTTCAGGCAAGTTTGAGGCCATTTTCGTGCCATCAAATTATTTAGAATATGTTCTATTTTTCGGTGATTTTCACGCAAGTTTTATGGTTATTTTCGTGGTACCAACCTGGAAAAAAAGTTACCAAATCGATTTCATTTTACTAATATAGTAGCAACTGCACATGTTAATAATTATTATTATTAATAATAGGTCGGTCTGTCTAACTAAAAAACTTCCTTAAAAAAGCAAATGCTAGGTTATGTTTTTGTCAACGCAGAGACAAGTCAAAATTCTCTGGTTGGCAGTACTGTTTACCTTGCAATATATAGCACCAAACTTGCGTACAACATAGTTGCTTTTCATCCGTGAAACGAGTAAGATGTACTTTCGGCAGGAATTAGTAATACGTTAAGCGCATTTAATTTTCTAGCATCAAGTCTTTTAGTATTAGTTATTTATTTATTTATTTATTTGCTATCTTAGATATGCCCCAGAATCGATTTTATATATTTTATAGTGATTGTATGGAAGATGTACAGTAAAATGACGAACATGTGATTATATTGGAGTAAGAAGGGAATTTTATGTTTTTTAATCATTTATAATGCTGATAAATTTTGATTTGGAAGCAACTAACACCTGAAGAAGTATAATTACAAATTAGAAAAAACTGCCTTGGCAACAGCTAACACAACCAACAGTAAACAAGAAAAGGAAAGAAGGAAAAGAAAAAGAAAAGGTCTTACAAAAGACTCGAAATTTTATATAATTAAAACAGGAGTGGGCATGGTAAAAAGCCAGACAAGAACCACTCTTGGTGAATTGAGTAACTAAGAGGGATCTGGCTAATTATCTCACTGAGAAAAGGCCAAAATAAAGGAAGAAGAAGAAGAAGAAGAAGAACTTGCGTACAACTTGCTCCGTGAAAAGGTAAATTAATGTCCAATTGTCCTCATGCTATATCTGGCAGCAAACTTGCAAAGCATCAAACTTGCGTACAAATTGCTCCGTGTAAAGTGGTCTTTAGAGAAAAAGTTTTTACTCGTCTGTAGTTTCCGGACTCCGCTTCGCTTCGTCCGTAAATTTTACAGACTAGTAGCTTCACTTTTGATGTTAGTAAAACAATATACTACTTTTATTTGTCAAAAAATTTTCTGTAGAATTTTGATAGTAATGTTTTGTCATATTATAAAAATATATTATTTTTCATATTACAAAAATTTATTATTTGTCACTATTATAAAAATATAGGACCACTCTGTTATAATATTATTATGCAATGGACAAAAAAATGGTGTCACTATTATAAATTGGCAATTTTAGAATAGCATATTCTAGAAAGGTTGCCCCCCTGAAGGGGCCTGGTAGGTACCATATTATACTATGCCCAATATGGGTCTCTTTTGGATCCTAAAATGGATTAACATTTAAGTGGACCTCTTCAATATATGCACGGGCCAAATTTATTCATTTTTATCATTTTTTATTATTTTTTTTGTGAAACTTACGTAATGCATATGGATTGAATCTGGTAGTTGTTTGGATCCTGAAACGGATTAACATTTAAGTTGACCTTCAATATATGCACGGGCCAAATTTATTAATTCATTCATTTTGCATTATTTTTTTTGCGAAACTTACGTAATGCATACAGACTGAATTGATTTATTAATTACAAGTGGAGGGTACAAGGTAAAAACTGTCAAAGTCACATTGTGCGTAATGTCAATTTTATAAAATCAAGAAAAAATAGACTACCCAGTAAAATCACTTTCCCATTTTTCACCTCCTCACGTTAAATGGATTTTTCATTATCAGATTCACTTTCAGCAACCTCAAAAACCCAAATATACAAATTTTAGCTAAAACTACCCCCCACCCTGAGTTAGAATTTTTTTTATTATGAGACAATCCCGAGCGAGAAAAAAATTGTCGGTCGGTCGGTCGATCGGTCGGTCGAACGTTCTGTCCGGAAAATCACGATAACTTAAGAACCCTTTAAGTTAGAGACTTGAAATTTGGCATACAGGTATGTTACCAAAAGTTCTCGCTCGAGGTTGTTTTTGGTGAACATTGGGGTTGTGGCAAGGGGGGAAATACATTTTTTTTACAAAATTTTTTAAATTGCTTTATAGGGGTTTTTAAGGTTGCTGAAGTTAAATCTAATAATAAAATTTTTCTAACTCCACCCCCGCAGCGGTGAGGGGGTAGATATTGCTTTCCCATTTTGAAAATTTTCAAAATTTGTGCAAAAATTTTCAATTTTTTATTTTTTGCATATTTTTGCATTTTGTGACGTTTTATGTTGATATAAATTAATTTCAAAAAGCCCGGGCGGGGGGTAATTTTCATGAAAATTTGTGTATTGGAGTTTTTGAGGTTGCTGAGGTGAATCTGAAAAACTTTTAACTCCATCTCCTAAGAGGCGAGGGGTAGTTTTCGTCAAAATTGTTATATTTTTAAGGTTGCTAAAAGTGAATCTGATATTAAAAAAAATACGCGCAGAGGTGAAAAATGGGAAATCTCTTTTACTGGGCAGTGTATTTTATGAAAATTTCGCATCGATCGGTTAATTCGTGTCTTGATTAATAATATTTATTTAACCTATCGATTTTAACATATGAAGTCATAATTCTTTCGACTTTCTTCCATTTTTGCATATAGTTCTTTTCTTATAAGGAGTTTTTTCCTTATAAGAATGTACACTTATCATTCTAGCAATTAATTTCTCAATAATTTGATATTAATGAAAAATTTTGAATTTGAAATTATTAAAAAAATATTTACATTAACATTGAGAACAAAAATAATAATATAGAATGTAAAACTTAACACTCGAGTGCACTCTATGGAATAATAGTATATTATTCAATGAGTTTATAATAATTTCCATTAATCAATGAGGGTGAATTTTGAGACACGAGCTCATAGGCAAGTGCCCTAATCGCCCGAATGATTAATAGCTATTATACGCATAGAATACTATTCTTTATCTACGGCCGTTTTAAAGTTTAAACAGTTTATTTTTACAGACCCGTGATTAATAGGCCTATTAATCACGGCCGTGGATAAAATACCTTTATCCAATACATACAGATAATAAGACAACCAGCTTTATTTTAAATAGATAAACTCAATAATAACCCCAGCGTGGCTTTTACTTTATTGAGTGGATAATTCTTTATTTTACCCACTCAACTGTCACTTGTCAAATTATTTTCTTGTAAATGTCATTAAAATTTTTAATAAAAATTTGACTTCCTAAGCTATTTATTGGATAAAACTTTGTATGGCACTCATGGGCAATATCTTACTTTACTCACTAGTACCATAAATAACTATTATCCAATACATACAGATAATAAGACAATTACTATGGTCTGTTTTTTCAAGCTAGATAGTAAATTAAAAATAGCACAATGAATTTTCAAAACAGCTTCGAATATTGGATGTGCGAATACACTGCATTTATTTTATAAAACATAACTATATTCTATACACAAACATATACTATTCAAACCTGTTCTAAAAATATTTAATGTGTGATTTTTAATTTACTATCTTGCTTAAAAAAACAGTCCATAGCTTTATTTTAAATAAAAAAACTCAATAATAACCCACACATGTTTTTTAATTTACAGACTGGACAATTATTTATTTTACCCACTCAATTGTCACTTGTCAAATTATTTTTTTCTAAATGTCATTAAAAATTTTAATGAAAATATTAATTTCTAATTTGTTTATTGGATAAAACTTGTATGTGACTCATTATTAACCCATCCTGCTTTTAGCCTCGTGGGTTAATTTTCTCATGGGCAAAATCCTAGTTACCTCTCTCGTACCAAAAATAGTTATTACCCAATACATACAGAGCGGTCCAAAAGTCACCCCCGCCTCTTAACTTTTGATCCAGTTGAGATATCGACTTCAAATTTGGACCTTTTAAATAAGACAACTTAAACTATCTTTTAGCATATATTTAATACTTTCAGCTCTTAAAATGTGGGCAGAGAGGCATGGGGGCACATTTTTTTAAATAAAAAGGGGGGTCGTGTAGTACATCATTTTAAAGCTTATAAAATTCTCCATTTAACTCCATATTTTTAAATAAAAAAAAATTGGGTTTAAAATGGGGTTGAAAATGGGTATTAATGTCAAAATTCCTTTAAAAAAAAACAAATAATTTTTTAAAAATGCCTAATTTCATCATAAAAAAATGTTAATTATACTTTTAAACCAATTTTAGTTGACATAAATAAAAATTCATAAAAAAAACTTAAAAAATCGAATGTTTTAGCACAAAAAATTGAAAAATTAAAACCTTAAAAAGCATTTTTAAAAAATTTAAAAATGTTGGTTTAAATAGAGAATTTTATAAGCTTTAAAATGATGTATCACACGACCCCCCTTTCCATTTAAAAAAATGTCCCCCCATGCCCCCCTGCCCTCATTTTAAGAGCTGAAAATATCAAATATATGCTAAAAGATATTTTAAGTTGTCTTATTTAAGAGTTCTAATTTGAAGTCGATATCTCAACTCGTTCAAAAGTTAAAAGTTATTGTATTAAGCTTTGTATGGCACTCGTGAATGAACTAATATTGCTCTCTCTAAAATCAATCCACTCGGCATCCAGCCTTGTTGGTTAATTTTCTTCTGAGCAAAATCTTAGTTTCCTCTCTTGTACCATAAATAACTATTTTGTAAATGTCCATGTGACGAGTATAAATAAATCTAAATGTAATAAACATTAATCGGAATAAATTCAGCGTTGAAAATAAACACAGAAACATAGGCTTACGAAATAATTTTGCCGAATTATGAGGGAAATTTTTATAAAGGTCACTAAATCGAAACATTTGACGACTAATTTGTTACACACAACAATATTGAATATACATATTAACTATAAATATGTAAATATATCGGTGTTTTTCGAAGAAAATAAAAATGTAAATATTTAAAACCTCGCGTCAACGATAGAATCGACGCGGCGCCTATGCGAGCACTGGAAATTCGCCGATGACTGGTAATAAATTTAGTTTTAAAAGGTTTTTTGCACGACCAAGACTAAAACCTAATTTTACGCTTTCATTTTCGGGACTAAACTTGCCGTTTTTCTCCCTAGGGAATAAAAATCACGGCAACCTTGATAATATTAAAATATTATACTTACTATGTGCTTTGCTGGTTCAAAAATTAGGTTTGGTGGTGTTTTGTAACAAATTAGCGATTCAAACCAATTTATTTAATTTTAACAAAGAAAACCTTTAAAAATAACATTGTTATAACAATTTATACATAACTTAAAATTTATCATCTTCGTCCATTTTTTTGACCTTTGTGTCAACCATATTAAATAACAATTGAAATCGCGATAGCCATGAAACTGACTTTTCGCAATTTACAGGCATCTTGATTAAATTACGAAAATAAAACAACCGATTTTAGGCGTGGTTTTTAATTTTAATTTTATCTACCTACCTAAATTATGTTTGGTCCTGCAAAAAATAGTGTATATACCTCAGGAGTAAGCTTGGCTCTTTTAGTCCCTTGCATTTCTGTTTCCCTCGCTCGCTACGCTCGCTCAGGAAACACCAATGCAGCGGGACTAAAACAGCCAGTTTAGTCCCTTGGTATATAAATTACTATTATTTCTCTTGATTAAAATCGTCCTTTTGCACTGAATCTGCACTGAATCTGCATCTGAATTTCATCATTTTTGCTTTGTACCCTACAAGTGTTGTTGTTCCCAATTTTAATTATGAATCATAATTTATGATAAATGAAAAAAAAGCAAATCATGTAGAAATGCAGATTTTTCTCTGTGCGTTTATACGGTACACTGTAAAAATATTTCCTGCAAATCAATTACCGGCTATCGGTACTAGAATTTTAGTCCAGTTAAACACGAAAAAAAAAAATTATAGCTAGGAGCGCTATAACACACATACCAAGCAAATTATAATCGCTTATTATATAAATACAAGGCTTTCTCTTACAATTATGGCAGTCAGTGTAAAAATTTATATGAAATACTTTAATTGTTTAGTGAATAATAAAATATAACAAATAGTATGGCATTTATAGCTTAAATAGATTTAATTATTGTGCGTGCTAATAATTTTTATAATATAATAAAATTTCTGTAAATTTATAATAGTGCCTGTAATAAATATAATCGTGTCTGTAATATATATAATCGTTTCCAATTTATTTTTAACATTATTAGTTATTGTGTCCCTTATAATCTATAGCTTAAATCACTATAATTTGCCACTGTTACCAAATATCTTATAATGTATATCGCAGAGCCCACTAATTTCTTTCCGTGAACAACGAGGAATTTCTATGTTGAAATTTTAATTAATGTAATTTTTTTAACATTTTACTGTTTAATTTTTGGTCGTCAGAACATAAAAAATTTCCTCGAAAACAGTTAATCTTACGCTATTGTAACAGGAGTACCTCTTTTATGCATTTTATCCAATACATACAGATAATAAGACATTTACTAGCTTTATTTTAAATAAGGGAACGTTCAAGTATTACGTAACGCTCCTAGGAGGGGAGGGGTCATTTTGAAGTGTTAGGCCCATGTTAATGGTATAGTAAAATAGCGTTACAGGGGGGGTGGTGGGGGTCGAAAATGATCAAAATTTGCGTTACGTAATACTTGAACGTTCCCTAAAGGAACTCAATAATACCCATACGTGGCTTTTACTTTATAGATTGGACAAGTATGTATTTTACCCACTCAGCTGTCATGTGTCAAGTTATTTTCTTGTAAATGTCATTAAAATTATAATAAAAATATGAATTTCAAAACTATTTATTGGATAAAACTTTGGATGTTACTCCTGAGTAAACTAATGTTGCCCTCTCTAAAATTAACCCACCCGACCTCCATGGAGGTCGGGCTGCAGCCTCGTGGGTTAATTTTCTCATGGGAAATATCCTAGTTTTCTCTTTCGTAACATAAATAACTATTACCTGAGGATTAATATTGTCACCAAAACTACAAAAAAAAATAAGCAGAAAAAAGTTTGGAGGAACAAAATAATAAGGCCCATACGTTATAAGTATGTTACAGCTGAAAGCGTTACTGAGTAATTAAAACCCGAATTTTAGTAAATTTTTTAAATTATCAATCTGCAAAAAAAATAACTTTCTAATGACATATAACACTGCTCTGTACTCAAAAATTTACCGACACCATTTTAGTTATTTTATATAATATATATACATATATTATATTATATACTTATATGTATTTGATGCGCTGTTTTCGAAACATTGCTTCGTTTTTCACAGTAGTTTTAAGCTTATAGTTGTAGTAGAAAAAAATAAATAAGGTGTAATTATTTTTTTTTGCTTTGAATTGGTTCTCTATTAATAGGACTCTCAGCAAAAAAAGACGGATTTAAAATATCTCAATTTTTTTGTTTTTATAGGCTTCTAAATTAAAAAAAAAAAAATAAAAAAAAAGATTTTTTCGCTATATTTTCTTGAAAATTTCATATAAATACTAAAGATATGGCTCTGATTTTTATAAGAAACTCTAACATACACGATTTTAATTAATTTATTGTTATTTTAATGTTTTAAAGCAAAAAAAGTTTATTTTTTAATTTTTTGTTTCGTTTTTTCATAATAAATTTAATTTCTTGTGTTCTTCTAAAAATAAATAAAATACTTCAATATTTTTGTTTTTTTTTCGATACCCCCGTTAAAATCTCCGTCAGTGGATTAAATCAGAAACCTTTTTTTGTTTTTATTAACCGAACATATGTGTTAGTATTGCCTATAAAAATTAAAATTGTATATTTAGCATTTATATAAAAATTTTATCAAAAAAAAATGCGAAAAAATCTCATTTTTTGAATTTGGAAGCCCATAAAAATAAACAAATATATTTTTCATCCTTTTTTTTTGGCTAAGAACCCCATTAATAAAGAACCAATCCACTGTAAAAAAAATAATTATACCTTAGTTTTTTACTACTAATATAGGCAAAAAAAACACTGTGTATCATATCTCAAAAAAGCGAGCTGATCGAGATAAAAACGGAAAAATGTTCGAAAATCAGTTTATCAAATATAGCAACTAAAAGGTCCCAGACAAATAAAAAAATATTTTTTTGTAGAGCATTGTAATTTATTGGGTAAGCCCAAAATACTCATAAAAATGGCCGATCTCTATTAAGTAAAATTAGGGCGTTTCGGCATTACATATTAATTATTGCCCGTAAAGCTCATACACAGGGCCTGTGTCACAGGCTAAACAGGCCCTTAGAGAAATATTTTTTATTCCGACACCAGTGTTGACTCTAATTGGAACCGGGAATTTTTCTACACTTTTTACAGTGTTTTACTAAAGGCTAATCTGGCCTAAGAAACAGTGTTACCAGATTTAGCATAATTTTATTTCTACGGGCGTTATTAAAATCACTGTTTTTATTAGTCAGTCCTTTTTTTGACGGTTTTAATTAATTGACAATTAGAACTGTCAAAAAAAGGACTGCCAATAAAACAGTGCTTTTATTAACGCCAGTAGAAATAAAAATATGCTAAATCTGGTAACACTGCTAAGAGATATTTTATTTTTATTACGGGGGTGTTGAGTTTAAATGGAACACGGCAAAATTTTTATACAAACTTTCTACAATTTCTTATTTTTTTTCACAAGCCCTGTTCCCGGCCCTGGGCTTTTGCAAAGTTTTTGAAATAGATTGCTTATTAAAAAAATATTGATGTTCAACAGGATAATTGTTGCAATTTAATTTTTGAATGATTCATTAAATGAATTTCTTTGTTTTTAATTGATATGTGTTTATAGGGGTGACCGGGGCTAATTGTCGCACTTTTCATTCAAAATCAGTTTTTTCCTTTATTTTTGTATTTTTTTTATTGACCTAATGGTAATTTTAGCTGCATGTTTCAGTAACATTATTTAAAGAAAAAACATGGAAAAATTTATAGGGTATTGTTATTTTTTTTTGTGAAGTCTTGAAAATTGCGACAACGTGCCCCATCACGGGGCACGTTGTCGAGGCACTTCGAGTATATTTTTTTGAAGAAATATAAAGGCATTTATAAAAATTATAAATAACTAATAAGACATGTGCCTCTCCACAAGCTGATTGTTATCTAACTTTTTACTTTTGTGCCAAAATTTCCAACTTTATAATTAAATAATATTTTTTTGATTTTTTTTTTTAATTTAATATAATTTAATAAACGAATTTATTTGCTTTTCGACAAAGTTTCACTTTTTTAGACAGTTTTGAATAAAAAAATTCCAAAAAGGAAATGTTATACTATGAACATATCTCCAGATCATGCGACAACTAGCCCCAAACCAAATGCGACAACTAGCCCCAGTGGTCAATTTTTACGTTATGTATCAAGTACTTTACTCTAATTAACGAATAAACACTCCTAAATGACAATATAATAATAATAATAATAATAATAATAATAGTCTTTATTGCCCAACAGAATAATCCAATAACAGGACAATTTCATTTCATAATAACAAATATAAATAAGAATATTAAGTAACAAAAATAAATTTAGATATAAAAAATTAAATTTTAAAAATTAAAAATAGAAATTAAGCTAAATCTTAAATACCTAAATTTACGCTTGATTTTTTTAAAACGGAACTGAGTTTTTCAAAAAATATATCACAATTTATACTATAAGTATTAACATTATCACACATGACATAAATTGGGGACTTCAATAATAAATTTGTTCTTGGGATTGACAGCGAAAAAGAATCAGTTTGCCTAGCATTCAGTCGGGGAACTAAAAAATCAATTTTTCCTAGCAATAAATTACAATCAATAAGATTGTGAATTATTCTGTAAAAAATAGAGATAGCTGATAGTATTCTTCGATTTTCAAGCGATTGGACTGAGAATCTGACTCGCAAAACCTCCTCGTCAATGCCCTGAGGGGGGTAAGAGCCGCGAACTTTAAAGTTGAGGAATTTTAAAAACTTACGCTGAACCCGTTCAACGTTCTCCTTTTGAGTGGCAGCTTTGGGATACCAAATAAAGGAAGCATACTCCAATTTTGATCTAACAAGCGCAAAATAAAGGGATTTCAGACAAACCTCAGATCTAAACTGTTGACAACTTCTAACTAGAAATCCTAGCATTTTATTTGAAGCCTTAACGGTAGCATCAACGTGATCATTAAAAGTTAGTTTTGTGTCAAATACTACGCCTAAGTCTTTGACTTTTTCACATCTGGCTAAATTTTGATTGTTAATTGCATAATTAAAATCGAAAGTATGTATTTTCCTAGTAAAAGTTATAACTTTGCATTTTTGAATGTTGAGAAACAATTTATTTCGCACGCACCAAATAACTAGTTGATTTAGCTGTTCTTGAAGAAACTGACAGTCTGCGAGATCAATTATTCTGAGAAACAGTTTTAAGTCATCAGCAAACAATAATTTTAAACACGTTATATAATCTGTAATATCATTAATAAAATACAAAAAAAGTAATGGACCTAAATTTGAACCTTGAGGAATGCCTGATGTGGCAAAAAATAATTTGGATAGAAAACCGTTATAACTAACATATTGTTTTCGAAAAGATAAATAACTTAAAAAAAACTTTTTCATTGCTGGCGAAAAGCCAAACTGATTTAATTTATTAATAATAATTTTGGGATCTATTTTATCAAAGGCTTTTTCAAAGTCGGTTAAAATTACGTCTACCTGGCCACAATCATCAAGAGCTTCGTGCAAGAATTGTGAAAAACAAGATAAATTACTAACAGTGGATCTGTTTGCCATAAAACCATGTTGACAATCGGAAATTAGGTGTTTTGTGACAGGATAGATTTTACTGTAGATGCAAATTTCAAAAACTTTAGCAT
>OY294044.1:94955954-94995861 GCA_958510825.1 Brachypterus glaber
GCTTTGGACAATAACTAAGAAGGCGTCGCATCATAAAACGGGCGGTTTAATATTGTTATTGTTAGAGAGATAGCGAGGCATGCTGCTAGGTTAAAGCGTTAAAAGTGTAAAAAAAGGTAAACATTATTTATGTACGATATTTAAATGCTTTACGCCAAATTTGTTATATGGGGGTTTATGGGGTCACTAATCACGAATCCGATCAGATCAGATTTGTAAAATTCAAGATCAAAATTTCGTTAGCCATGTTGGATCCGCCATCTTGAATTTCACAAATCTGAGCTCGGATTCCTAATCAGCGACCCCAAAAACACCCACATACCAAATTTTGCGTGAATCGGTTCATTTTTAAAAATCTCATCCGCCATATTGGATCCGCCATCTTGAATTTTAAAAATATGACTTTGGATTCATGATCAGCGGCCCCAAAAATCCCCTTGTACCTACATAGATCTCAATAAGACTCAAACAGTATTTTTTTGATGTCACGTGGTTTTGGAGGCCATATTGGATTTTACGTGAACAAAACAAAAATTTCACACAGCTTTCGAAAGTAGAGTTCAAGGAGTTTCATTTCAGTCTTTGTAGACCTCAATCGGATTCATGCGAGTGGTTTTATAGTCGTTTAAGTAATAAAAGTGGCGAAGGTCACGTGGTTCTAGCGGCCATGTTGGATTTCCTATAGTGATTTAGTGCAAGGGCCATTCCGATTTGGAAAGAAGAGTTCAAGACCTTTTATTTGAGCCCGTATAGACCTCAAATGGACCACCAATTTTGGGTAGGTGGGGCTCCCTCGAAGAATATTTATATATATTTATATATATATATATATATATATATATATATATATATATATATATATAATAAAAGTTTTTTGATAATGCTATTCGATTCCTTTTTGTTTCCCGATAAATATAATCCTAACTATTTTTTTTGAACGATTGTTTAGGCTCTGTTATGCAAAAAGCAACCAACCCACAAATTAAAAAAAAATAAATAACAGATAATATCGTATACTAAAAATGTTCATAGGTACTATATTCCTACATTCAACACACAATATCTTGTGGGTTGGTTGCTTTTTACATAACAGGGCTCAATTTTTTGCCACCCTAATTATTTTATCAACATTTTAATTTTGGTCGAAAAATTTTAAAAATGCATGCCCTTTATATCATTTTTTCTGCTGATTTTAAATCTGTTATTAAATTTATTTATAAACTGGTTTAGAGTGGTAAAGAAAATAAGTTTTGGAAAAATACGATTTTTCATATTTTAAATAGTAGTCACATAAACACCTGAAATTTTAAACGGGCAAAATAATAAGATATACAAAAAATACCTATCCTAAAATTTCAGTTGTCCGGAAAATACTTTTTAAGAGTTAAAAACTTATACTTATACCCACTCTGAAGTATACCATAGAATGCGAAGCATTATATCTTCACAGCTTGTTTAATCCTAGGCACATTAAATAACTAGATCCTTTAACGAACAAAGATGCCATAAAATGTAAAATAAAAATAAAATCTTGAAAGGTTAAGAAAAAAAAAAGAATTGGCCACTTATAATAAAATTAATAAATGCATAATATGCATATTATTATTATAATTACACAAGTCCACAAAAAATTTAATGACATGGAGTACAAGTTATGTGGCTATGAAATTTCTATATATTTTCGGCTGTTGAATCCAAATATGGTGTCAAAATTACCCAAGGCGGTTTTTATGAAAATCGAAAAAACCGTCACAAAAACCCTATTTCTTTTTTTAATCCAAATTAAAGGAACATTATATATTTACAAAAAAGGGCGAAACTTTTTAAACCATTTGGATTTTTTTTACAAAAAAATAAAGGCTATTGAGTTATTTTGACACCATATTCGGATTCAGCAGCCCAAAATACAAAGCCAGAGGCTCAAAAACGTGTGGTCTTTGAGAATTTTAAGTTTAAGTACTTTTGCGATGTAGATTTTGCAATTTTAAGAATTTCCTCAAAATTCTTAAAATTTTTATACAAACTTGAGGGGGGCAATATATGGCAATTGATAATGATCAAATGGCTTAAACTGTGCCTTTAGCCTCACTTTCCACTCTTTCAACGGAGTGAAACTTTTAAGATTTTAAGGCTTTTAGGCCAGTATATTTTCCATACTTATAAAAAAAAATAAAAGGCGAATGGATAATCCTGATATCATATTCGGATTCAGCAGCCTAAAATACATATAAATATTATAGTCACGTGTCTCATTTTTACATTACATTACATTTTTGTTTAACCTCGTACTATTCTACTTAATTAAGCATCCCCTAAGTCCAGGACTTGTATGGGCTAGTAGTAGAGGGAACCACCGGCTTTAATTGACTTTCGAACCAATTTATAGGGATTGTCCGCTTCACTTACGTCTTCGCTAAATTTCAATTATTAATTAACCAATTAACCAATCCTCCCATATATATATTTTTTGTAGGACTGTGCTGTTATAGTTTTTCACATTTTAGTTTAAAAAAATATGATGAACTATAACTATACACTTATTAACATCATAAATTATAGGTGTAAAATGTTCTTCCTGATAAAAAAACTTCTATTTGGCATTTTTAAATATTTAAATTTTTAAAAAAATCTGTACAATATTTTTTTTATGAATTTTTCACATTTCTTTGGTTAAATTAACGTGTCTTTAAAAAAAATAAAAAGATTGTTTTTTTTTTTAATTTTTCGTTTTTCGATAAATAAATGTTTTATTTTTTTTTTAATAAACACAGAGCAAAGTTTTCTATATTTGGCAGCAGCATTTCAACCTAATATATTTTTTTGTTTTTTTTGCCATATAGACCAGGGATAAAAAATTTCAAATGGAAAAAATTAAAACCAGATTTTTTTACAAAATTTATCTTTATAATGTGCTTAATAAACCCCCAAGTTTCCTACCTCGAAATCGACCGGGAACCCCCCCCATTTTTTTGGGGGTAAGTACAAAAAAACAGTTTTTTCTCTACAAAATAGTTATTTATCATTTTTTTTCGTCAGATTAATATTTATCGAAATAATGGCTGTTTAAGATTGAGCATTTATAGCTTTACTCCTTTTCGTGGGTATCACGACATAATATTGGTTTTCAGAATTTTCAAGGCGCTTATCTAGTTTTTTTTTTGTAAAAAAGTCCAAAAAAATGGGAAAAAATATATTGTTTTAATTTTTCTTAATTCACTTTATTTCTTTTACGATCGCCTGGCCTAATAATAAATGTCAAGAAAAAAATTAATTTTACAGTAAAATTTTTGACCCATAATAAACCAGTTATCGTAAATGCGTAATAGAGTTTACCCCCGATGACCCCATCTTAGTTTTTATCAAAAACGATCCAAACCGAGAACTTTGTTTAAGCGTATGCCTGGGAAACATGGGTAACAAACTTATGCTAGAAAGAAGTCTTTACCTCATTTGTGCACAAATAAGGTAAAGTGCACTATAACTCAAGAACGCGTTGAAACGCTTTGAGCTAAAAACTTCAAAGTTCGACCTTAGCTTCCTTATACAAAATTCTAGGCTGGGATTGGTAAAAAACGGGTTTTTGGCAAGGATGTAAAATAGGGTGCTTTTTTTTCGTTTTTTGGATTTTTCTTTTTTTTTTTTGAAAAAAAAATGATTATTTTATTTTAATGAAGTAAGGCCTGCAGGGGAAAGTGCTATTTTTTTTGTTGGCAACCAGTATTTTATTAAAATTGTGATTTTTACTTAATTTGCAGTTTTAACCCTCCGTTAACCAGGTAGGGGTCCAAACCACAATAAGTTTATTTTAAACAAAAAACATATTTACCCGAACATTTGCTATTTCACGTGGAAGATATTATGACATCATTTAATGATTTTCTCTGAGTTCATGAACGCATACAAACTTTAAATTAACCGCGAAATTTAAATTGACCACGAAATTTAAAATTAAAAAAAAAAGAAAGGAAATTACCCTGCTTAAAAAGATCACATACACACACACCTTTTTGCTCATATCTTGAAAACGCGAAGAGATACCAAAAAAATAACGCAAAATCGAGCCCCTAGAACCCCCACACAAGTCCATTTTCAACAACTTGAGGACACCGGGATGTTCCCACTGGGAACTTCCTAGTGGAAATGTTCCCCAAGATGACTGGAGGAACTAGTTCGTCTAGGCTAAAGCCTTTAGATATCTACGGGTCACGATACCAATCCGATAATGTGTATCGAATTAGCTGACCAGTAAGTTAATTACTAGTTATTACTAGTAGTACCTATATCCTTATAAAGACAGCTGCCTTTTAATACTAGTATTCCTAGAAGGCGACTTTATTCGTTTAATAAGTTTAGTTAGTGGTAGGAAATAACATGTGGGGCCACCATAGCATAATGCTGTCAAGTGCACTGAAATTGAAACATTACAGAAGCCTGTACTATCCGGCAATCGTTCTCAACATTTGCTATTTCACGTGGAAGTCATTATGACATCATTTAATGATTTAACGTTAAATGTATACACCTCGTGACAAACTCATAACAAACTCATAAAATGATCACAAAATCATTAGATTTGCTCATCATGATGTTCGTATGAGTACAAAACGTGGAAATCATAAGATGAACCAAACCGTTGCGAAATAGGAGTGAGTAAAAGTGACTAAAAGTCTGTGGGACCCCACATGGTTAATGGTGTCCCAAATATATTTTAACATTTTACACTTTTTTTAAGTTAAAATATGCTAGATACTGCTTATAATTTGTTACCAAGTTTCTATTTTATACATATTTTTCTGGCTGACTAATATTAATTATTCATTTGGGAGTAAATCCAGCAAAGGGAGGCTGATTGACATATTATGGGAGTTTTATAGTCATATTATGGGAGTCTTATAGGTACATTATTGGAGTCTTATGGGACTAGTGACCCAAAAGCTCTTTAAGGTTAATGCAGACATTTGGCATTCCCTGAAAGCTTCCAGGGGCTGAATATGGGACATCCCATGGAAGCTTATTGTGGGAGCTCCCTGGAAACTCCCTGGGGGTAATTTTTTTGACTGAGACGTTTGTATGGATTTTGAAACCTTATGTCAAAGTTGCTTATGTTTAAATGAATATAATACCAACCATTTTTTTTTCGCAATGAAATTTGTTTGAAGTTGCATTTTTTGGTAAAGTTTTTAATAAAGTTTCTCAGAATATTCAAAAAATGAGTTTTTTTATAATTATCTGAGTAAAGTTTATTAAATATTTAATTAATAATTATCATAGACACTTTTTATTGAAACAAATGGTGTTTGTTATTTTTTTCTGTGTATTTTATATTGGGGTTTAATAAACCCCACGTGGTTAATAAAGTTATTTTTTTCCACCTGGTTAACAGAGGGTTAAAACTTAATGCCCTAATTAATTTAAAAAGCGCGCCTATTGGCTTGGTTAAGTTTCAGTTTCTGTGGCCCAAAGATAGGGAAAATCTTTAAATGTTTGTGCTGTATTTTTGTGTTTAGTTTATTTCATTTTAAAATATGGTAAATTTTATCAGTGATCTTTTTTTGCATGAACAAGTACAACAGTACTATAAATTAGACATTGTTTTCTATTTTTATTTAAAATTTAGATGAATTTTAGGTTAGAGAAATTAAAATTAACTTTAGTAATACTACTGCCATCTTTTAGTCAGAAGTAAAACTATTAACATATAAGTAGTTTACTTCACAAAAAACAGGGAGGGATTAGCCCACAGACTTTCAAAAATTGTGGATTAGCCTCAATTGATCAAACAGACCTTCCTTATCATAAAAAAATTTAAACAATAATAAAATTTTAGTTCAGTAACAGATTAAAAAAATTAATAATAATAATAATATTTTTTTATAACTTTTTACTTGAAAATACCTCGGATTTCCGAAAAATTCGAAAAGTTTTAAAGATTTTCAGCCTTCTCGCAATTCCTGGTAATTTTAGAAAAAATCTAAGATTCATAATTAAAAAAACAAAAATAATTTACAATTTTGGCGAAGGCGCTAACATTGATTCAATTTATTATTTTAATTTTACAAAGTACATGTCAAAGTCCAAATGGGGGGGGGGGGCTATAACTTTTGAATGGCTTTAAAAAGATATATATTAAATTGAAATTTGAAACACATAAATTACATAACACAAATATTTTTTTAGTATATATTTTAAATGTTCAGGGGGCACAATACACAGTGGTCCCAGAAAAAGAAATAAGGCACAAAAGTCTGTTTTTTTCATAGGGGTGGTTCAAAATTTTTCCAAAAGTCCTATTTAGCTGAAATTTGGTATAAAGGCTTCTTTTGTTAATATTAATGGGATGATTGATGTATGGAAACAAGAAACTGACAGTTACTGACATCTTAATAAATGTTATATTTTTGCAAAATGTGTTTTTAATTTGTGAAGCTGTATGAATTTTGGTAAAATTTGCGTTATTTATATGGACAGCTCCTTAGCGCGTTTAAAAAAAAAACCTTTGCAATTTTGGCGAAGGCGCATTTAAGGAGTTGTTCTGATTTTGAGGCAAAAAATTGACGATTTTTGGATTTTCTCTTCAGATGACCTGTATTATTCTTATGTACAAAACTTTTTACAAAGTATTGGGCAACTCTTAAAATTCACAAAAAAATTGTTTTTTTTGCAGTCATAAATAAATGTGCAGCACGCGTTTATAGACCTCAAAAATAACATGGCAAACAGTTCCAGCGATAGCTCCGCCCCCAATGGTCCGAAACACAAAAATCAAAAACAGTCTTGTAAAAATTACGTCCTTTAGTTCGCTAGTGTAGACATAAGTCAAAATTCCAATTCCACGCGTATTTTAGTGAAAAAGTCCAATTCCAATATTCCACGCGTATTTTAGTGAAAAAAAATGCCGTTTTTCCGACCAAAAACGAGAAAAAAGTGGGAATAAAAAATAAATTACAAGCTATTGAAAAAAAAATTACGCTAGCGAACTGGCCAACATGATTTTCGAAAAAATGCCGATAGATTTAAGTCAATATATTAAATAGTTTTTTTTAATCGCTGGAACTTTTTTGAAAAATGGCATTTTGAGAAAAAAGTCCAAACGCGTTTAAAGTTTTTTTTATATTTTAAAGTTAACAAGAAAAACACCAAAAAAAAATTAATTCTTTTTTTTTTAAAAGTAACATTTTTGGTGGCACAGAATTTCATTCTTTTTTGAAAACGGTGGTACACAAAAAAATAATTCTGCAAGGAGTAATGGCCTTTTAAAAAGTAATTTGAAATTTTTTATGTATTTTTTATTCAAGGAATCTATATTTTTTACAAAAAATCAAAAAAAGATACACATAAAAAAGTTTGGGGCAAAAAACTGATAAGGTTTCCCCGTTTCGCACGCCCCTGGTTAAAATAAGTACATAAAAATAACATACAAAGATGGGCCTTAATTTTCCTTATTAGTTCACATGTATAACTTTTTAAACAAGACAAATTTCGTCAAAATATTTTAGGAGCATATTCTACACATATTGAAAAGTATAAAAAAGCAAAAAAAAATCTATTTTTTGAAATCATAAATCAGAACAACCCCTTAAATATAATGGAAATAGATAATTTTAAATTAAATTTTAATTTATGCAGATTAAATACTTGAAAAATAATAATATTAAATTTAGAAATCATTTTCTCTTTTAATCTGAGTACCTTTTTATAAAATGTTTTATATTTATTTTTCAGACGCATAGCCTGTTTATTAGTAACTTCAAAAATAATGATTTGGTAACGTACGCGTTTATAAAAATATTAGGAACAATAGAAACAAAAAACGAATTATGCCCAAAAAACCTTGGAAATATTGTTACTTTAACTTTTAATAACTCTCAATCAGAAGCAGGAATAGTTAACAAACAGTTCAAATTGTTTATAGAGTTAAAATTAGGTAAAAATAATTTAAACCTAAGTTATTGCTGCCAAAAACTCGAAATTACTTTAGAATACATTGAAAGCAGCTCAAATTATTCAGTTCTTCCGTTATATATTATATGTGAAGGACACGATGGAAATTTTCAAGCTCCTGAAACCGAAAAAAATTGTCCGAAGAGTGCTGAAAAAAGAATCAACTTAGCCGCAAAGATGTTACAATGTGTAACAGCAGAAAAATTACATGAGAATAAGTTGGAAAGAAAAACATTTCGTTTAGAAGGCTGTCAAATATTTAACTCAAAATTAGGCTACCTAGATGCTAGGAAAATGTCTCAGAAAGAACTTTGGGAATATTTTGGCAGGGAAATAATGAATTCAGGCATTTCAAGTGATAACAGAAAGTACTTAGGATTTTTGTCCTGTACTTGGTACAACGGTGATAAATTTAGTGATAATATGAAAAATCATAGTGATTTATTGAAAATTACGGATGCATACGTGGCCTTAGGTGGCGGTGGACTAGCCTTATTTGGGACAGGTTGTTTGCATACTTGGCCTGAGGAATTTCAGGAAATTAACAGTAGATTTTTGGATGTAACTTTAGTAGACAAAAGAAGATTTTTAGATGATAGTTGCTACAGGTAAAATAAAAAAAATTTAGAGCAAAAATGTAAGCCATGTATATCTTAACCCTTTGAGACCCAATTTTTATTTCCTTTTCTATTTTGCGACTCTTATAAGCTCATAATCACACGCATTTTGCGTGTTCTTATAGGCCCATAAGAGGTCTGTACTTTTTGTTCATTTGGGTTGGCAACAGACCTGGCCTATCGCTTGACGTTTTCCGTGCAAATGTCAATGTCGCTTTAAAGTTGAATTTTCTACAAAATTTTGTGTTTAGGTTATTTTTACCATGTTAAAATTGTGGCTTGGTTAATTGCAGTAAAAAAGAGATGACTATAAAATATATCAAAATATGATTTTTTTCTTAGAATTTTAAACATGGTGTAAACTGTAATGCCAATCCAAAACAAAAATCCCTAAATCAGTCATCAATTTAAATGTAAGTTTTTTTAAATTTTAGAGCAAAATAGAAAAAACTGTATAAAGCACTCGTTTCATAACACGTTTTTAGCTCACTACTACTTTAGAAAACTCGCCGCAAGCGGCTCGTTTTCTAAACTAGTACTCGTGCGCTAAACTAGCAACTAGGACTTTAATATACTAATTTTCTATTTTGCGACTCTTATAAGCTCATAATCACACGCATTTTGCGTGTTCTTATAGGCCCATAAGAGGTCTCTACTTTTTGTTCTGTTGGGTTGGCAACATACAAAAGCCTATCTCTTGACGTTTTGCGTGCAAATATCAATGTCGATTTAAAGTTTAATTTTTACAAAATTTTGTGTTTGGGTTATTTTTACCGTGTTAAAAATGTGGACTGGTAATTGCAGTGAAAAAACAAGAGATGAGTGTAAAATATATCAAAATATCATTTGTTCTTAGAATTTTAAACATAGTGTAAACTGTAATGCCAACCCAAAACAAAAATCCCTAAATCAGTCATCAATTTAAATGTAAGTTTTTTAAATTTTAGAGCAAAATAGAAAAAATTGTATAAAGCACTCGTTTCATAACACGTTTTTAGAGCACTAGTACTTTAGTTTACTAAACTTGTACTCGTATATTATGAAACTAGTACTTTAATATACTATTTTGTATCAACTTATTTGAGTGATAGACTGGTCATTGGCTATCACAAAGTTTTTTTTTTGTTATGTAACAAATATTTTACATAGAAAACAAAAAAAAAGTGGGACATATATGACCCAGTAGGCATGTTAGTCGGGTTATATATGTCCCACTGGGCATAGTATGACATAATTGTTATTTTGAAATACATATTTATTAAAAAAAAAATACAAAAGTAGAAAAAAATAACTATATCTATTCTACGATGTATGATTTATTCGATAAAACAAAGGTACGCGGCGCTTAAACTTCATCAGTATATTTAAAAAGACTAAATAATTATAAGTTTATTATAATAAACTTACCTTAGCAATAACTTGAAATTTGCTGTTTTTTATTGCATTAACGTAAATTAAACACTTTAAAATACTGACCAAATGTTGCACGTACCGTATTTACGCGTTACCACTGTTAATAAAATTTGGTGGAAATAACTTATTAAAATAAATCGTTAAATAATTTAACAACGTAAAATGCGACATGCAGTGCACAAGAGGTAACTTGAAACAAGGTGGTACATATATGTCCCACTGGGTCTCAAAGGGCTAAAGAAGATTTGGAAACAGAAATAGTTTGTACCCTGTTGTGAAAATCATATAGGAATCTTATGTAAACCACGTGGAACCACGTAATGTAATGTAAAAAAGTAATGTGGGAAATTATAGAAAATAAATGTGAAACTTCGAGGTTTGTATTAGAAATTTCCGCAAATAGGAAATTTTCTTTCAATTCCTTTAGGTTTCTATAGGAATTCTTCTATCGTTTTCATTTTAGGAAATTTCCTATTGAATCCCAAACATTTTTTAAGGAAATTTCATAACGTTTGCACTGTAGGAAATATCCTATTGAATACCACATACTTTTATTTCCTACCTTTTTTATTTTAGTAAATATTTTAAGGAATTTTTTAAAGAAATTTTAACTTATTCCATATTATAATTTTCCAATTGGTTTTAATATAAATCTGCGCGGAAATTGCTTCTCACCAACATTTCTGACAAAAAAAAACCTATAAGTTGCTAGCAAAAAGGTAAACTTTCGTTTAGCCTAAATCTGACACATAAAAAAAAAAATATGTCTTCCTTTGACCCCCCTGATGTCGCAAATGACTAATTTTTTTTGAGGAAATGACCTGTTTTCGAAATTTTTTTATTTTATTTTTTTTTGCATTTTTGGTAATTTTAGAGTACAATTTTACCTTTTTGTAGTAAAATTTACGTATTATAACGATTTTTAGAATATAATTTAACTAAAAACATTTAATTTTAATTAGAAAAAATGCGATGTTGCCAAATCGTGGACTTTATATTAGCCGAAATCTGCTGTAGAAAAAATTAACATACATATGATTTCCTTTACCTTTAATAAGAAATTTGCCACCTTGCTTTCCTTGCGGAAATGCGCTGTTGCCAAATTGCGCACTTTAGATTAGCCGAAATCGGCTGTAGAAAAAATTAATATATAGGTTATTTTCTTTACTTCCAAGAACAAATTTGCATCCTTACGTTCCTTGCGGAAATGCGCTGTTGCCAAACCGCACACTTTAAAATATACAAAATCTGCTATAGAAAAAAATTATGTATCGGTGTTTTCCTTGTAGAGAATGTCAAGAAAACTAAAATAGTAAACAGGCGCAAAACCAACGTTAACGTAAACCAACGAATAATTATCCAAACTTCTGATAACGTTAGGGATAAAAAGCGATAATTTGCTCTTGAAAGTATTGAAAATCATCTTTATTTCGAATTTTCCATAAGATATTTTGACTTATCTAAATGCACAAGTTCGCAACGGTGTATTTTCGCATGGAAATGTGAATAACTTCTCGAATCTAAAAAAAAACATTTTTTTTTATAGCAGATTTTGACTATTCAAAAGCTCACAATTTGGCAACAGGGCATTTCCGCAGGAAAAGCGAGGTGGAAAATTTATTCTCAAAATTAAAGGAAATCTTATGTATGTTAATTTTTTCTGAAACAGAATTCGGCTAAACTAAAGTGCACATTTTGGCAACCGCGCATTTCCGCAAGGAAAGCTAAGTGGTATATTGCTTCATTTCCATCACTGAATTCATCTGTATGTTAAATTTTCTTATAACAGATTTCGGCTAAAGTGAAGTTGAGCCAAGCAAAATAGCTTAAAGCAAATTGTATACGCGTTATACGATTTCCAATAAAGGCCGGAGTCGGCTACTTTTATGCTATGCTAAGACCTTCCGATCAACATCTCTAAGTGAAACGCATGCCTACTGTGGGAAATTTTCTATAGATTCCAATAACACTAGGCAACACGGTTTCTTGCCCCGGTTGGAGTCATATGTTTTTTAACTAATTTTTGGGTCGCTGAAACCGAATCTGGCCTCAGAATATTTCTATTACCTAAGTTTTATGAGAAAAATAAGATAAAAATGTTAAAAAATCATTATTTTATCCCTCTTTTGTTCTAAAATCATGGGAGACAAAAATATTCCAAGGATAAATTTGGATTCGGCGACTCAATATTAGTTAAAAAATACCCAACTTAAAACATAGAAACTTTAAATTCATAGGTAGAATAAATAGGGATATTATGAAAAAAAAATATTTAAAAAAAATGGATAATGTGACAAAACTAAGTAGGGGTGGAGGGTAAGAAGAAGGGTGCATAAGGGGACAAGCTTATCGCCACGTACTCATGCTAAAAATTGTCAAAAATCATTACTAGGGGGTCAAAAATGAACTAAAAGAATGTTACGTATTATGGTTCTTATGTAACAAAGTAACATTTTTATGATGTAGAACCATTAAAAAAACAAAAAAAATACACAATATTTAGTTTTATAAATTATTTTTAAATTGGCATAATTACATGTACTAAAATTTAAAAAATAGGACGTGCTGAATTTTTTTTAAGGTCAAATTTGGATTCTGCGCCTTTAAATTGATAAGAAAAATATATTTTTTGGGCTCGGGAAAAAAGTTTACACTGTGTACTTTAATTTTATATCTTTTTCATTTATTTACTTTTTAGGAACAAACTAAGCAAAATAAAAAAATATTTGTATAAATATTTTTGTAGAGAATTTTATAATCTACAAATTAAGTTCTATAAAGTTTTTAAAAAAATTTGATAGTTTTTCCACAAATGAGCAATTAAGTAAACTCTGCACTTTCATTTTAACCTTTTTATTTTTTTTTCGCGTACTTACTCTGACAGTAGGTTCTTGACATATAGATTTTTAAATTCCTCGTATTTTCTTTTAATATACACTAAAATTTTCAAAATTCTACTCTTTTTTTTAAAGATTTTGAAAAAAAACGTCATTATTACCTGAACTTATATCTCAAAAATTTTAAGTGCTGGAATTTTTCTAAGGTCAGACTCGGATTCGAATCCGAGTAGATCTACGCCCTTAAATTAGTAAGAAAAATTTACTTTCCGATCGGGGCAAAAAAAAGTTGCGATTTGTTGCCTAGTGTAATTTAAAGGAAATTTCATATGTGACATCCCCTTTTACCTTGGCTCGCAAATCGGATTCGTCCAACAAATAACTTCCTTCGGGCCTTGGAACGCAAATAACTTTTTCATTCCATTTTAGGGGCACTTTAGGTGGATGTTTTTCTACCACGCTAGGCTCAGTTCTCCATGAACTTTACCATACATTTAACTTGGGTCATACAAAAGACGGAATTATGGGTAGAGGTTTCGACAATATTTACAACGTATTTGTACATCAAGATAAAGCTGGTGCAAGTTTTCAAGATATCTCCAAATCTTTTCAAAATAAAATCGAGTTTAAAGAAGAATTTGAAGCAGAAAAACTGTCTGAGAGACTATCTATGGTAAATAAGCCAAAAAAATGTAGTATTATTTTAAATTATGAAGAGGCAGATGATACACTCTTGGCCTTAAGTTGCGCAGTATTATTAGGATATCATAAGTAAGTCTCAGTATCATCCAACGAACTAATAACTATTCTTTCTAGAATACGCATACCGTTAAAATAAAGTATCGCCAACATCTCGGTTTGTTTGTAAACGAATAGTAGGTATATTCAGGCCTGAACAATAACAATTACCAGTAACTGGTATTGTTGTCTCTGTTAGAACAAAGATGTGCGAGTAAGAAAGACGAATGTTTATGTTGCCGACGTTTTTGTCAGGTTTAACGAATGAAATGCCTATTCTAGAGAGAAGAGTTATTAGTTCGTTGGTATCATCAGGATAGTGGCTTAGAGGATGGAAGGGATATAGAGTTGGCATCCGTATCCCAGCAAACACACCAGCAATGGGCCGGCAACGGCACAATGCCGTAAGCCGATAAAGAGTCATCGGTCCGTTACGACATGCCATTACCGGCCCGGTAATGGAAGTGTCGCACAAGCCGATAGCTGGCCGGTAATGGCAAGCCGATAACGGGCCGGTAATGGCTAGCCGGCAGACTACCGATAATTGAGGGGTATAGAATCAAATAGTGCAATGTCCACTCATGTGAATTTTACTTCAGAAGTAAAAAAAACGAATTAAAACACACTCGATCGGCAAATTTGTATTGTTTTGTATAATTTGATATATAGCAAATTATACAAAACAATACAAATTTGCCGACCGAGTGTTTTATTTCTTTTTTTTTTTTGCTTCTGAAGTAAAATTTACATGACTGGACATTGCACTATTTGATTCTATACCCTGAATTTTAATTTCTGGTTTATATTAAAAAATTTTTTTTTCGTTTTTTGCATAAAAAAAATAAAAAATAAATAAAAATTAAAATTTTCAAAAATTTTTTTTTTCGAAAAATTTTGTTTTTTCATTTTTTTTTTGTTTTTCACGAAAAGATCCTAAGATCTTTTATTAAGTATTAAAAAAATGGTTCGATGTTTTTTTTTTATTTTTTGAAAAAACCTTTGTAATGAACTATAGGGAAAAGTATTATTTTGTTGGAGGTTGGATCAGTATTTTACCATGGCATAAAAAAGAATGATAATATCGATAGTTTTAGAATATTATTCTGAATAAGTTTTTATATTTTAGTACCTACGGAACCTTAACGAGCTTCTTTCCCGCCCTGGGATCTTAGATGCGACTTAAATGCAAGTGAATTAATTGTTAATTTAGTATTTAATAAAAAAAAATGTAATTACTTACTTTTTATCTTCAAAAATCATTATTAAGAATTGTAAATAAACACATGCCACAGAAAATTTTCATTAATGAACTTTATCACTGACGCAGCAAAATCACAACACAAGAGGCCAGTTTGAGTTGAAGCTCTCGGAGCATAGTTCTATCTCTTTCTAACTACTTGTTTTAAAAGAGATAGAACTATGCTCCGAGCGCTCCAAGCTTCAACTCAAACGGCCCTAAGAACACAACCCGCGCAAAACTTGCGCATGCGTCTTGACTTTTTCTCCTTCTACGCAAGATCATATTTTAAATTGGCGTTGTATCGTCGGCCACAGATCGGTCCTTTACAGGCTAGCCGATAATCGGCAAGCCACCAATGGGCCAATAATTTGTAACGATATAAATCGTCACTTTGTAATATAGCAAGGGTTAATTAAACTATTCGTTTACTTACGTTATAATTTATGTTTATTTTGTATATAAATAGTTACGTACGTACAGAACTATTTTGTATCTGGGACTATTTAGTAGCAGGAACTGAATTCTAACCATATGAGTCTCTATTTCATAGTACTACCTGAAAATAACATAAAGAAAACATAATTAGAATATGATTTTTAATAATAAAGAATCATATGACTTATTTCTCTATAGTGCATTTGTCTATGGACTTACCTGGTTTTTATGTTTCAGAGTCTATTGAGGGTTGGATTTCACTGGCTTTCATCTGTAGCTTGTTTCTCCTGGAAAGTTTCGTATGCTTATTCCTTCGGGATAATCCAGAATTTGTTGAAAATAGTTTGCTGGAACTGCTCACTTAGATTCAGTATTTTGTTTATACTTAGTTCACAGGACACTTAGTATTCTGTTCGTATTTTTATTAGTTTTGCTGATAAACAATAAGTATTGTTTATATTTGTTTCTTAGAGTAATATTTTGAGGTTAGATATCACTAATACGGATTTATTAGGAAATATTCTTTTGTTATTATCTTTGAGGTAGTTTTCGTTACCTTTATTAGGAATCCTATACGGTAAAACTGTAGTTGATAATGACTTGCATAGATGTCGCTAATAGTTCAGAAATAGGATTTTATTTACCTGAAGGGTTCATACTAGTGAATAAGGTCGATTTTCGCTCCTTCTTGAAGCAACTCGAATACAATGGTGGTGTCATTTTGACGAGTGTTTATTTTCTGTAATCATCGAAGTAATCCTTCATGTATTTTTATTTAAAGTTAGTGAAAATGAATATTTAAACAATGCGGAAGATATTGTAACTGTTATTTTCTACAATTACGCATTTATAACGTTTCGATGGACATCGAAGACTTAGTATGACATGTAAGTTACGTTTTTCTGTTTCTTAGAATATTTCTGAGATATAATTATTGTTTTAGCACCATTAATTAATTACCATTAATTACTCACCATTTCTATACCATTAATATGGAATTACATTAATTTAAGTTGAAGTTTATTTTGGTATATTTGATATACAAGTTCTCCGCATGGAGTGATGTTCTGTTGGAACATGGTTCTGTAATTTTCGGCATAGATAAATTCTATGTAACCGTCTAGCAGACAATTTTACATTGGACATAATTTTCAAAAGTATATTTTATCCCGGACAACATTTTCAATCGTACATTTTATCCTGGAAGATGATTTTTCCAAAGTAGATGGGACAGCCTATATTTTTTTTTCTTTCATTTGAGAAATGAATTCATCAGCATAGGGGAGACTTGTACAGATGGAGACGATGGAATTCATACCTCATGGATTTTGCAGAAACCAGCTAAGTACTCATTCTGAAAACTTTTGAAAGCAATATTTCATATTTTTAAATTCTTTTATTTCAATATTCTTATAACTGTAAACTTTATCAGATCTGATATAGTATTGATTAATACTATATGCCCTTCTGGCTTTTGTTCATTTTTAGGTACTTATTTTTTTTAAAACATTTAATCTCATTTATTAATTATTAAATATCATACTTTTGATTAAATGATTTCTAATTTAAGCATGACTTTTATACACTGCAAGAAATGATTGTTGTTTACATACATTTCTTGGTGCTTGCTGAACTTCATGTTTTCTTTATACATTTAAGTCGAATGATTTCTGAATTTAGTAATTTTTATTAAGATTTCTTTAATTATAACTTAATATAATTACACATATTTTTTATATATATTAATACATTACTTGATGTGCTTTCATTAAGTTTATTTATAATAAATTTCTCAAATGAATTATCTTATTTTATTTAGGGGTTATATTTTCTCAAACTGAAAAGCTTAAGTATTTACACTAGGTTGTTACTTACCTAAAGGAGTAAAAGCTAAAGTAACTGGCGCCCCTAACAACATTAATCAATTCTTTCTATTTTTCCCTTGCCCATACCCATTGCTCCGCTGTCAAAACTAGCCGTTGGCAGTGAACGTATTAATTACGGTACAAATTATTTATGCCGATTATCGTACGGTGGTTTGCTGGGATACCTAATACACTGAGATATTCTGGGCCTAACATCCAGCGCGCTTCTGATGTTGGAGTCAGATAGATAACGTGGCGTACTATGGTCTGTTTCATCAAGCAGGAGAGTAAATTATCGCACAGTAAATATTCTTACAACAAGTTTGAATAGTATATGTTTGTGTATAGAATATAATTATGTTTTATAAAATAAACTACGCAGTATATTCGCACATCCAATATTCGAATCTGTTTTGAAAATATTCACTGTGCGATTTTTAATTTACTCTCTTGCTTGATGAAACAGACCATATTACTATATACTTAAACCGACTAATGAGATACAAGACCCAGGATCTTTTATTACACGAGTCTTCTGCAAAACATGTTGGGCCCATAATTCTCTCTCTAATGCTCTCTGTCTCCCTTCCATCCTCTAAGGGTTTGTGGAAGCTCTCCATACCACCTTTTCGTTTTTATGAGCCTTTTCTTAATATTAAAATATACGTATGATAAGGCTCATCATTAGATGAGCACAATATTTTTTTTTGAATTAAAAGCTACCGCCAACCGGGGTTAAGAAAACCACTGGGGTAAAGTGAATCAAAAGTCTGACTTAAATTTTCACTCGCAGGTTCGATTTAAGGAGTACTACGCTCCATCGGCAGTGGTACTAATTAGCTTCGAGTCCGAAATGTTTGGTGAATATTTAATTCACTTTAACGCAGTAATTCACTTTACCTCTTCAGCGATATAGGCACACGTATGTAAAAATAAATTCAGCAAAACTAAATTTACCTAATTTATTAACGCTTAGTGACTATATATAGCTATAGCTGTTGCGATTTGCTTTGTTTCCAATCACAAGCGACATCCAATAGCAAAGGTTCACACATCTTCAGTCGTACACTTGTTTTTACAATAAAAAGCATTTTGAACTTTTGCTACCAAATTAATAAAAAAAAAACTTATTCCTGAAGAGGTTAACCGCGGTTGACGGTATTTTTATTTATGCTTTCCTTTTTATATCCATTATGCATAAAATTTTTCGTTAATACTTCTTTCCAAATATGCAAATTGATCTACTTGTCCAATGTTTTCATCCCCAATGTTTAAATTTCTCTATAGGAAGTTATAATTTGATCCTATTTTCATTTTACAGGTGGTTTAACACATTCCCAGTGGACCAAAAGAGTTATATTTTGAGTTACGACACCTCCAGCAGGTTTATAAAATCCACATGTGGGATAAGAGTTATCGAGTTACGAAATCAAAGCAACGAGTTGGTGCTTCACAGCTGGTGCTTCACTGGAAAAGTATTAAAATTTTCGTTCCAGCTTTCAGATGAAGTTTTGCAAGTTTCCGAAGTTATTCTAATAGTCGAAGATTCTTGTGGTAACTTATTAAAAGAAGTTATAAGTTAAATTTACTTTAAGAAAAATAAATACTTTCGCTTGCTAGTTGGGGTTGTTTTATTGTCAATTCATGGTGTGAGATTTTACTTTACTTTTTAGTGTCGAGCGATCTTAGACAAGCTAATCTTGAATAGACATAAGGTTTAAGAGACTTGCCAACGCAAACTAATAGTTAATCCTGTTAGTAGGATGTCTCCACATTATAAAACCATCAACAGTAAAATCTGAGGTGCTCGGTTTCGGAAGATAATGGACTTTATTTCCCAAAAATGACCATAGTCGACTTTTAGTTATTCATTTTATACAGTTTTAACTTATTCTGTATAAATTTTAATCAGAGAATTTAAATTCATTCACAGAAATGGTCTATTGATTTCCATTTTGGAAAGCAGTATCACTGAGGCTTTTTGCAACTAATTTCTCAAAAAATATGCATATTAGTGTATTGATTAATGACAAATTATGTGTGAAACATTATTATTGAATTATTTTTTTGACACATTATGACAGAAATTTAATATATTGCAATGCATTTTTTTAGAAAAAAAGCTACCAAATACCTCTGCAACTGAAATGATAGACTATTTATGTGAATGAATGTAAAATCTATAAGCAAAATTTATATAAATTAATCTAAAAAGGTATAAAATACAATTTTATTAAATCCACTATTGTGGAGGAGTCCATTATCTTCCAAAACCGAGCACCTCAGATTTTACTGTTGACGGCTTTATAATGTGTAAACCTCCTACTAACAGGATTAAGTCTTAAACTTCATGCTTTTTAAGGTCAGCATATAGAAATAAAGAAAGTCACGTATGACAAAAAGAAAAGTTTTTTTCCAGATAATGCATTCACCAAAAAGTCCCTATATTATACATAGGCTATATACTGAACAACCATTTTTTTCGCACTGGTCCATGTAGAAGCCATACCGTTTACAGTTCCAAGCCAAACTTTTTAGGGAAACTCTTAAAGCGGGTTTTCGTAATTTATCCTACTATAATTTGGAGGTTACTATTAAATAAAAACTATTATTAATGTATTTTTTATTATTTCTTTAGTTATTAACAATAATATAACTATAATATTACAAATAGTTATTAGGTTTGTGCATGAATTTCTTTAAACAAGTAAAACAACTATTTTATTACTTAAAGTAATATATTAATACTTTGGATTATGGGTTTACAATGTATATAACTACATTTTTTTCATTGTGTAAAATATCTTGATACATCTCTCCCACTTTGTGCTTCATAATTATTAAGGCCCGTAAGTAAATGAGAAATTCGGAAAAAACAAAGTCAAATTTTTACAAGTATCAGAATAGTAGACATGCGAAAACCTGGTCAGGCCTGCTCGATTGATAAGCGGCCAGGTACAACGTTATGCAACTTTTTGTACAACCTGTGCACAGCTGTGTTGGGTCGATTGGGATAGAGCGGCGCGCTTAATTACTACTCTGAAATTGCTCATCCGCTTACGGGACAATGATTCAATGATTTGAGAGCACGGCACAGCGCGTGTTCATAATGTGACAACTTTATGAAGTCTACAAAGTGGGAGAGGCATGTCACGTGACACGCCCGTAAGAAAAACAGGTGTATAGGAGATCTTTTTAAATATAAGAAGATTATTTGTATTTTTTTTTTTTTGCTTAATATGCTATTTTTGTGTATCTATGCATAAGCATGATGCTTAAAGCATTACACTAATTTTTTATTGGAGTAAGAGTTTTACTTGGGGCGTGAAAGGTTACTAAGTCTAATAATACATCTGAGTTGTAAATAAATCATATTTAAATGGCATTTCTGACTTAACCATGAATATAACATTATGGTACTAAAAATACAACTGTCTACGTGTAATTGTTTTAAAAATAAATAAACTATGGTACAAAAAATTACAACGGACTTAAAAAGGTATAGTCTGCGTAAATATATATTTACGCATAGCATAGTTACTAGCTATTCACATGTGACTTTACAAATAATATGTCATATTATGACTACAGTTTCGTCTTTTCCAGTAGGTATAACACATAAGGGTCAAACCAAATGATATTTAATTTAACGCGCGCGATTAGCAAGCTTTGATTTGAATTCTACTTGAAACTTATTTACTTGCCATGCCACTATTATACCAAACCCACATTAACATGGTATGGGTCATACTACACTTCTGCTCAAAAATATCGGCCCACCTAAAAAAATACACATTTTCAAATGCTAATAACTCCAAAACTATTCAATAGATTTATTTGATCTTTTTTTTATTTTAAAGCTTGAACTTTTAGCTCTTAATTACTGGAATAAAAATTATCAAAAATCTTTTTTTAAACCGGCAGCAATGAAAATTACACAGCTATGTTTTTTTACTGCTTCTTTCGATATGCGCACGGTTTGCCACTGCATATTTTTTTTACAATTTAATTAATTGATTTTATAGGCCAATTAAATGGGAGTAATTTCTTTTTTACCTTTTTAATTTTCCTTTTCTCGTTTAGGAGATATACGGTTTTTTCTGAAAATAAACATTTTTGCAAATAACAAAAAAACTACACAGTGGATTTAATTGATTTATTTTTTAATTTGAAGCTTAAGTCCTTAACTTTTATTTATTTAATTTAAGTTTCTGGTGCAAACATGTTTAAACTGGGTTTACATTGCTTAAATAGTCATGTTTTTTTTACCCAATCTTTTTTGATGCAATTTAACCACAAACTCAAATGTTTCCATAAGTTTTAAAACTTATTCTAAAAGCCACACTTATTGTGACTGATTCCTTCTTTTATTTTTTATCATAAGTCTTCTCATTTAGGAGAAATTAAAGTTTTTCGGAAAAAGTGACTTTTTAATCAGTGGGCTAGTGCCACCCCTGTAAAACTGTATATGACGGAAAAGCGTCGATAGAATATAAAGATCTATTGCACTTCTATAACTTTAGCTTAAATAAATACATTTAATTAACACGTTTTCTGCGTTCCCAGCTCAGACTGCGTTTTGAGGCATATATGTCGAACGAACTTTGCACAGACTGTTTAAATCTCTAATGGTACTCCAAAAACAAGTTCTAACGTCTTTTTAAGGACTTTTTGCTTTTTAATTTTTTTTAAACAAAATATTTTATCAAATAAAATAACAATAAACAAATTTTAAATTTTATTAAAATTATTTAATAACAATTATAAACACAAAAAAACGTATTAGACGTGTATGTTTTTTTACAACAATGCTGTTTTTCGTTATTATTAGTTACATTACATTATGGTCAATAAAACATTCAATTTAATTTAACAAAACACTAAAACTAACCAACATTACACGGTTGAGGCTAGGTTATCAATGTGTATACACTATAGTTAAAATTTATCTACATAAATATTATAGACGTTATAGTCATATTTCCCAATGTTTTTCATACAGAATTAGGTTTTAAAAATGGTATGCGGCTTTGAATTGTCTTGCATGTAAATAAAGTCATCGCCTATAAATCCGGCGTAAGGTACGACGTGCTCTTCCAAAATTAACTGAATTTAGACGACGATTCCGCAGGGAATTAAGCTCGATAAATCGGTCATCCCGAGCGGACGTGCACCTATGTCTGCCAGCTCCTTGGCGTCGACTAAAGGAACCGGTCTCCTCAAAACGTTGGAATACTCTTCTTACATTCACATAAGTGACAAGTCTCGTCAATCATAAAAAAGTTAGTTACAGGGGTGGCACTAGCCCACCACTTAAAAAGTCCTTATTTACCAAAAAAACATAATTTCTCCTAAATGAGAAGACTTATGATAAAAAATAAAAGACGGAATCAGTCACAATAAGTGTGGCTATTAGAATAAGTTTTAAAACTTATGGAAAGATTTGAGTTTGTGTTTAAATTGCAACAAAAAAGATCGAGTAAAAAAAACATGACTATTTAAGCAATGTAAACTCAGTTTAAACATGTTTCCAACAGAAACCTAAATTAAATAAATAAAAGTTTACGATTTAAGCTTCAAATTAAAAAAAAAATCAATTAAATCCATTGCGTAGTTTTTTTGTTACTTGCAAAAATGTACATTTTTAGAAAAAACCTTATATCTCCTAAACGAGAAAAGGAAAATTAAAAAATTTAAAAAGAGATTACTTCCATTTAATTAGGCTATAAAATCAATTAATTAAATTGTAAAAAAATATGCAGTGGCGAACCATGCGCATATCGAAAGGTGCAGTAAAAAAACATAGCTGTGCACTTTTCATTGCTGCCGGTATAAAAAAAGATGTTTGATAATTTTTATTCCAGTAAGTAAGAGCTAAAAGTTCAAGATTCAAAATAAAAAAAAGATCGAATAAATCCATTAAATAGTTTTGGAGATATTTGCATTCAAAAATGTGTATTTTTTTAGGTGGGCCGATATTTTTGAGCAGAAGTGTACTAATAAGTTTGGCACACCTAAGTGATCGATCCAACACGCCTATGCTCGGCTAGTTATAAGATTAACTAAAAGGTAAAAAAAAACTGACCATGGATCCTCGTATTTCAATGTCCGGACATTATAGAACCATTTGCAGTTAAATCTCATCAGCTCGTATTTGGTAGATAATGTCAAAAATTCATCTACAGACTTCCTTACCATCATGACCCAGCTTTCTAACTAAACAAAAGGCGATTCTTATAGTATATTTTACAAGGATTCTGAATCTGTTTGCAAAATTTAACGGTCTCTTCTCGTTTTCGAGAAAAAAGCAGAAAACAAAACGTCAAAATCCGTTTTATGGTAAATTTGAATATGCGTAAAAGAAATATTAGATTCTACTTAGTATTAAAAACAACTAGACCTCTTAATGTATCGAAATTAATCATAAAATATTTGTTAAAGTTTCTATTTCAATATTCATCCAACCAGTATTTATTAAATCCAGTTATACTAATTTAACTTTGTTGATAAGTAATCTGTCATATTTTTTGACAAAACCAATTTTATTGAAGCAGTGGTTCTCGACCAGATATGCAAAACTAATTTTGCCAAATATTTTGTTTAAAATAAACTCTTACGGCAATAATGAAAAAAAAAACAGATAAAAGGTACTCGAAAGAAAAATTGTTATCGGTAAATCTAAACCTAAAAAGTTTATAATAAAAATTAAACCTTTTAAGAACTACTGTTTCAATAAAAAAATACACTTGTCTACAAAATAAAATTACTAAATTTAAATTTAATAAACTATGGGAAACATAATATACTTTAAACTAGAATAAAGGACCGTTATCAATGCTTGTATTAATACAATAATTATAAATTACGGAAGTTTAGGTCTTCTAGGTGTCTTTAATACTGCATAGAAGATGGTGTGATATTTAATATATTTTTTACGCATGTCCAAAGTTACCCTAAAACGAATTTTGAAGTTCGGGTTTTTGCTTTTTTCTCAAAAAGGGAAAGAGATAGTCAAATTCAAATTCAAATCAACGGATTTAGAATCCTGGTGAAATATACTATAGGAATCCCCTTTTAGTTAGTTAGAAAATTGGATCATGATGGTGAGGAAGTCTGCAGATGAACTTTGACATTATCTACCAAATACGAGCTGATGAGATTTAACTACAAATGGTTCTATAATGTCCGGACATTGAAATACGAGGATCCATGGTCAGTTTTTTTTTACCTTTTAGTTAATCTCATAACTATCCGAGCATAGGTGTGTTGGATCGATCACTTAAAGGACGCCCACAAAAATTATAATGTTAAAAACTTATTTTTAGAGTAGACACTTTAAACTATATTTTACTAACTGGACTTTCATGTCAATACTAACTGGACTTTTATGTCAATTGTGTTATTGCACAGTGAGTCACTTGGAACACGACAAAAAAAATAAGTTTGTGCTTTGAAATCGCCCCAAAAAAAAATAAGTTATACCGACAATGGGGGCCCAGTCGGAAGTACACAAATCGTCAGCTTAGAGCTACATAGTTGTATGTGCAGTGCATTGCACATACAACTTTGTAACTATTACCTGACAATATGGCGATAATGGTTTGGCCCTATGATTTTGTGATTCGCTAGACTTTATACAAACTACATCCTAAAATATAAACATTTTTTAACGAAAGTCCTAAATAGGTATTGTTAAAAGTACATACTATCAAATTTCGGTAAAAAATGTCGGCCTTTCAATCTTTAAAAATCTAAACAATTCTGGCAACAGATATAAAGTATTAAAACCAATCATGGCACAAGTAAAATACTTACAGCCTAATTCCACGATAGTTTTGTGCTTGTTTTGTAGCGTATTTTCGGATTTCTTTAAATTTTCGACGTCCTCTTTGAGAAGTGCGCATATGAAATTGTAAGATGTGCTTTTCGATATCATTCTCGTTAACAGTACAAAAATAAAACCTATTACAGTTCGCAAAATAGTGTTGAATATCATGGTGTAGGATGGCCACATGATGGCAAAAGGTGGTAAAAATTCTGGTTCGACCATTTTACCTGTTTGGTAGTTTAGCCAAGAACCAATTAGGACACCCACACAGACAGAAAGTATCATGGCTGTATCACCCCTAAAATAAAAAAATAGTATGTATACCGAGTGAGTTTTATTTATATGTCCACCCCCAAAATTAAGATTAATCTTTATTCGATAAAAACGAAATTTTGCTAATTTATATAATTTCATATTAGCTATAAAATGGCGTAAGTATGTTGTTTTTTTAATGGAACACCCTGTAATTTTTTACATTTTTGAATTCAGCTGAACATTCTATGTATAAAAAAACTGATTTTTTTTCTTACTTTTTTTTACATTTACGTTTTTATCGCATAAAAAAGAGATTAACATAATTTACCTTGTTTTTACTTATTCGAGCTTAAAAAATATAAAACTAATATTAAAATAAAAATTTGATCAGTTTAGAATTAGAGCTAAAAAAAACGTTTAATTTTTCTCCTGAACTCCTTACTTTTTAATGCCCTTGTAAACTTTATTTGTAGAGTATTTTTCCGCTTTTTTTCTTATGCCAAACTTATGATGTACTTTGAAGATAAAGTAAATAAAAAGAAGGTACATTATGTGTATCTCGTTTTTATACGATAAAAACGACAAAAAAAAAAGAAAAAAAAACAATCCGTTTTTATACATAGAATTTTTGGCTGAATTCAAAGATGTAAAAAATTACAGGGTTTTCCATTAAAAAAAAACATATTTATATTTTATAGCCAATGTAAAATTATATAAATCAACAAAGTTTTCTTTTTATCGAATAAAGATTATTCTTAATTTTTGGGGTGCTTGTAGTTTTAATACACATTTCAAAATCAGTTAAAATATAATGACAGTTCGTAAAAGAAAAAATTAGTAGTTTAAAAAAACTTTGTGTATTATAAAGATCGTTTGTACAAAGACAAAAAATTTGGACTTTTTTTCGAAATGTGTAAAATAGGGTAAAATTGCTTGTAAAGAAAAAAGTAATTTCGTGGATGATGGTGTTGTTTTGGATTGATTGGCAGACCCTGCCTTAATGCAAAACTAAAGACCGGTTAGTTTGTTACAATCATTTTCAAAAATATTTAAATTAGCTACAGCTAATTTAGATGTGTAAACGTATTTTAAATTTATTTAACAAACACAACCTTTTAAAGATCCACAGCACGGATACTTAAAGGAGAGGTCTATGGAGACTGCAGTACATGGTTTTGAGAAAAAACAGGCCATTTTAGGCATACCATTAGATTTAAAGAAGAAATTTGATTGCCTAGAGTATAACATTCTTTTCGAAAACCTATTTCGGTACGGTGTGAGGGGACTAGCGCTGCAGTAGTTACAGTCCTATCTAGATAACAGAAAACAACAGGTACAAATTATAGAAAAATTTATTAAATATTTGTCTGAAGCTAAGCGTATTTTGGCAGGAGTACCACAGGGTTTGGACTCCGGCCCTTGTTATTTATTATATTCTTAAACGATCTAGGCATGTCACCTTAAAAAATAAACACCAGATTTTAGTTAGTTATGCAGATGACTCAAATTATTTAGTTAAATCCAATCCAATCCAATTTAATAATAGAAACAGAAAATCTTATTAAATCTGTAAAAGAATGGTTTTAGAAAAACAAACTCATACTAAATGGGGAAAAAACAATTTTATTTTATTTAAAATGATGAATCAAAAAGAAAAAGAAATATTGAAAATACACAGAAAGAATTACAAGAGAATGTAAAATTTTTAGGCTTGCACATAGACGAGAACTTCAGTTGGTGCTCACACATAGATCATTTAAGATTAAAACTGAACAGAGTAAGCTACTCTAGAAATGTGCTAAGGAGTTATTTAGACGTCGACACTTTAAAAACTATCTACTAAAAAAGTAGAGATAGAATCTGTTTTAAAATGCCAAAAAAGAGTTATTAGAATTATGTTAAAAATGTCGTATAAGGAAACGTGTCGTAACATTTTTAAAACCCATACTATTCTGACGGTCACAGATTTGTATATATGTATGTATATATGAATGTATTTTATTTTTAGTTAAATATAGAGAAGTTTTTTCCAAATAGGAGCCTACATCAGACAGAATTTTCAATTTTAATTTTCCAAATCACAGGCTAGATACTTTTAAAAAGGGATCATTGTATTCTTCAATACAATTCTTAGATTTGTTACCTATCTCTATAAAAAAAAACAGAGAAATAATTTTAGGTGCTTTAAAAGTTCTATTTGTGAGATAGAACTTTACAATATTGTAGAGATTAGAAATGCATGTACAGGCAGAGTTGAATAACTTATTTATATTTATATTTTGTTTTGACAATATTTCGTTTTAATGTTTGTATAAGTTACATTGTATAAATGTACTCTTTGAAATAAATAAATATTATTATTATTATTATAATGGGCTTTCGGGGTAAAATTTTTCGAGGTAACGGTGTAATTTTTTTCAAGGTAAAAATTTTTAAGGGAATTTTTTTCGAGGTAAAGACTAAGTTTATATCTAGTTTACTTTCTTACAAAATAAGAACAAATTAGTATACTTGAATGAAATGTCATCTTTCCAAGTAATAAGTAATGTTTAGACTTTAGATATGTTTAAATTTTGGAGTCTAATTAAACTTTCAATTAATGTATGATAAAGTATATTGAAAAACTTACCTGGTTGGTGTCCATTTTCCACTATTTGGATAACATACAATCATTAAAATTGACATAGTTAACAATAAAAATGGGGCAGTTGGACTAGTGAGTATGTAATTGTCTAAATAATCTATTAAAGGTACCAATGGAAACATAAGAAGTATTGCTAAAGCTAAACCCATGACAATATCCTAAAAAACAACAACTTATATACTTAATGGCAGACTAACATCCCTACTCTCAATTTTCCTACATCCAAACTTTCCTACTACGTAACACCTCTACTCCATAACATCCCTACTTTGTAACATCTCTACTCCCCAATACCCTACTCCGAACTCTATGCACTTGATTAGTCATTTATAATAAATGTGGTTTGTGGAACAAAGAACTTTCTTCTATATAATTTTATATTTTTCCTAGAAAGTGCTAGTCTAGACGTAAAATTCTAGAATAATCGTAAATGTGTTATTCTAATAGTCTATTTGTTCGCGAAGACATTCTAAATGGAAAGTTACCATGATAAATATTGTTTTAAGTTATTTGAAGTGGGCAGTTGAGTGCATATAGTGTGGAAGCAGGAGTGTTCTGGAGTAGGGATGTTGCAGAGTAGGGTTGTAGTAGAGTAGGGATGTTATGGAGTGGGGATGTCAGGGCCTAATTAATTCTGATTTATCTTCTGTTTAACCGGGGGTTATTTTAACGGGCAGCTATCACAAAATGTGTTCAAAGTGGAAAATTTGGATTTGGGCATTATGGAATATATAAAAAAATTAACAAAAATACTAAAAAGTAATATTAAAAAAAATTAAATAATTATTAATAAAACACAAGTAGTAAAATTTCTATAAACTTTTTATAAAATAGCCCAAACTGTCTTAAAATAAAATTGCTGTAGGTAATAATAGTATATTATGCATCTAGCATGCGAACTAAGTCTTTAGTGTTCGAGACTGAATTTTTTTTGCTGAGACGGAGTCGAGGCAAAAAATCAGTCGAGAACACTTAAGACAGTTCGCATACGTGGTGCATATACTATTTTTTCTACTACATAAAGCTTGTAACTCTAAATATCAGTTAAAAATAAAGTTTAAAAATTATTTTAACATAACTGCCAGTTTGACAAATAAGTTGAAAAATTTAGCAGTTGTCTCAAAAATTTTTCATTATTGACCGTCGTCAATAAACAATGCTTAACAACGGTCAATAATAAATGAGTTCACTGGTTTTATTGGTTGACAAGGTAAACAAGCCTTGACAACGGTAGATAATATGTAAGCTAGCACTTAATTAGGTAGTAGAAAAAAATATGTATAGATCACTATAGTATTTACCCCCATTATGCCCCGTAGCTATATGCTTGAAAATAACCCCTGTTTAAACCAAACTAACTCAGAAATTATTGGAGATAAATATTCTTTATAATAGTTACTTATTATGTTCCTTACCAAAACATTGTGCATTCCCAAATACAGTCTGCTAAAACATATAACTGTGCACCAGGTTACAGCTATACAAAGACCCAGTGCAAAATTATATTGATATCTATTCATAGTGTAAAGCAGTACTGAAAAAGGTATAGAAACTCCAACCATAGCATGGGTTGAAGGCATGCCATACTCTAGTGCCCATTTGCTTTGTAATCTTACAACTGGGGGCCCTGGCCTTGGCATTTGTAGTAAATCTTTGACACCCTGTCCTAAAATTAATTAAAATACTTTTAAAATTTGAATAGGCATAAATTGTATTATACAGTATAATAGTTACTGCAGTATAGTTAGCTATTTAATGCATACCGGGTGAGTTATATTTATGTCCACCCCTAAAATTAAGATAAATTTTCATTTGATAAACAAAAAACTTTGGTGATTTATATAATTTTACATTGGCTATAAAATGGTGGATTTAATTTTTTTGTTTCAATTCCGGTTTCGCCATTCATAAATCAATTTTGAGAACAAGCATGTGTCACTTGTCAATTTTTGACAGGTCGTGTCATTTTTTATTTAAATTTTAATTTTAAATCTAAAGTGCTCTGAATTAGCTTATTTGCCTAATTTTTGGTCTAGGGTCATAAGAAAAATACTATTTTGATCCTTATCCCAAATCTCTAAATTTGGTGCGCTCTTAAAAGTTCAAAAATCATACTTTGGTCCATATGTATTTTTTTTTAATGGAAAGAGGGTGGTGCTTGGGTTAAACTGAGAGAAAATTTTCTATCGAACTATTTGATACCACACATGAATAGTTTATGTTGAAGAACTTGGCATTAAAACAATAAAGATTTAAAATGAAAATTTAATAAAAAATAACACGACCTGTCAAAAATTGACGAGTGATACATGCTTGTTCTCAAAATGGATTTATGAATCGAAATATGTAAAAATTTATAGGGTGTTCCATTAAAAAATAGATATTTATACAGGGTATTTACTAAGTACGGTACTTAACTTCAGGGTGTAATTCCCTACCCAAAAATAAGAAGAAAAGTTCCTATAAACATATATCCTAAAACGACTCGTAAGGGAGCTACGCCCCTTCAAATGGGGTTCAAAATTTCTATTTTTATTTAATAACTCTGGAATTCTTTGTGTTATAGCAACGAGGTATTGCATGCAATCTATCTCTAATAAAGCCCATCAGCCAATAGTATTTGCATGTAGTTACTTTAACCAGTGGCGTCCCAAATGGGGACGCCTTATCATTTTTTTGCCCAAAACTTTTTTCTAAGTAACTCTTTTGTGGATTTATTATCAGAATAATATTACTTTGAATGTAAAATTTCACGTATCAAAGACCAAAAATAAAATACTAAAATGTTAAAAACCAAAATTTCAATAACGCAGGGTGAACGTACATTTAAACCTAAGAAAAAACTTTTTGGACTTGTACTTCCATAAATCTATCCTAAGGGAGTTCTCCTAAAAATATTCCATTTTTAAAGGGCCATGGTAGCTTTAAAAGCAATTTTTGGACCTACATGTATAGAAACTTTTTTTCTTAGTTTTTGATGACCTCGCGTCATTAAAATTTTGGTTTTCATCATTTTAGTACTTAATTTTTCGTACTCAAAACGTGAAGTTTCACGTTCAAATTAATTTTTCTCGAAAACGGTTTATCCTACGGTATTACAACAAGAGTACCTTTATTATGTGTCTTTACCTGAGGAATCCTATTCTGATAATAAATTCACAATAAAGTTACACAGAAAAAAGTTTGGGCCAAAGAAGTGATAAGGTCCCCCCATTTCGGACGTCCCTGGTTAAAGTAACTACATGCAAATACCATTGACTAATAGGCCTTATTAGATATAGATCACATGCAATACCTAGGTGCTATTACACAAAGAGTTCCTGAGTTATTAAATAAAAATCGAATTTTTGAACCCCATTTGAAGGGGCGTAGCTCCCTTACGAGTCGTTTTATAACATGTTTATAGGAACTTTTTTTCTTATTTTTGGGTAAGGAATTACACCCTGAAGTTACGTACTGTACTTAGTAAATACCCTGTATACCAAGGGACTAAACTGGCTGTTTGTCCCGCTGCATGAGCGAGCGTAGCGAGCGAGGGAAACAGAAATGCAAGGGACTAAAACAGCCACCTTTAGGCCTTAGGTATATACACTATTTTTTTTCACGACCAAACATAATTTAGAGGGGTAGATAAAATTAAAATTAAAAACCATGCGTCTAAAATCGGGTGTTTTATTTTGGTAATTTAATCAAGATGTCTGTGAATTGAGAAAACTCAGTTTCACGGCTATCGTGATTTCAATTGTTTTTTAATATGGTTGACACAAACCTCAGTTCGAAAAAAATGGATGAGGGTAAATCCACGAAAATCGGGACACGAGTATCCACAAAATAAACTTACCGCAACACATCCATACTAGCCTAATTAAATCAACTAACAATCGCATTACCTTGTACAAAAACCAAAGTTGGCGTTTTCTTCCAAATGTCAAATTACAGCACAGAACAAAAAGACGCTGTTAGAAGTGCGATGTTGTGTTGAAAAATCAGTTATTTGCAACAAAAATATTATAAGTAATAAAGCTTTAATTGGTAAGTTCATAATAATTATTACATTAAGTACTATCGCTCTTTAAAATACATCCAAAATTAATTCAATATTCTTTTATTGCTATAAGAAAAATTTAAATAAAAATGGTCACACTTATGTAACGAGAGTTACCGTTAAATACATTTTTTAAGTGATTTAAGTAATTGTTGCATATTTTTCTAAACACATGTTTAATAATTATTGATTTTTTTCCAATATCTCTTTAATAATACTGATAATGTATGTCCAGTCGTGTTATTTGTTTGTTTTTTTTATTTAAATTTATGTAACGTGAGTTACCCGACCTAACAAAAAAACACTTTTTTGGATTTTACTGGCTTATCGTTAACTTTTTGTTAAAAATAGATATTTAACAAATTAAAGGCAACTAAATTCTCTACAAAATAGCTTCTTATCATTTTTTTTGTTATATTAGTATTTATCGAAGTAATGTCTGTCTAAGTTCGAGCATAGGGTTATCACGACATATCGACACTCCCAAGCAACAAGGATGTAACTCAAGTTAGACCCATTTTGAGTTATACTCATAGGTAAACGCCTTGAAAAAAGATACACATGGTGGTACTACCCAGGTTTCTCCACAGTCCACTTTAAGCAAAAGTTTACTTAAAATCACTAAAGTAAGAAATTCTAAACTTGAATATTATCAGAAACAAACAGTAAATAAACAATAAATACTTAAACAGTTAAATAAAGAATTTTATAAGCTTTAATTAAAATGATGTATCACATGACTTCCTTTTCCACTTCAATCATTTACCCACCCTTAAATAACAAAAAAAAATATTTTAGAAATTTAGCTATCGTGAAAAATGACAATATATGAGTTACGGCTTTGTTGCTTGGGGGTATCGATATTAGTATATTAAAGTACTAGTTTTATAACACCCATTTTTAGCGCACGAGTACAAGTTTTCTAAAAACGTGTTATGACACGAGTGCTTTATACTATTTTTTCTATTTTGCTCTAAAATTAAAAAAAACTTACATTTAAATTGATGACCGATTTAGGGATTTTTGTTTTGGGTTGGCATTACAATTTTCGCTATGTTTCAAATTAATAGAACCAAAGTATAATAATCGTTTATTATACTTTGATAGAACAAACGATATTTTAATATCTTTTATAGTGAGGTCTTCTCTATTTTACTGCGATTAACCAAGCCACAATTTTAACACGGTAAAAATTTAACTTAAAACACAATTTCGTAGAAAAAATTAACTTAAAAGCGGTATTAACATTTGCACGGAAAACCTCAAATCAGTTTATTTACAGCATCTCTTTGGTATTTAGGTAAACACCACCGCATAGTAATAGTTTCTGACAACAGAGATCACAGCAAAGAAACTCTACTTATTTATATAGATCGAATTTTGCAAAAATTACCAGAATTTGTTAAAAAAATACAAATATGGACTGATGGTCCAAGCTCTCAGTTTAAAAATAGATACATTGTTAAATCATTAAAAGTACTTGAGCAACGCAATAAAAAAATCATAATCTGGAATTACTTTGCGACATCGCATGGAAAGGGCCCTGTTGGCGAAATAGAAGGTGCTATAAGAAGATTAGTACGCAATAAAGTAATACGAAGGGAAATAACCGTATTTAAGGCAGAACAGTTTTCAAATGCAGCGATGGATTCAAACGTTGAAATTATTTATTTATTTATTTATTATTATGCAGGAAATTGAGGAATATTCTTTAAATATGGACCTAAAAACGATTTTTATTAACGCCCGAAAAATAAAGGGAAAATCTAAAGTTCATATCATTTATTGGAAAAAAAATATACTTAAAATGGGTAAAATATGCGCCGATCTATTAAGGGATAGATGGATGTATACTGATGTATATAGTTCGTCTGATAGTGAGGACAGTGACGTACCGCTGTCCATAATCCGTGAAAAATGATTAAATAAATAAAATCTATTAAGGGATAGATGGATGTATACTGATGTATATAGTTCATCTGATAGGGACGACAGTAACGTACCGCTGTCCATAAACCGTAAAAAATTAAAATAATAGTCTTTTGCACATGACATAATGTTTTAATCAAGTTCCATGCAATTCCTATTCCTCTGTCTTTTTTAAAGTACCCAGCTATGCTCTTTTAATTTGTGAACTCATTTAAGTTATGTTTTTTTTTTAACATATGAACTTGATTATTGCGTATTAAAATGTTAACAATTTAAATGTAACGCAAGTTACCCATTTTGTTGTAACGTGAGTTACCCGACCATCTTTACCTTTTTATTAGTTAAAATTCAATAGTTACTACATTTGTAGTGGTCTTTGGCATATTGCGTACCTTATATGGTAATTAATAAACTTATCATAATTAAATACTTTTTTATTAACTAAATTCGCAGAAAATTATAACGTATTTACCTGTTCACAACCTTATGTCTTTTTTGTGTAACGAGAGTTACCCACGCAATTAAGTATTTTTTTTAGTGAATTATCAAATTGTATTTAAGGTTTTTACTTTGGTTTTATAGTTAAGCCTATATATTATTTTAGTAGTTCAAAAAAAAGTTTGAAAAAAAATAATAATGTATAAAAATATTGAAAAGAAAGTGCAGTTTTTTCTGCGGATGTAACGAGAGTTACCATGGATTTACCCATGAAGACAATAAATTTTAAGTAATTTAAAAAGTTATTTTTAATAAAGGTTTTCTTTGTCAAAATCAAATAAATTCGTCTGAATCGCTAATTTATTACAAAACATCACCAAACCTAATTTTTGTACCAGTAAAGCACATAGTATGTATAATATTTTAATATTATCAAGGTTGCCATGATTTTTTCCCTTGGGAGAAAACGGGCAAGTTTATTCCCAAAAATGAATGCGTAAAATTAAGTTTTAGTCTTCGTCATGCAAAAAACATATTTATACCACTTCCGGTGAAAACAGAAATGAAAAAAAAAATAAATAAATAAATAAAATTATATAAATTACCAAGGTTTTGCTTGTATCAAATGAAAATTAATCTTAATTTTAGGGGTGGACATAAATAAAATGCACCCAGTAGATATCATTTAAGAAAAACTAAATTTTTGAATTAATTTTAATTAATTAAAGTTGAAATTTTGAAATTGAAAGTCATTTATTTTACATCTTAAACAAAATTTAAACAAGAAACAAAACCAGGGATTGTGCCAACAACAACCACCCCCAAGTTGGCAAAATCCATACTCCAGTTGGGAAAATCTACTAACAGAAATATTATGGAGTTGACGACCTTTTTTCTTGGTCATTAAATTTGCTGTCATGTAAAAACTTAAAAAAATGGCAGTATTGTTTAAAAAGTTGGAAAATTCGCGATCTTTAGTTCAGAAATGTTTATAATTTTTTTTGATGTAAAGACTAAGTTTATATCTAGTTTGTTTTGGGAATGTTCAAGTATTACGTAACATAAATTTTGATCAATTTTGAACCCCACCCCTCCCCCCCCCCTGTAACGCAATTTTTCTATACCATTAACATGGGTGTAACACTCCAGAATAACCAGTTTTGTTTAAATATTTGGAAAATTCAGTTCAGCAATATATGTATCTAGACCCTCCAAAAATAAATTCTGGATCAATGTGTATTTAGTAAATTGGAATTGTTAAATGAAACCAGGGCCGTAGCTATGGGGGGATGGGGGAGAGGGAGTGCCCCCCCAGCTATCTTGAAAAGTTTTATATTTTATTGATCCAAACAAAAGAAGTGTATATTTTATGGATTCAAAATACAAAAGTTGTATATTTCACAAAAAAAAGTTGTATATTGCAGGGATTTAGACAACATATATTGCAGGGATTGAAAATACAAAAGTTGTATATCTCACCAAAAAGGTGAGGACATGTACAAAGTTGTTTTTTTTAGGCAAGGACCTTTTTTAGTCAAATTTACTTTTTTTTCCTTTAATTCTTTAATTTTGATTGGTAGGAATAATAAAAACTGTCACAGACAAAGTGCTTTTTTTGGAGGGCCTTTTTTTTAGTCACTAACATTTCATTTTTGGTTAGGGGGTAGGGGGTAGAAACCAATGTCATCCATCACAGACAAAGCTTTTTTCTGAAGGAAAAAAGTTGTATTTCTAGCCTAAAAAAACTTGTAATTTTTGACCTTCTCCAGTCCAACCCTGAATGAAACATAAACAATAACATAAACATCATTTAAAATTGTTTATGGAGGCACATCCTCTCACTATTATAATAATAAAAAATATATTAACACAATAATAATTCTTAGGTGTTATGTAAAACACAGAATTTATTTAGTAAATTCAATGTACTAAATACACATTGATCACAGAAACTCGAGCAGAAACTCTTTGCTGTACCTATATTTCTGTTAATAAATAAATAAAATAATAAATTTTAAAACATCCTAGCATAATTATTTAAAAGTTATTGGCTGAATTACTAGATACTTACCGATGTACATTACTATTGTCCAAACCAAAACAACTCTTCGACCCACAAATCCATCGACATTCCAAAACCAAAATGGTATAAAACTAGAGTAAAAAAGTTCATCCCCTAAGGCAGTACCGAATAGAAAAAGATAGTACCAGAATTTATTTGTAATAACGAAGTTTTTCTTATTTGTTTTGACACCGAAATAATTTTGTATTTTTGCAACCAATTCGGGTTGCTTTAAGTACTCAAATGTATCCATTATTTTTCCTTTTCGTTTCTCCATTGAATTTTAACAAATATCACAGATTTTTTGATAAAAAGATTATTATAACCTTAAAACTCTTGACACATTTTTACGAACTGATAAAACACCTCCCAGCTGTGGCAATGCAGCAACCCGCATAGCCGTAAATTGAAAAAAGTGTTGCCTAAGCACAAATACTGCATTTTAATAAAGAAAAGTATTATGTGCAATTGTTGATGGCTATACTTTGATAATACAGTACTCGGCTAAAATTTAATGTTTAAAATCATTACAAATTTTAATTAAAAGTGTACCTACCGTCCATTATTATGATTATCAGTGAAAATTTAAAAAATCTACCGATCGCTTCTGTTTTTATTAAAAAAATAAATGCTTAACGTGCTGCGAAGAATAAAACAAGCCGTAAAGATATGTAATGCTACGCATTCCAATATATACTAGTCACAGTAAATGGTATATTTCATTTTTCCAAATACTTTAAAAAAAAAATTAAAAATTAAAAAAAAATCAACAAATTTTTTTTTTTATTTATTTTTTTTATTTGGAAAAATGGAATATACCATTACTGTGAATAGTATTTAATGGAATGCGTAGCATTTCACGGCTAGTTTTACTCTTCGCTCGTTTAGCATTTATTTTTTTAAACGAAGCGCTGGGTAGATTTTTTTCATTTTCGCTGAAAATCATATATATGGACGGTAAAGGAGAGTTCCCAAATAAAACAAAAATAACCCCAAAAAAGCACCGTCTATTTACAAATTAAACAATTGAATTATTAATTAATTAATTAATTCATAAAATTTTTACAATAAATGGAATTTTTACTACTATACTAAAGTCCTAAGCCGAAAAGTCTCAAGTTTTGGTCGATTTTATTTGTTTTGGATTTTTATACCAATAAAGCTCTTCTCTACATATATTCAAGCCAAAATACATATTTTTCCTACGAACTCGCTAGTTCGAAAAGATGTCTCTTTTCGCACTCATATGCGTGTGGAAAGAAGGCCTTTTCGACACGCATAAATTTATATTAATATTGTATAATTTCTTAATTGCGTAGTGTTATTCTTGTTATATTTATTCATAATATTAAAAAAATGTTCAAATTTCTAAACTGTTAATTGTTTTTCTTATTGAAAAAATATAAAAATTAAATTTATTTAATAAAATATAAAAGTATATTTTATTTAAACTCCGCTCGTAGGAAAAATATTGTTCCCTTACGCATGCGCTAAGAGGCTTTTCCGCACTTTAGAAAAATAGCTATATCATAAACGACGTTAAACAGTAAAACAAACAAACAGCTATATCATAATACCGAGTATAATACATGATATAATGTTAACTAACAAAGTTTGCCGCATCTCAAAAATTGTTAAAAAACCTTAGCGATCTAGACTATAGTCTAGTGCTCTAGCTAGAGCGCTGTATAGACAGGTTTGTAAGGGTAGGTACCTAGTTTAACACAACACAAAACCACTCAACCTACCCTAACAAACCTGCCTATCTATAGTGCTCTAATCTAGACGTTATTCATTTTCCTTAGCAATCTCCAATTAGTTTAAGCTAGTTCTAAATTATTAGGTACTTAAGAAAATTACTTGTTTTTATTTTACTCTAATGACTAGTACCCGGGGCGGGCGGAAGTTTAATTTTTTATAAAAATTCTGACATGGCTGACACTTACTGAGTATAATGACACAAATTTATTATAAATAAGTTTTTCCCGAGCTGCAATTTAATAGTGAGGTACTTTATTGTTAAACGTGCGAAAAATATATAGGCTTGTCTTAGAAATGTAATGTTTCAAAGCACTTATCATCAAAATAATGGCATACAAAAATGTTTTATTTTGATTTAGTAAGCCAGTTGTAACATTCCGTCGATTAAAATTAAAAATCCTCAGGGTTTATAGAAAATTGGAAGTTGTAAAGTTGCCAAGCAAGCCCACAAAGAGAAAAAACTATTTACCAAAGGCTTTCGAGGATATAAAATCCAAAATTTTAGTACAAGGCAAAAATATTTTTAGCATAGATGAAAACAAAAATGTTTCTGGTTTAAAGATTGCGCATGTTATGTTATTCCGAATTTTCCACAATGTTCAATAGTAGACCTTTTTAATGGCAAAGAAGTTTACTTTTCTAAACCAAATCTAAATACTAATAAATGCATTAAAAAATCATACATTCTTTAATTATGCTCTGCTTATGTACTTCGGTAGACATAGGACGTCTATTTTCAGATTATAAATATACTTTTGGTAAAACAAGACGAAGCTTAATAGCCGAAAACATGAGGAAAATCTTGATAATATATTTTTATTTTCAACATTAATATTAATTATGTTTAAAAATATGGGTACATTTAGTTTTAGAACACTTACATGTAAATATTTTGTAAAATATACATAATATAGTTTTTTGTTGTTTTACCTTTGATATTTATATAGTTATAAATCTTTTGTAATACTAAAAGTATAGTTATTTCCCCGTGTCAATATTAATAAACCTCTTTAAAATAGTCGTAAAGTTACACAATGAATAATAACTATTGCGGGATGGTTAAGGAAGTGTGCCATTAATCTTTAAAAACTTTTTTTATAAGTAACATTTGCGCGACCCTCGTAATCAATACCAAATATCCGGGGTATGCTAATGACAGAATTAATACCTGCCAAATTAAGTTACGTTTTTTTGTAATGTGTGATAATGGTAATAACGGAGGAGTAAACCGCTGACATAATTTTGTACCTTTATAAAGGTGTACTATAGGAGGAAATCTTCACAGATTTCCTCGTAACCTTCAAAGATTTCCTCCGAAAAGGAGGAAATCTTTAAACATTTCCTCGTAACCTTCAAAGATTTCATCCAGATTTCCCCCATTTGTACACCTGAATTCCTCTGCGGTTTACCCCTCGGTAATAACCAAAACGATGCTAAACCGTTTCCTGATTCACCATTGTTTGAGAGTGATTTTTATACGATTTTTCTCGCGATTTTTCTCTTGACGAGGATGATTCGAGTTTTAAAGTTTTTAAAGTTGAAGAGAACCAGAAAGAATTTTATTTTGCTTTGTTATTAAATTTCTTATTTTTTTTTAAATATATTTTTTGTGAATGAGATGAATTTATTTACTTAAATCCCACCTAAAGCTTAACCAACTATAATATTCCGTATTATAATTAAATTATATTATTTAAATAATAGTATTTTATAAATTATATAATATATTATCTATCTGAGTAACAAATTGGATCAAGGAAGCTATGATTAGTGGTTTAAAAATGACTTTTAGTAATATTTTTGTATCCTATTGTGCTTTTGATAATTTTTAACATTTAGGTTAAATTGACTGTCATTTT
>OY294044.1:94996061-95193869 GCA_958510825.1 Brachypterus glaber
AAATTTGTGAGTAAAAGCATTGGTTAAAAACCAAAATGAAAATAGTGTTTCAAAATGTTCTATTTATCTTTCTGTTTGCGACATATAATTATTTGTGTTTAGCACAAAATTCTGTACATATAGGTAAGCAAATGTATTAATTAAAATTATTAATAAGCCGCATTCTATAGTATAGGGGAAGTCAGGGTTAACTGGGCCACAGGGTTAACTGGTCCACCTAGATTTTATCAAGTTTGTTTATTAGTATTGGCGCATTCGTGCAAATTCTAGTGATATTTAGTTAGCAGTATTGTTTAAAGTATTATGGCGGACCGTGTTGCCGACTTTCTTTACTACAACTAAAGAAAGTTGATGAAAAGTAGGTAATTACCTTAACTTTTATTTTTTACTTTGATATTAATAGAAGGATCTAGACTAATATTTTACCTAATATACTGAATATTTTGTTAATGTTAATTATTCTGCATAATTGCCGCCTTCTAATATATTATTAAGAATTAAAATTTTATGATTTCATTCAGTGGTGTCACTCAGGGTTAACTGATTCGGGGTTAACTGGACATGGTCAAAATAACTTATGTCAATATTAATTAGTTCGGGGTTAATTGGGCGATGTCCAGTTAACCCCGGACCAATTAATCCTGAGATATATCTAATATTTAACATATTATGTTGTCTATTTTTATGTTATAATTAAATTTCATTTGATTTTAAATCGTTTTATTCAGAATAATTACAATACAATATATTTTTGTTAGTGGACCAGTTAATCCTGAGTAGAGGTCCAGTTAACCCTGGCCTATGGGGTTAACTAGTCCAGAGGGGTTAACTGCTTTATCGTTAATAACTTTTTTTATATAAATAATATTTTTCTGAAGTATTAATAATATGTTCTAACTATAGTAATAATCTACCTTTTGCTATAGAAAATATTTGAATATTGTTTACAGGTTTTTCAAAAACTCGATATGAAAAAAAGCTGCCCAGTTAACCCCGACTTTCCCTACCTACCTACCTACTCCTCGAAGTTGCAAGTAGCTTTTGCCTAGTAAAGTTTTAAGTTAAACATAAGGGGTCTTTTTACCCTGGTAGAAAAGTACACAAATATAACTTAACATAACATTAGATTAGTGACATTTTTATGTTTAGTCTCAAACGTTAAACAAATACGTTATAAAATATATAAATCTAATCTTAAAAACTAACGTTTAACAAAAACGTTATAAAATATATAAATCTAACCTTAAAAACTAACGTTTGACAAAAACGTTATAAAATACATAAATCTAACGTTAGTTTCCCAACTAAATTCTAACCTTTTTCTAACCTTATTCTAACTTTAAATATTTTTTAAATTTCCATTATTAATACGTAAGCTATAGTAGAAAATACTCATTTCTGAGAGCTATGTGCCTAGGTTTGATAATTATTTATTATTTCTATAATAAGTTTAAAAAAATATCCCCCAAAAGCCAAAATTTTAGTAAGTCTGTACTAGAATTTAAAAAAATATTTTAAGATTCTGAATGTATAAATAAATAACTAAATATAAAGTTTTTCTGAGAGGTAAACGCATTTATCGAAGTATAACAGCATATTACACGAAAAATATTTAGGGCCACCTATAAAGATGACTATTTTATATATAAATGTATCGAAATTATGTTTAAAAATAATATAATTGCTAAAATACATTAAGATTTATTTATATGAATAAATTTGTCTCCAGCTGCCATTTTATGATACAGGTAGAAATTTCCTAGTTGGCCACGCCCCCTCCGAAAGTTAGAAATTAAACGTACTTATAGCGTATTTCTAACTTAAAAATCTAAGGTTAGATTAACGTTTGTAACTATTGTTTCATTCCAACGTTAAAAAGCGGGAAGTTTGCACATATTTTATAACTTACTAGTTTAACGTTAGAAAAACATTATTGTAACTTTAAATTTCTACTATTGTAGTCTATATTTTATGCTTAAAAAAAATATAAGTCCAAATATAATTTAACAATTTAATTAGGGGCCCTGTTTAATGAAGAAGGTAGCCAAGCTGAATTGCCTTTGAAAAGCATAATCTTTAACAAAAATCTAATGGACCAAAAAGTAAATTTTCATGTGAAGATAAAAAAAGTACCAAGCAGCGACTCATTTTCCAGCAGTAAAATACGTAAGTTTATTACACAAGTTTAGTCTAATCTTTAATTTTTTGTTTGAATCTAAATTGAAAAGTTGGTCAAAAATATATTTTGATGTTGTAACCTAAAAGTTTTTGCACATTTAGGACACCAGATTAGTTAAGTCTAGTTCACTTCCAAAAACTAGACTTGACTAATTTAGTGTGCTTTTTGCACCTTATAGAAGTGACAATTTTTACTAATTATATACAGTAAAAACTCAGCTTCAATATCAATATAACTTCTTCGGATCTTAGGTAGGTACCTATCAGTAGTGATAGCAGAGGTATTTTAATTTTTGTTCACTAAAAGTATACGTTTATGCTGCTTAGCTTTATAGGTATAGTAGAGTATACCCATATAGACCCAGAATACGCACTTTTGCATACAGACATACAATTATATGCCTACACACATCTGAAAAATTCTTGGCCGCGAAATAATATGAAACGTAAACAAAAAATTATTCTCACAAATATGTGGGTTCAATTCTACATTTTATTAAAGTGCTTTATCACATGTAAGGTTATTTTCATGGAATGAGTACACGACCAGGAATGAAATTTAAAAAATTGTGTCAATCTTTATTGAAGAAAATCGTCACAAAATGTAAGAAACAAAGATATCAATAACCAGTATGTCCTCCTCCCCAGCTTTGGAGTCTAGTATATAGCATTCTAAACTTGCTTTCATATAGCAAGAAAAATGGAAGAAATTATTAAGACGTTCAAAATATTCTCAAAAGTTGAATGAAGAATGGACGCTATAATTGTACGTCTAAAAGAACTCATAATTATATCGAAATATGTATACCATTTGATCTTAATTTAAGGTCTTATTATTATAGGTTCCATTTTTAATACTAAATGCTCCCTAGTTTTAGAAGGTAAATTAATAAACTATTTTAGGTCGATAATATACGCCTTTATTTGATAAAATTTAGGACAACCTAATAATGACAAACTTTATGTCGAAAATATATAGTTTATATTTTTTTAATTGAGAACATGCTATAAATGAACTATTTTAAGTCCAAAATATACTGCTTATATCATTTCAATTTAGCTCGCTAATAATGCTTCTATTTTTCGCACTAAATGCAAGAAAATATTTCAAAATATTATTTATTTTGTTTCTTTTTTTCTTAACAGACGTTTAGTATTACTAAAGTCTTCAGAATTAATGCGAAAAAAAAAGAATATTTGATTATTTAGCTTCTTTAAGAAGTAAAGAAGTACAGAACAAAAGTAAGTGACCTTAGTGAATGCAGTAAAGTTTTAGAAGAATAAAGGAGTGGTAGAAGAGAGCTGCTGTGGTGAAAGCAGAAGTAGTGAAATAGTGAATAATAGTGAAAATAATAGTTAAAATTTGTGTAAATAAGAGTGAAGGGGAAAGTGTGTTGTGATACAAGTCTGAATCACAAACAAATATATTGTACCTATTCTGATCCTCCTGTTTAAAAATGTAGGTACAATGTCATAGGGAACGTTCAAGTATTACGTAACGCAAATTGTACCAAAATTCATACACTTCATACCCCGTTTCTCGCGTTATTAAAGGCTGTAGAGATTTCATGTTTTGACTACCCCCCCCCCCAAACAGGGGGTGTATTAGGTGGGGTAGCCAAAATATAAAATCTCTACACCCTTTAATAACGCGGGAATCGGGGTATGAAGTGTATGAATTTTGGTACAATTTAGGTTACGTAATACTTGAACGTTCCCATAGGATTAAAAATAGTATTATGTGTAAAAATTATTAATTTCTCGAAAAAATATATACTTACTATTTGTAAAATTACAGAAAATAATAAAATTAATAACTAAAATAATAAAATTTATAACAAAAATAAAAAAATCACATTGGTAAAATGTCGAAACACAATAGCAGTTAAATCTTTTGGCTGGCCCGAACCTTCCTTTCTATATATTTTGGTTTTGGCGTGTATAATTCTTTAATTCCTTGGCAATTTTTATTATGTTATCACCAAATTTGGTAAACGTATTGGCCCAGGTGGTGTGGGATGTGCTAAAAAGGGCTATAGAGTTACCGTTTGCCCTTCAGGAGCTAATTATTGCTGTTTAAGAAGAACGGAACAACATATCGCAGGAAGCCTTTAACAACTTTTTTATTGGTATGCACAGACATGTTAATGTTTTTCTTGAGAACAGAGAAGGACATAATGGTTACTGATATCTTTGTTTCTCACGTTCTGTAAAGACTTTGATTTTTTTCAATAAAAATTAATTAATCAAATTTTTTTAATTTAATCTTTGGCGCCTAATAATTCCATAAATATAACCTTACATGTGGTAAAGCATTTCAATAAAATGTAAAATTGAACACTCATTTTTATTAGAATTTTTTTTTTTACGTTTAAAATTAAAAAACAGTAAAAAAGTAACACTGAAAAAAGAATTGAGCAAAAAAGTGCTAAACTTACTACATGAAAGTAGTGTATGTATATTAGTAGGCCTTATTAATGTAAAAACACATGCATAAACTCGTTTCTGAAGCCTAAAGGGTTCCTGAGATATTAAACAAAAATACTACGAAATACTACTAGATCTTAATTAAGAGAACTCTTATTCTTTGCGTGTCTTCTATCAAATTTGACATTTATGAAAAATTTTATGAAAATCATATTTTAAAATTATAATTTCATAGCAAACTATTTTTTTTGCGATAGCGTCATTCCAAAATAAAAGTAACATTGTTTAAAATTAAAAATTTTAATAGATAATTAATGTTTTTAGTAAAAACATCTATTATATGATAAAGAAAATAAATACTTTTTTTTAATTTTAGCATTTAAAAATGTTTTTAAGCTAAAAAAATGTATGTGTGGAGCTCTAGCTCAAAAACAAAAAACAGTAGAAAACTTTTGTCTAGGGAAAATTGTAGGTCCAAATTAACTGGTAAAATTTTTATTTTCATAACTTTAATAATAACATCAAAAAACGCGTGATTTGTGTTAGGTGAATCACCCTGTTCCAGAACTCGCGTACCGAAATTTGAGAGTATATTAAAAACCCTCTGGAAAATATGAAAAAAATTTCAAAAAAAATCCATCTTCGTTCAATTCAAAAATAAGAACGCTGTTGCTGATGTTAAATTACCTTTAAAAGTTGAATTTGTAGCTATGGAAGCAAATTTAATTATTGCAGGTACATATTCTGTAGGTTGACATGGTGATTAATGTGACATAAATATTTATTAATGTCATAAAAAAATATCAAAACTTTCATGATGTTTACTTCAGAAGAGTATTGCGAAATGCTAATTTTATATGGCGAGTGTGGCCGGAGTGCTTCAGCTACATCAGTAGAATATTCTATTCGTTTTCCCAATAGAGAACATCCTAGCAGAAATGTTATTTTAAGATTTGTGCAAAGGGCAAGAAATTCTGGAAATTTAACTCCAAACAAAAAAGAGATTGGAGGCGCTCCGCGAACTGCAAGAACTGTTGATAATGAAGAAGCTGTCATTCAGGCTTTTGAAGAAGAACCTGAAACAAGCCTTAGTATCGTGGCTAGAAATCTTGATATGTCTAAGACCTCTGTTCAACAAATTCTAAAAGATGAAAAATGCATCCCTTTCATTACACTCGAGTACAATGCTTGACACCGGAGGACTATCCTTTACGAGTCGAATTTTGCACATGGCTGTTGCAGAAACATCAAGAAAATGAAAACTTTGTAAAAAGCATTCTTTTTACGGATGAGTCTGGGTTTCAAAGAGATGGTTTTTTTAATTCAAGGAATTCTCATGTTTGGGGACAGGAAAATCCCCATGCCTTCAGGCAAGGAAATCCCTAACGAAGGTTTTCCTTGAATATTTGGGCCGGAATATTGGGAGATGCTATAGTAAGTTATTTTGAGAAATAAACCACCATAAAATGCTTAAAATATTTGTTTTTAGGTTGGACCCCATGAGTTTCCTGGCAGATTGAATGGCGAAACCTACACTAACTTCTTAAGGGATGAAGTGGAAAATCTTATTGATGACATCCCACTTCAAAGGTTGGCAAATGTGGATAACATCTGGTTTCAACATGATGGCTGTACAGTGCATTTCTCAGAAACGGCAAGAAGCCAACTCGACATCAGTTTTTCAAACAGTTGGATAGGCCGTGGGGGTCCCAGAAGGTGGCCTCCTAGATCCCCTGATCTCACTCCAATGGACTTCTTTTTATGGGGCCATGTAAAAAAATTTAGTGTATAGAAATATGCCAGACACTGTAGAAGAACTAGGAGACCGAATACATGAAGCGCTTGAGTCAGTAACTCCAAATATGATTATTAATGCCAGGAGAAGTCTGTTAAAAAGAGCTGCTTTATGTGTTCAAGTTGGTGGAGGTCATTTTGAACATATTCTTTAGCATGCTTCATACATTGAACGCGAGTTTGCTAAAAATAATGCGTTTCTTCTTCTTTTAGAGTTCATTAAACACAGGACAGACATATCAAGATTTCTTGCCACGATACTAATGCTTGTTCCAGATTATTCTTCAAAAGTCTAAATAACAGCTTCTTTATTATCAACAGTTTTTGCATTTCGCGAAGTGTCTCCAACCACATTTCTGTTTGCGTTTAAACTTCCAAAATTCCTTGCCCTCTGCACCAATCTTAAAATTACATTCTAGGCGGAATGTTCTCTTTTCGGAACACCGATAACAAATTTTCCTATGTTCATTACTTTGAAATAAATAAATAAAATTCAGTTATTGTATTTTTATTTTATTAATTTGTATTGAGAATTTATAGCCAGTAAATCAATTAAAAGATCTGAGTTTCTAATAAAAAAAAACACTACATTCAGCGCGCTGAATGGAGTTGCAGCGGCAGTTTGTTGCTGCCGTCTAAGACGGGTATCATAAAACCACCGCCGGATGGAGTGACCCTATAAAAATAGAATATTTGATAGCCTCTGTCGGTTTTGTCAAAATATAATAACCTAAAAAGATTCTAAAGTTGAAAGTCTTAAACAATGCACGAGTCAATCATTAAAATGCAACCATAGTTACTAATAAGTAGGGAAAAACTAATTTTTAGGTAATTTAACATCAGCAACAGGATTGGTCAGATTAAATAGCTTCCTTTTTAATTAGTATTGAAGATGGATTTTTTTTTTAATTTTTTTCATATTTTCCAGAGGGTTTTTAATATACCCTCAAATTTCGGTACGCGAGTTCTGGAACAGGCTGTATATATATTTCGAAACTATGCAACAAATGCTATAAGCTTATAAGGAATATTGAATTTTGCCTACGAAATTCTAAATAGTATTAACAATTTTGCTAATGATGGAGGACTCCCCAGGAGAATTTCTACCATTAACTTAATAAAACAATATATAGTTTTATTCACAAGCTAGTAAAAAATAAACTTTTTCACAATTATACATTTTTTCAGTGTGTGATTTATTTGAATCAGAAGATGGTGTAGCGGCGATATTTGGACCAGCTTCTATCACCACATCATCAATAGTCCAATCAATTTGTTCACATTTGGAAATTCCCCACATCCAGACCAGTTGGAGGCCCCCTAGCAGTTTTATTTCCCATACGGTTATTAATTTTTTTCCCGAACCAGAACTATTTTCAGAGGGCTTGGCTGAAATCGTGAAAAGTCTGCAATGGGATAGCTTCGTGATTATTTACGAAAACGAGGAAGGACTGTTAAAATTGCAGGATATTTTGAAACTGCAAAACTACGATGAAAATAATAAAAAGAATAATATTGTGGTGAAGCAGTTGGGGCCTGGACCAGATTACAGGTGAATAGAAACACTGAAAAAACTTTTTAGCATTTCGGAATAATATAGCTACATAAAGCTTTTTAATCCTCTGTCTTATTTATGGAACGTTACTACAGACATGGCGTAAAAATTACGCCTACCTTTAAACAATTTAAAAGTCGAACAAAGTTTATAAAATTCTGACTTATCGTTAAACGCTCCCTTTTTCTGTAAAAGTAATTTTTGTCGGATTTGGCTGAATTTTGGATATGTTACAGTTCTTGACATTCTGTTCAAAAGTGTCTAACAGCGCATTTCCCAAAAATCAATAGTTAAGGTGCTAGAGCACTTCGGATTATTATCAAAGTATAGAATCTATTGTCATTATTATCGGAAACCGTTTATAAAATGTACTTAGGTATATATATTTTTTTATCTTGTTGATTTTTGAAATTTTAGGCCTTTGCTAAAGAACATTAGAAATTCCACTATAAACCACATCATATTAGACTGTGTAACAGAAAAAATACTAGATGTTTTACAACAAGCTCAAGATGTAAAAATGCTAGGTCTTTTTCACAATTACTTCTTGACATCATTGGTAAGTAAAACCAAAAAAAAAAATAAAAATTTAAGATTGTTTCTTAAAAAATATAGTTTTCAAAATAAAGTTATATGAACTACTCACAAAATAATAACTTCATCTCCTTTGACCCCTTTACTCCACAAAATCAGTCATCAATTTAAATGTAAATTTTTTAAATTTTAGAGCAAAATAGAAAAAATTGTATAAAGCACTCGTTTCATAATACGTTTTTATAGCACTAGTACTTTAGAAAACTCGCCGCAAGCGGCTTGTTTTCTAAACTTGTACTCGTGCGCTAAAAACGTATTTTATGAAACTAGTACTTTAATATACTATAATAATCAGTTAGGCAATAAAAATAATGCAGCTTATGTGCGCGTTTCGTATGTTACAAAAGTACACTTATGCAATTAAGTAAATGATAATGAAAATCTGCTAATCCGATTTGATTTTTTTTTTAATTATGCTTGCTTAATCTGTGAAAGATTTACTTTCTTATGAGCATATGGGATAATAAACATATAAATATGATTTTCAAAATTTATTATAGTTGTTACGTACGTTACCAAAAAATGTTTCTTTATCTGAGGGCGGTCACCAAATTTAAAACTGAATTTGGAAATACTACCTATACGTAAAATTATTCTTCTGTAGGGCAATATACTACAAATATTGTTTGCAGTTGATCGTGGTCCATTTCGGGGTCGTTTAGGGGACCTAAATTTTCAATTTTGGGCATTTTACAAGTTTTTTGGACTTTTCAGTATTTCACGACAACAGTTTTAGAAATTATGGATGAATTTTAAACTACAACCTTACCCAATATCTAAATAAATATATAATAATATTTATTTTTATGCCGTGGTAGCAGTTGATGCGGAATGACCCTTATCGTGGTCTGAGAGACCAATTATAATGTTTAATGTATTCAGAAAAAATAAATAAATCTTAAAACAATATTTTTTTTTTCGATTTTGTAACATATATAATCCTGGATTATTTATTGTTGTAAATATGTTATTAGGATTATTAGTAATCATAATTATGATTACTTATAATTTATTATACTATTTACAACGCCTGCACTAGAATAGTATTAGCCAAAAAACAAATCTGTTTAATGAAAAAATAAGAAACTTTTTTTCCCGCCCGACCGTCTGTCCGTCCGATGTCACGATTTTTATTAACACGATAACTTGAGGACGAATATTCATCCGATCGAAAAATCAAGTTCTATGAGGGGAAGATCCCTATTGTTTTGAAAGTAATCTCCCCAAACTTAAACTGTTAAAAAAATCGAAAAAAGCCAAAAGATATTTTTAAGGAAAAATTACTTTTATTATAAGAATCAATTCTACCAATTTTGAAAAAACAAAAAAGTTATGGGGGCTAAACTAAAAAAAAAGAAATTAACTATTAAAAAAGCATTTTTTTCAACCTTTCTTCATTTTTGCAAGAAGAAAATAAAAAAATTGATTAAAAAAAAATTATTTTTAAAATTTTTCGTTTTTTTTTTTCATTAGATCTGATTTTTTTTTAATTTATTTTTTTTTATTTTTTAGTTTTTCGCAAAAAGCGAATTAAAAAAAATTGTTTTTGATTTTTTTGATTTTTTTTTGAAAAAAATCGCAAAAAAACTAAAAGGTCTTTTTTAAGGAAAAATTACTTTTATTATAAGGATCAATTCTACCAATTTTGAAAGCAATCCCCACAAAAACAAAAAAAAAGTTAAGGGGGGTTAAACTTAAAACAAAAATATTTTTAAAATTTTTCGTTTTTATTTTCATTAGATCTGATTTTTTTTAATTTCTTTTTTTCTATATTTTTTTGTTTTTCACAAAAAGAAAATAAAAAAATTGATTTATTTTTATTTTTTTTTACCTTAGTTTTAAAATTTTTCGATTTTTTTATAGATCTTATTAAAAAAAAATTTTTTTTTAAGTTTTTTTTTTTCAAAAATATTTCGCTTTTCGCAATAAGCAAATTAAAAAAAAAATAGTTTAGAATTTTTTTTTGAAAATAATTTTTTTATTTGAGAAAAATTTTCCCGGAAAATGCGATATACCATTCACTGTGAATAGTATATAATGGAATGCGTATATCTTCACGGCTTGTTTTTTTTAAGGATGCTCATACTTTGGACTACAGTGGACTAGGAACTCAAGCAAACATAACTACAATCCGATTGTTTGATACGAACTCATCAGATTTTACAAATTCAGTTAGAAATTGGGAAATAACTGAATATCGTCACGGTTCTTCGAGTATGCCACTGAATCCAAAAACTGTAAAGGTACAGTATGCCGGGAGTTTGTATTTGAATAAGTATTCAAACCCTTGGAGTGTTCATTATCGAAATTATTGGTATTTATAACTATTGAGAATACTTTTCAAAAAGTACTGCACATCCAATATTCGAATCTGTTTTGAAAATATTCACTGTGCGATTTTTAATATACTCTCTTGCTTGATGAAACAGACCATATATACCGGGTGTCCCACCAGGTTCTTGACAAGCTATATCTCCGTTATTTGGTAAGATAAAAACAGCGTTAAATGGGAGCCATTGAAGTTTTTATTTACGTATCCAAAACCACCCCTTGCTTACCCACCCCCTTGAAACCACCCCCAACTTCTGTTTTTCAAATAGCACTCCCCCATTTTTATCAAAGAATTTAAAAGTACATTTTATTCTGAATTCAACCATGTATTATAAGTGGTATCTTATCATTTAAGGGGCTCCAAATAACAATTATTATTTATTAATAATAGGGTGGTATTTAGAACAAAGTTGCAGGTGGTTCCAGGAGAGTGGTTTATTAAGGGTGATTTTTGGATACATTTCTCTTTTAGATATAATCTAACGTGAGTTTTTTGACATTTTTTTGATAAAAAATATTGCTTGTGATCTGATGCGGTTGTACTTTGGAGCCCCTTAAAAAAATAAGATATTACTTATACATGGTTGAATTTAAAATAAAATGTGCTTACATATTCTTTAGTAAAAATAGGGAGTGCTATGTAGAGGAAAGGAAGCAAATATGGGCTACCCATGTTATTTTTTCTTGTAAAAAAATAAATAAAAGTTTAGTTCCAATACCAAACGTACCCAACGATAGCTATATTAATTAGTCACAACCTGTTATAAATTCATATTGATTAAAACAAATAATAAATTCATTATTTCGTAAATAGTGAGAAGGTGCACTTTTGTGATTTGAAATTTGTCCTAAATATGGGCTGCCCCCAAAATTGTGTAATAAATATTAGATTTGAAGTGGCAATCAATCTTATTGGTCGCAATAAGTTAAAAGTATAAAAGTTATATCTAAAATGAAATAATAAATCAAATAACTCCTAATATAGAACGTGGTATATTAAACATTTTTAAAGCTTTGCAGGTACCCATCTCGTACAGCCTCATCGCTATTATAGCGCGTTCCATATCGCCCTCGTTCCATTTTCTTCTATTCTTGGCTGTTGCTGATCTTTTCTTGGCCTCCTATAAAAATTCTAGGCTTAAATACATAGTTCTATATAGCCCATAATAGAAACACAGGGATGGCCCATATTGCAAAAATACTCGGTGTATACAACAAAAGAGGTTATGTCTAAAACTCTGTAATTAGAAGAAAACTAATAAGCTCACATCAAAGCCCGATTATGTGGCTTTAATTTGTTGCAGAAATGGTTTTGAAAACGTTGTTATCTATCAGGTAACGGAATTTATAAACTAAAAAAAAAGTTTTGTGGCTTGCTGAAAAGAACGGAAAATAAAAATAAATTCTCAAACGTCAACGAATGTATGAATTAATTAATGAATCTTTACTGTGGAAGTTTAACTTCGCCATTTACGATTTGCGATAGTCGGATGCAGAGAACTGCATCGGATAGCTGAGAAACCCACCTAGCCCATATTACAAGACCTAGCCCACATTTGCTACCCTCCCTCTATGTTATTTAAAAAACAAAGTTGGGGGTGTTTCGAAGAGGGTGGGTGAGTAAGGGTTAGTTTTGCATAAGTCAGTAAATTCTACTTTTCCTCGAATTTAATTTTGTTTGATTCGATTTCTTTATCTTTTTAAACAACGGAGATATAGCCCGTCTAAAACCTGGTCGGACAGTATTATTAATAAATAATAGTTGTTATTTGGAGCCCCTTTAATAAATAAGATACTGCTTATAATACATGGTTGAATTAAGAATAAAATTTACTTTCATATTCTTTGATAAAAATAGGGGGATGCTCTTTGAAAAACAGAAGTTGGGGGTGGTTTCAAGAGGGTGGGTAAGCAAGGGGTGGTTTTGGATACGTGAATAAAAACTTCAATGGCTCCCATTTAACGCTGTTTTTTGCAAAAAAAAACTATCTTTTCAAATAACGGAGACATAGCTTGTCAAGAACCTGGTGGGACACCCGGTATATATATATATATATATTTTTTTATTTTTTTTATGTTTAGTTTAATATACAGTATATGAAAAAATTAAATGTGTGATGACGGACACTACATGACGGACGCTACAAAATTTCCACCAAAATTTTATTCTTTTATTTTCTAATTTATAGTAAAGAAACAAAAATAACAACTACAATCAAAACACTCTTTTAACAGTAAAATACAACACTACTTAAATACAACACATGAATTATAACTGGAATTTCCTGTTTGGCCGGTTTGTAACGAACTGTAACTTAATTTCGTAAAAAAGTGTTTCGATTGGATAAATTTTGATTAATTTTGTTAGGGTGCGTTTATGCTGTGTAAAATATAATTTTATTGGGCTATTAATGAAAAATAGAATAATTTAAAATTGGAAATGTAAAATTTAGACCTCAACAATTATATTTCATAATAAAAGTATGGCATACAAACAATTTTAAATTTTGCACCTTGGTTTCAAATTCTATGGAATGGCTGTCAAATTAGTAAATGGCTTTTTATACATGTGTATATTATACAAAAACTACACCCTGTGCACAGTATTATTTCTTTTTTAGACAGAAACTGTGTTGATGCACGATGCCATATTACTATTTGTGGATTCTTTAAATAATCTAGAACAAGGTATAACTCCTAAACCGATTTTTTGTAATGGAACTGAGAAATGGCAAGATGGCATACCTACGGCGGACGCCATGAAAATGGTAAGTAAAAGGCCCCCGGTTCATAAAAAAACGCCCTGTATTTGAGTAGTATTTACGGTTTATTATTGAATTGGTTTCCAGGGCGATATTCCAACCTACCCAATCCGTAACAACGATGACAACGAAAGATCAAACAGTCCTTTTATCTACAATCAGATGAATGCCCGGGTAAGTCACTACCCCAAAACAGAGCCGTAACTAGAGTTTTTTAAAGATTTTTATTAGATTAACGCCGTCTTATTTGATGCCGAAGTGGTGTCCGTCCTGACAAAAAGTAAGCGCCGCAGGCGAATTTTTTTACACTTACTAAAATTTAAATTTCCTACGTTTTGGTTAAGGATAAAAGCCTCGATAAAAGCTTTGTGTATGCTTCAACGGCAAATTTTAAAACTGTTTACATTGGGATCTTCAGCGGCATTTTTCATTTGGAGCTTCAGCGGAAAAATTTAAAACAGTTTAAAATTTAACATTTTACAAAAATACAAGAAAACTCTAGCACCGTAGGCAGTTTTTTTATGAATTTCAAGCAAAAGTTTTACAATCTTAAATTAAAAAAAATCACCCAAAAAAGCTGTTTTAATTAGAAATTTGCCAAAATGCAAGAAAGGTCTTATTGCCGCAGGCGAAAGTTTTTACGAATTTTAAGCTAAAGTTTCACAAATTTGGTGGACTCTTAATTTCAAAACTGTTTTAAAATTTCACAAAAACCGAAGAAATGCTAAGCGCCGCATGCGACTTTTTTTTCTTAATTTCATGTAAAATTATTTATATTTTCTTATTTTTGACGCGCCTCTTGTCTTGCGCCCGTGTAAATGCCACCTTCGCCACGCCCTAGTTACGGCTCTGCCCCAACAAACAGACTTATAAAAAATAGCTTTTAAATTTAAATAAAGGTAGTATAGGACGTTATTAGCAATGTACTTTAATTTAAACTCGTAAATAAAATAAAAGTTTCGCATAGATTTCGGTTTGGTATCTATTTGAGCGGCGCGTCGCGGCGCAGCCAATTTTTTTTTAGAAATCTGAGGAACCAATCACCTTTAAAAAGAATTATTAAAAAAAAATCAGAAATGGGGTGCACGCAGCACAGTGGGAAATAACGATCAAAATCTAATATCTCGATAACTATAAATTTTGGAGAAAAATGTTTTGAATATATATTGTATGGTTTTATAATAGGATATATTTCATGAACTGACCGTTATAAAACCATACAACATTTATTTAAAACGTCTTTCTCTAAAATTATTAAATTTTGGGATATTGGATTTTGATCGTTATTTCCCACTGTGCGCCGCCCTATCCTCCCTCCGGATGAACATGGGTCCACGTTGAAGCATTGTAAAGGGGGCCCGTAAATGTTGTATAGTGGCGTTATAAGACAATATACCTATACCTATATACCGGGTGTCCCACCAGGTTCTTGACAAGCTATATCTCCGTTATTTGAAAAGATAGAATTTTTTGCAAAAAACAGCGTTAAATGGGAGCCGTTGAAGTTTTTATTCACGTATCCAAAACCACCCCTTGCTTACCCACCCCCTTAAAACCACCCCCAGCTTTTGTTTTTCAAATAGCATCCTCCCATTTTTATCAAAGCATATGAAAGTACATTTCATTCTGAATTCAACCATATATTATAAGTGGTATCTTATCATTTAAGGGGCTCCAAATAACAATTATTATTTATTAATAATAGGGTGGTATTTAGAACAAAGTTGCAGGTGGTTCCAAGAGAGTGGGTTATTAAGGGTGGGTTTTGGATACATTATTCAGTTCTCTTTTAGATATAATCTAACTTGTTTTTGGAAAAAAAAATGATGAAAAATATTGCTTGTGATCTGATGGGGTTGTAATTTGGACTTTAAAAAATAAGATATCACTTATAATACATGGTTGAATTTAGAATAAAATGTGCTTTCATATTCTTTAGTAAAAATAGGGGGGTGCTATTTAAAAAACAAAAGTTGGGAGTGGTTCCAAGAGGGTGGGTAAGTAAGGGGTAGTATAAGTCAGCAAATTCTACTATGACTAGCATTTACTTTTGTTTTTTTCGATTTTTTTTATCTTTTTAAACAACGGAGATATAGCCCGTTTAAAACCTGGTGGGACAATATTATTAATAAAAGTTGTTATTTGGTGCCCCTTTAGGAAATAAGATACTACTTATAATACATGGTTGAATTAAGAATAACATTTACTTTCATATTCTTTGATAAAAATGGGGGGGTGCTATTTGAAAAACAGAAGTTGGGGGTGGTTTTAACGGGGTGGCTAAGCAAGGGGTGGTTTTGAACACGTCAATAAAAACTTCAATCGCTCCCATTTAACGCACTTTTTTGCAAAAAATTATATTTTTTAAAATAACGGATATATAGCTTGTTAAGAACCTGGAGGGACACCCGGTATATCTATTTAGGTATATCAAATCTACAGGCTTTTCGGTTCTTTTTAATCGACTTCCAAAAAGGAAGAGGTTATCAATTCAACGTGTGACTTTTTTTATGTTTGTTTGATCGGATAACTCGGATAAGCCGAAGTCCAAATAACAATTATTATTTATTAATAATAGGGTGGTATTTAGAACAAAGTTGCAGGTGGTTCCAAGAGAGTGGGTTATTAAGGGTGGGTTTTGGATACATTATTCAGTTCTCTTTTAGATATAATCTAACTTGTTTTTGGAAAAAAAAATGATGAAAAATATTGCTTGTGATCTGATGGGGTTGTAATTTGGACTTTAAAAAATAAGATATCACTTATAATACATGGTTGAATTTAGAATAAAATGTGCTTTCATATTCTTTAGTAAAAATAGGGGGGTGCTATTTAAAAAACAAAAGTTGGGAGTGGTTCCAAGAGGGTGGGTAAGTAAGGGGTAGTATAAGTCAGCAAATTCTACTATGACTAGCATTTACTTTTGTTTTTTTCGATTTTTTTTATCTTTTTAAACAACGGAGATATAGCCCGTTTAAAACCTGGTGGGACAATATTATTAATAAAAGTTGTTATTTGGTGCCCCTTTAGGAAATAAGATACTACTTATAATACATGGTTGAATTAAGAATAACATTTACTTTCATATTCTTTGATAAAAATGGGGGGGTGCTATTTGAAAAACAGAAGTTGGGGGTGGTTTTAACGGGGTGGCTAAGCAAGGGGTGGTTTTGAACACGTCAATAAAAACTTCAATCGCTCCCATTTAACGCACTTTTTTGCAAAAAATTATATTTTTTAAAATAACGGATATATAGCTTGTTAAGAACCTGGAGGGACACCCGGTATATCTATTTAGGTATATCAAATCTACAGGCTTTTCGGTTCTTTTTAATCGACTTCCAAAAAGGAAGAGGTTATCAATTCAACGTGTGACTTTTTTTATGTTTGTTTGATCGGATAACTCGGATAAGCCGGATAACTTGATTAAGGGGTCACTCAAATCTTACGGTAGGCTAAAAATCTTTTAAATGCCGATAAACTTGATTATGTGGACCTGTAATATTAAAATACCAAGAGAAAATTATAAAATTTGTGATAAAGCGTTATTTGATTAACGCTTAAAGTTTAACAAAACAAAAAGTTCTGTGTCTCTAAAAAGTAAAAAATAAAAACTTTTTGCAAAAAAATGAACCGACTTCTGTCTCTAAGAAGTAAAAAATAAGTCGGTGCCAATTTCGCAGCAAACAATTTTACAAACAAAAATAATTATTAGTATTTAATTTATAAATTCCCTATAGGGAGTGGTGAAATAGGCACCGGTTTATTTTTTATTTTTTACTTTTTAGAGACAGAAGGCGGTTAATTTTTTTTGCAAAAAGTTTTTTATTACTTTTAGGATGCATGTTTAACAAAGATCCTAGAAATGAATAGAAACGAAAATCCGTTTTTTTTTATGGATACGAAATCATGTCTTATACACGATGTTTTCAGTTCTATTGCATATATTAAAGGGGATGATTCTACATAATAAAACATGAAAACTAACAAAGAAACATATGTCCGAAAATAAGCCCTAAGGGAACTATAGCCCTTCGAAGATGGAAATGTTGAATGTGGAACCAAAAACCAACCAATACACCAATAAAATTTTAATGCTGAAGAGTGATTCTTCATTTAAAACTAAGCAAAAAAATATTTTTTACCCAAACACCTAAATTTAATATTAAAGGAGTACAGTAACACTTAGGGTGCCCAGAGTTTTGACTTTTTTTTAAATTTTAAAGGTCTTACCCCCTAAAGTTGTTCATTAGGGTGAGTAGATTACCATGCTATTTTTTCAGAATTTTAAAAAAATATTTAGAGGTGGCGCACAGCCGTTTTTTGCAAAAATTATCGTTTCTCCAGATTAATTTTTTTTTAGGGCCTATTAAAGATAAATAAAAATGCTTTTTGCACAGTACGGAGATCTAGGATAAATAAGGAAGAACCCTGATTTTTTTCAATTTTTTTCATCAACAAACGGCCTTGTTGTGACCTAGAAAAGTCAAAATTTTGATGTTAACCCTAATTTAGGGTGCTAGGAATAGCACATTCAATTTTTTCACCCCGGTCAAATTTTTTTTGGTAATACCTAAATGTGTCCTGACTTAAAAGCCATATATAAATATTTGATCCTATATACAGGGTGCACGAAAAAAAAAAAATGTTTTTTAACAAAATTACACAACTTTTCTAGATTTTTACACTTTTCATTCTTTTAGGGCCCACATCGAACAACAAAGTATACCACCCCACGCTCTGCGGCGTCGTTTACCACTTTTAATTTTTGAACATTTTTCTTGGATTGTATGTACTGGCACTCATACAAACCTATAATAATCTTTTAACAAATCAAGAGGATCAAACACAATTTCTGTTGCAAGTTATGGAACAACATAGAATAAATTTTCCAAATTCAAAAAAATCTACTTCATTACTGGGGCATTCAAAGTAGATTTAAAAGATTTGAAAAATCTATTCTTTGTTGTACTATACTTTGTTGTTAGATGTGGGCCCTTAAAGAATGAAAAGCGTAAAAATCTAGAAAAGTTGTGTAATTTTGTTAAAAAACATTTTTTTTCGTGCACCCTGTATATAGGATCAAATATTTATATATGGCTTTTAAGTCAGGACACATTTAGGTATTACCAAAAAAATTTTGACCGGGGTGAAAAAATTGAATGTGCTATTCCTAGCACCCTAAATTAGGGATAACATCAAAATTTTGACTTTTCTAGGTCACAACAAGGCCGTTTGTTGATGAAAAATTTTTAAAAAAATCAGGGTTCTTCCTTATTTATCCTAGATCTCCGTACTGTGCAAAAAGCATTTTTATTTATCTTTAATAGGCCCTAAAAAAAATTTAATCTGGAGAAACGATTATTTTTGCAAAAAACGGCTGTGCGCCACCTCTAAATATTTTTTTTAAATTCTGAAAAAATAGCAAGGTAATCTACTCACCCCAATGAACAACTTTGGGGGGTAAGACCTTTAAAATTCAAAAAAAAGTCAAAACTCTGGGCACCCTAGTAACACTTTTGGAGGCACAAAATTTTTGTTTCTCTTAATTGTTTCTCTTAGTTGCTTCTACAGTGTTACACTATATGACATTTTGTATGTATTTTTACTCAAGGAATCTATATTTTTTATTCAAAATTAAAAAAAAAAAATACACATAAAAAAATTTGAGGCAAAAATGTGTTAAGCTTCACACATTTATCCGCCTAGGCACGCTGAATAGATTCAAAAAACTTAATCAACATAAACTAATTGCCCTAATTAACACTAGTATACATGCAAAACTTCGCTCTATCTCAAAGGGTACCAAAGTTATTAATTAATTACAATTAATCAATTAATTTTAGTACACTTTTAAAGGGTCGAAACTTTCTTAGGGTTCTTTTCCGGACCCATGTTCCTATGCTGGTTTTTCAGGTCCTGTGATCACGGTTCGCCTGGGCGATTTTAAATAAAAATTTCGTGGACCCCTACATTTTTTGGACTAAAACAAAACTGATGACATCAGAAATCAATTCCCACTTAAAAGAAAATCGTAAAACATACACATTTTTAGACAGATAAAAAAACGTTTTTTTGTGTAATAAGGTGTGTCAAAAAATCGCGATTTTCAAAATCAAAAACGCACTCTGGCTTAAAAGTTGCTCCTTAGTAAAAAACAGTGACCACTCAAAAATGAGCCAAATCGACAAATGTTTAGAGGTAACTTAAAAAAAAATCGATATCTGTTTTTCGGATAAAAACTGATACCGATAAAAATTGAGGAAATTTTGGAGGGTTTCTTTGGTAATATTTAGCATATATACATGTTAACCTACATGACTATACAGAAAACATATTTTTTTCCTCAAGTTGAGTAAAAAAAAATAATTTCGATTAGAAACCGGGTGGATTTTCTGTTTTTTGCCTAAAACTTTTTTCGGTGTACTTTTTTTGATTTTTTGGTTGGAATACTTTTTTATGTAAAAATACATAAAAAAGATTCTGTGGTTTAACATCGCAGGTTTAGTCGTTTTAAAGATAAATGCATTTAAAAGTAAATTTTTACGCATGAAGAACCAAAAATAAAAAAATTAAAAAATATAAAGCAAAAAACAAATATTTTAGTAATGAGTGGTTATTTGACATTAAAAACATAGAAAAAGTTATATGTACCTTGGTCAAAAAATCATTCCTAAGGAAGTTATGTCCTTTTAAATATGCCCATTTTCAATAAATTTTCCCATTTTCAATAAATTTTCGCAAAGTCTTCAAATAATTGGCGATTTTTTTATGTTCTAACTTAAGGAAAGGGGAAATATAAATTATTTAGTTTTCTCACAATTAGTATTGTTTCTAAATATTACCAAAGAAACCCTCCAAAATTTCCTTAATTTTATATACAATCACTTTTTATCCGAAAAACAGGTAACGATATTTTTCAAAGTTTGAGTGCTTTGAGCTACTTCTAAACATTAATCGATTTGGCTCATTTTCGAGTGACACCGTTTTTTACTAAGGAGCAACTTTTGAGTCAGAGAGCGTTTTCGTTTTCGCAAATCGGAATTTTTTGACACACCCTATTACTCAAAAAAACGTTTTTTTTTCTTTCTAAAAAAGTGTATCTTTTACGATTTTCTTTCAAATGGGAATTGATTTCTTATGTCATCAGGTATGTTTTAGTCAAAAAAATGTAGGGGTCCACGAAATTTTTATTTAAAATCGCCCAGTTGAACCGTGTGATATAGAATTACCCCCTCGATCACCCGGCATAAGATTGCAAACGCTGTGCAGGCACCGTTAATTTAAATGGAACCAGTAAGTTTTTAATTTACTTAATTGATTTAGTTTCCACTTTTTTTCGAAAATAGCCTATTTCTACCCAGCTTTTTTAAGGCTTCCATAGAAAAATATTAAAAAATTTTTGCTTGGAGGATAATTATCCTCGGATTATAAGCCGAGCCTGTTTTTTGTCGATGATATTTATAACCGAGATCAAATCAAATCCTGGATTTTCCAGTGACTACAAAATAATTGCACACGGTCTTCTGCATGACTTGAGCTTTTCGTCAAGATTCCGAAAAATCTTAGAAAGCCTGTTAAAGATTACCAATATTTTCTAGATATCAGATTTTTGAAGAACTTCTAAAAATTTGTAGACGGATTTTCAAAAATATTACTTGAGATTTCTGTTTCTGTTTTAAGACTTTGTAAAATTTGTAAATGACTTCCCATCCATTGTATCCCTCGCTACTTCGCATCTATAGGCGCCGACTTTGCGAAATTCCAGGGGGGTACAATTTGTTTTTAAATAAAAAAAAACTAAAAATTTATAAAAAAAACAAATACATAACGATCGTACTTAAAAATACAATAAAGGGCATAGCCCAATAAGATGGTGAAAAGTCCCCCCTCTGGGATTTTCACCGGACACCTGAGGGACTAAAACTTGGGTTTGAGTGTCTTAGGGACTTGATAGTGACTCATTGCCCACAAAAACGTCGCGAGAAGATCAGCAATCGGTCAAAAATCGGTCGAAAATGACCAAAATCGGATATTTGCCGTTTTTTTGACCTTTTGCACCACTTAAAAATTTATTCGCAATATACCATCTGAAAGGTAATGAAAAATTTTATAAAATGCCATTTTTCAATTTTGTGCCGGGAAGATAAAAAGTCCTGAAAATCACGTTGCAAATATTGAAATGGCCGCCATTTTTTGGTTATGAAGCCAAAAAATCTAAAAAAATCACACATATACTCCATTGAAAGCCCGTTCGAATGCCGCAAACTGCATGTAAAAATATTATTTTGAGCCCGAGTTATCTTAAAAATACTAAAAAGTGTTTTTTTTGCGCTAGCGGCCGCTAGAGGCGCCCTGGCGGGCTGAAAATTTAGGGGGCTTGGTCTTTTTTGATACCGAATCGAATGCCCTATGTCCGGTGAAAATCCCAGAGGGGGGACTTTTCACCATCTTATTGGGCTATGCCCTTTAAATACATTTTGTAATAGGGGGTGTGGTAAGGGGGCTAGCCAAAATATGAAAACTCTATAATCTATAATCACGCGAGAACCAGGGTATGAAGTGTATGAATTTTGGTAAAATTTGCCTTACGTAATACTTCAACGTTCTCTTTTGTAACAACTACAAGGGGGTCATGGACCCTCCCCCTGGAAGCCAACACCTATGTTCACCTCAGGATATAATAAACGCTTTCCTAATTTTAAAATTTTAGAAACAATTTTCGTCACCACTAAGTCGCCCATTAAAATTTGACGATAATGGAAAACGTATAGATTTTCAAATATTCTGCGTCGAAATAATTCCAAATAAATATATTGCAACATGGACACCAACAGGAGGGTTAAATTTAAGTAGAAATGAGGAGGAAAATGTGCAAACCATTATTGAAAACCTTCAAAAAACTACCGTAATAGTATCTTCAAGGTAAGAAATTAACTAACTGGCCAATAAGAAATTTGCGACTTTGGATCTCCAAATCCAAATATGCTGATAAAAATCATGTTTTATTATGAGAATACATGTTTTTCTGAATTCATAAGAATTCATAAGATTTTAATTAGAATCTATAATTTATTTGAGGCGTATATATATTTACAGTTTTATTAATTTGAGCCATTTCGCCTCAATGACTTTTTAATAAAAAATAAAAAATCTAAAACAGAAATAGGTGCGCCTGATTATTTTCTGTTTTAGATTTTTTTATCGATATAAATAGTCATTGAGGCGAAATGGCTCAAATTAATAATACTGTAATCATAAGTTTTTATAAGATTTCATACGGTTTTTTAAATTTCCATATAAAAACTCATGAGTTTCCGTGAGTTTTGATATGTGTATTAATACAATTCAATTGAAACCCGTTTTCATCAGAAATTTATAGGGTACCCAAGCAACAAAATAGTTAAAAAAGTAAATAAAATGTCTAATTTTCAAACCTAACAATATTCTTTACTTCCTTGAACAAGTTCAAATTACTTCCCAAGGAAGTAAGATGTCTAATTTGGGGCGCTTTTTGTAAGTAATTTCACGGTTTAAAATTGGTAATAAAAGTTTTTTTTACTTTTAGGTTAAGTCAAAAAGACCAAATATTTCCACATACTTCAAAAGAAGTGACCAACATGAATCAATCGATTCATGTTAGTTATAACTAATTAGTTTACTAATATACCTATATATTTGCCAAATAAATACAAATATTTTCTGACATGAAAAAATTTGGGGGCATGTCACACCCCGCAATACCCCTGTTCCTCCTAGTAAGAAGAAACGAATCGCCGGATAGTAAAATTCTAAGGTCTGAACCCGAAAATATAAATTCTTCCTATGTATTAAATTATATTTTCCTACGATCCCCTATGAAAATGATATTTGTTACCTTCGGCACTAAGGTGGGGTGTTATAAACCCCAGTAAGTTACTTCTGCAGTTTAATGCATCTAAATTATATCACGGCTTTTAGATAGCCTCTTATAAAACAATAAAGTATCATATGCAGGTCTTACATCAGTACAAATCAGTCGCTGGGAAGAGACTGACATGCCTAAAGTGCTTTGGAATGCAAACCCCCACCTTAGTGATTACGCGAGTAATATTTGTTTGTATAAAAAAGTAATTTTTCAATTTTCTTGCAAAAAAATATGTTTTATGAACAATAACAGAAGATACTTCTTGCCCTTTGTGATAAAGTTTGAAGCGATGACAGCAATGTTGAATCTGGACGTGAAAATGGCGGCGAATAACAGATAAGAATAAAATAAACAAAGAAAACACTGAAATCAAATACAGATGATAATAAAGCGGACAGAGAAAATAGAGGAAGTGAAAACAACACAGATACAGAAGAAGAAATGAACAAAGAAAATATAAATGAAAATGTGGAAGAAGTAGAAAATGTAAATCCAATCCAGAACATTTGTTTTAAAATATGGTACTAAAAGCAACATTTTACCAAATAATCGCGTACGAAAAAGGGCAGAAAATATTGAAATAAATTTACCTTGTATAAAACAATATGATAATTATCAAGGATCACATTGAACAAAGTAAGGATAATTCTAGATTAAGCAGAAACTTACATCGAAAATTAGATGAAATTACCGATAAATCTGTCGCAGAGCGATCCCCTAAAAAAACCAAAAATTGGGGCAAGTTTTGCCCCAGAAATAAAGATCGTGGACAAAAAATATATATACAATATTTGCAACGTGCATTTGTGTTTGAAACATACAAAAATATCCTGCCAAAACTGTTCATAAAATATAACACAACATACTTATTAGTTCTTATTTTGCTAAATTTTATGATCATTTACCTTATTATTTTCAGTTTTTCTCAATAGTTTATGTAAATATTTGTTTTTGTTTTTATCTCTGAACATTTTTTGTTTTTTTTTTAAACGAGGAAATAAAAAAAATATACATTTTAGTTTTTTTACATAAATACAAAAAATAACTGTTTAATTAAAAAAATGCTTAATTTACCTAAAATATGTCTATAAAATAAAATAAAATTATAAAAAGGAAAAAGTACTTAACACTCTAAAAATATTTATATAGATGTACTTCGAGGTTTTTATCAAACCCCACCTTAGTAGTTTTGTCACAAACACCTTAGTGTTGAACGGTTTAGAAAACGCCTTATATCACATACTAGTTTGATGTTTTTCTATCACACTACGACAGGTTTGTCTAATTTTAATTAAGTACGTCGTAGATTCTACGATTTTTTTACCTCGTTTTATATGCCATTTTACACCTTTTAATACAGCCTTTTATAATATCTTTTATGTTTTTAACTTAACTTTTATTTAAGTTACCTTACATTAAAAAAGAAAACAAAAAAAATAACTGTCTGTTAAGCAGTACAATTGTATGGAGGGATATCCACAGAAATCTAATTAGTAAACCTTGCAGTAGTACAAGATACATGCGCCTGTTATAGGCAACCCATTAAACAGTGTTGAGGTACTACAATATATCACGAATAAAACCAAACGAATTAAAGGTAAATGAAAATCATATTACCTGTTTGACATACATACTTGTATAGGTTTTCTCGAAAAAAATCGGAAATAATAAAATTAGAAAATTTTAAATTATAAATATTGTATTTTCTTGGGATCGTAGGAAAAAACAGTGTACATAACTCGTTGGAACGTTTGTTTCGTGCACTCGGCTCGTTTGTTAGCCTTTCCACTCGTGTGAAATATGTCACTTTTACACTAGTTATGTATAATATAGGTACTATTGTATTTTTTACATTTATTTAAAGACTTGGACCTCCTTATCTGATGGAAAGCACTCCACAATATGAAGGTGAAATTTTGGTAGGCAACGCAAGATACCACGGCTACTCAATGGATTTAATTTCTGAAATTGCCAACTTTTTAAATTTTACATTTGAAATGAGACTAACAGCGGACGGGGAATACGGCAAGTACGATCCTGAGAAAAAAACATGGACTGGACTTATTAGAGATCTAATAGACAGGGTATGATTAAATATTATGGTATAACACTAAAATTTAATTTTGCGGTAGTTATACCGGAAAATTTTAGAAGTACTGAAAAAATTAAAAGGTTTGGATGTCTCTCAGATTAAGGGCTTATCCACAAGCTTGTATAAGTAGACATAACGCATAATAATATATTGACATATGTCAAATTATGCATAATTTGCATACGGAATATGACAAGACTATCCATTGGCTATCCTAATACATAAGCGCATAAGTGCCTATTCACAGGCTCGCACAAGAACATAATACATAAAAATGCGATGCCCTGGTTGGCTTGATGTGCCGCCATGTATCTTGTAAGCCAATCACGGAATCGCATGTTTATGTCTTATGTTCTTATGCTTCTGGATAGGACTTGAGATTGCCTATTCAGAAGCTTGCATAAGAACATAAAACGTAAGAATGCGATGCCGTGATTAGCTTACAAGATACATGGCAACACATCAAGCCAAGCACGGCATCGCATTGTTATGTATTATGTTCTTATGCGATGCACTTAGTGCTATTCACAAGCTCGCATAAGAACATAATTCATAACAATGATTGGCTTAATGTGCTGCCATGTATCTTGGAAGCCAATCACTGCATCGCATTCTTATATTTTATGTTCTTATGCAAGTTTCTGGATAGACCTTAATAGGCCATAGAAAAAGAGCACAAACATATGCAAATTATGTATTATGCGTTATGTTTTTGGTTTTCGGAAAACGAAATTTATTTAAAAAATTAACAAAAAAAAAATAAAAAAAAACAAAAACCAAAAACTTTTAATTTTTTTTCCAAAAATATTTCTTTTTCGAAAAACAAAAAAAAAATTGTTTTTTTTTGTAATTGTAGTTTTTTCAGTTTTTTTTTAAATACGAAACCTCCTAAACTTTTTTTTTTTGGGGAATTACTTTCAAAAACAATAGGGAGTCGATCGGGTTATTCGTTCTTGAGTACATGAGACGGACGGACAGGCAGACATTTTTCAAGTTTTTTATCTTTTCATAAAACACACTTGTATCTAAGAATTTTTTGTCTAGTACTATTCTAGAGCTTGCGTGAATACTCTATAACAAGCATTTGTATTTACAGAGGGCCCATTTGGCGATTTGTGATTTGACAATAACACATACAAGAAGGGCAGCTGTGGATTTTAGTATGCCGTTTATGACTTTGGGAATCAGTATTTTGCATCAGAAACAAAAGAAAAAGGATGTTAACATGTTTGCCTTTCTTGATCCTTTTTCAACGTCTGTCTGGATGTATACAGCCACTTTGTATTTGGCACTTTCGCTCGTTTTATATTTTATATCTAGGTAAATATAATTTTTTTAATGAAAAGTTCCTAATCAATAATATGATATGGGTATTGAGTGAAACCATCCCAACTTGTTGATTCAATCTTACAGATTTTGATGAAACTTGGCATATAGTATATTTTAGTCCATGATAGAAAGCATATAGGCACAAAAAAATATTTATTGAATATTTTTTTGACAGAGATATATATTTTTTTAATTTTGGTAATTTTTCTATTTTAAGTCCAAATATTATAAAAATAACCATTCTTCACAAAAAATTTAAGGGAACGTTCAAGCCCATTTTAATGGTATAGGAAAATAGCGTGGGTGGGGGTCCAAAATGATCTAAATTTGCGTAATACTTGAACGTTCCCTAATGACAAATGTCCAAACGATTATTTGTTTTTTTTTTGTGTCTCATTTGAACTTTATTTTTCAATGAAAGTCGCTTTCATTGAAGGTGTCGCACCTTCGATTTTTTTCTAAATTTGGTAAAAGGTACGTTAATATGTTTGGACTTTTTAAATAATATACAATTTTCTCTGGGAAGATCAAGTTTAAAATATAAAGTCACTTGAAAAGTTTTTCAAAAAGAGCGACACCTATGATTTTTTTTTATTAGGTAAAAGGTACTTTAAAATGTCCTCTTTTGAATAATGTATAATTATTCATTTGCAAATCAAGTTTACAATATATTAGAGCCACTTGAAAAGTGTGCGAATTAAAAAAAAAATCTTAAAAAAACATACCCGGTTTTTGAGTCCATTTTTCAAAAAGATACTTTTGATTTTTTCATAATTCGTAATTTGTTAAAAGGTACTTTAAAATGTCCTCTTTTGGATGATGTGTAATTATCTCTGGGCAAATCAAGTTTACCATATTAGGGTGGACCTTATATTTTTGTATCTTAAAATTTTCATTTAGGTGTAACTAGAAATTCTGATAATATCAAAGTAATAAACTTCTCTAAGGGTCCTAATTGGGCTACTAAAAATTCGTAGAATTACCCATAAATGTTAAAAAGTCGTTAAACGGTAAACAATAAGCTAATAATAAGTTAATTTTACGAATTTGGTCCGCCATATTGGATCCGCCATCTTGAACTTTTAAAATCTGATAACAGATTCGAAATCAGCGACCCCAAAAACCCATATGTACCAATTTCTATTACAATCAGAGTCAATTTTACAAATTTGGTCCGCCATATTGGATCCGCCATCTTGAACTTTTAAAATCTGATAACAGATTCGTGATCCGTGACCCCAAAAACTTATAATGCAACTGGCTTTTCCATCCAAAGGGTTAATGTTATTAAGTAAAAATTAAATTGTTGCATTTTTATTAAAATTTTAAAATGGCCAAAATTTAAAAAATTCATAAAAAATTTCAAAAACATTTTTTTTTGGTATAAGCTTTCTATTATGGACTAAGCGATACTATATGCCAAGTTTCATTAAATTCCTTGAGGTCGAATCAACAAGGTGGGATGGTTTCACTCAGAAATACCCATATATTCTCACGGTTCGCCGCTATTTACTTTTAGTTGAACTTTGGAAAACATGCAGTTTTTTTTTATACAACTTGTTTTCTTATAATGTAATTATCAATTTGGAACCAAAAATTAAATATATGAAATATTTAAATTGGACTTTTAGAGTATTTGTACTTGAAGATTTTTTGTAAGATTTGTTATCAGTAATTACAGTTTTATTTCCATTCTATTCCAAGTTTATTGGCTTCGACATCTCAGGTCTTATTAGACAGGAACAAGTGTTATAATATCATAGTTTCTTCTAAATAAACATTTATCCCCTAACGGGTACATCAAAACATGTAAATTAAGTTTAGTGCCTTATAGACGGCAAAATATTTAAATCTATAAAACAATTGCACTGCTCTACTACAGAATTTTCACAATCAATGAGAAAATCCTTACCAAAATGTAATTGCGATCTTCAGTGGCATATATATAATATTGGTATGGTGGCTTTCGCACCAATTGTTGAATATATTTAAATCCTTATGGACTCAAAATATTTTTGTATGGCAAAGATCGCAATGACATTTTGGTAGAGATTTTCTCATTAATTGGTTATGGTTATTAGGGTAGAGGGTAGTTATCTACACGCACTTAGGCCACTTAGCTGGGCCCATTTGGTCACAGCATATTAGCCTCTCAGCCATCCAAATCTTTGAATATATCTAAGAAGGTGTCTGGGAGTGATGCTGCTTATACCGGCTATGTCGAGCCAGAACTCGTCTAGTATGGACCCTCTTATGAAGGCTAACGCTAGACACTGACATAACACATGTTCCATTGTTTCCTCTTCCTCTGCAGATGGGGTCGACTAGCAGTCCCATGGTGTTAAGATGCCTATTTAGTTTGCAATGGTCTTTTACGATGCTCGCAAACTCTCTTAGGTTAGCCCTTTTTAGTTGCATACAAAGGCGTGCTGTTTATCCACACGGAGTGGGAAGGGCTGCTCTTGCATGTTTACAGTCATTTCTCGTAATCCAGTTACGGGTGTGTTTTATGTGGGTTTCTTGGTTAATAAGAGCTGTTTTAAAAGCGACAAATACAGGGATTATGGGCTCTGGACCAATAAGCCTGCTCGTGCCAATATATCAGCTTCTTCATTGCCTACATTTCCATTAAGTCCCTTTACCCATGAGAGAGTAACAGTATTAGAAACTGCCGCTTCCTTCAGGGATTGGCGACATTCTAAAACTAGCTTTGAAGTAATTTTGAAAGACTTGATTGCTAGTAGTTATGCCTATGACCTCTGTCTGGAGGACCGAGGCATGCTTGCCAAGGGAAATGCTTATTTCTAACTCTAGATCAGGGCAAAAGACTCCTGCGCCTGATCCTTCAGTTGTTTTTGAACCATCAGTGTACATGACAATATCAGGTACTGTCAGTTTCTTCTTTTGTGGAAGCATAAGCTTTGTATGATCTATTAAAGATTTACCTAGGTGCAACTTTCTCATTGATTGTGAAAATTCTGTAGTAGAGCAGTGCAATTTCTTTATAGATTGAAATAGTTTGCCGTCTATAAGGCACTAAATTTAATTTTTCATTTATAATTTGATTTGCCGTGTCGGTACTAGGTGCTAGCTTCGAGACACAAGTTTTTGTCCGCATGTGTATCTAGGTATAGATAATTCTTATCAAATTACAGGTCTGCTAACATCTAATGTAGTTCTTTTGTGCAACACTAGATAGCGCTACCAATTTGTACGCTCTCGATACAGAAATATTTTGAGTCCATAAGGATTTAAATATATTCAACAATCAGTGCCAAAGCCACCATACCAATATATGCCACCTAAGATCGCAATAAAATTTTGGTAGGGATTTTCTCATTGATAGTGAAAATTCTGTAGTAGAGCAGTGCAATTTCTTTATAGATCAAAATGAGTGTTTATCCCTAATTAGGATTCATCCACTACACCACAAACATTAAATATCAGTTGTAACATCAATTTCAAAAGTTAGGACCGTTTTAAATCTATTAATACTTTTATAACAAATTACACATAAATTAGTCGTTGCTGAACTTAAATTACTTAAATTCGCCGATGATCAATTACAGTTTTAAACCTGTACCACTGAAACCAAAATATTTTCTGCAATTAATATTATAACAGCCTGGATTTTACTACAATAAGTTTAGAAGGTTTTTGGTAACAATCTTTTTAATAAAATAGATCGAATTAGAAATAGTTATTTCTCAATTTAACATATCGATATATTTTTAGAATGGCCCCTGGAGACTGGGAAAACCCCCACCCCTGCGATGAAAATCCGGAGGAGTTAGAAAATATATGGGGGATAAAAAATTGTATGTGGTTAACACTAGGCTCAATAATGACACAGGGTTGTGATATATTGCCGAAGTAAGTAAAGACTATATATTTAAAAAAAGAACCTTATTTATATTACTTTTTTTTTGGCTTTAAGTAACATTTAACTTTTTTTTTGATAAACTAAAATGTTATTAGTAGTAGTAGTTTTAAGCATAATATAATAATAGTCGCCGTTTTGAGCATTTTTGCAACGCTATACACGGTTCGTGTGAAAGGCAAAATCATGAAAAAAATTGTCCACAAAAAAATAGTCCAAACCTTTATCATCTTTTTCTATTAAAAAAATCTGTATTAAAAAAAATCTATCAGTTTTTTTAAATATATTTTTTATTCTACGTTGGATCTATTAACAGAATTATTCTATAACTCGGCAAATAAAAAAAATTATATTTTTTAGAAAGTTTTGTTTTTTTTTTGAAAGTTTTGACTTTTTTTACTGCTTTACAGTCGGTCAAGTAAGAGCGTGTCTCGCATTGTTTATTTAAGAATATATTTATACTTTTTTTACATTTAATTACAGTTATTTTTTTACATTTAATTACAGTTATTGAATCACAGATCAATGCAAATAACTTAGTAACTTATCCAGTTTTTATTTGCGTCAATGATCGCCTGGCGCCAGGCGTCATGGCGCCATGGCATCATTGGGGCATACTTTGAACGAGATTTTTTCCTTCGGCAAAGACCTCCATATTGTCCGAATTTCTCGTGATAGCTTCTTTAATGTGTATACCTTTTCACCGCGAAGCTTGTGCTTAATAAATGACCACACATTCTCAATGGGGTTTGCGTCGGGCGATTGGGACGGCCAATCCAGCGTGATGATGTCGGAAGTCCTCTTCCACTGGCTACACAACTTGCTCCGATGTTTGGGGTCGTTGTCGTCTTGAAGGATTCACTGCTTATTTTTATCGTCATATCAACGTTTGGCAGTCGGTATAAGAGCTTTTTTGTAAATCTCGACCATTTTTTCAGCGTTCAAGTTGTACGTAAAGAGAAATAAAAATCCAAAATCTGTTTCCGAGGGACACCCCTAAACATTAATCTTAACAGGGTGTTTTACGGTTCGCTGGACCACTCGGTTGGTGGAGGATGTCCAGGCCCGGGAGGTGATAACGTAACCCCAAAAACAACTAAATAAAAATAACCTTGCCCCAGTCTCGATTGATGTTTCCCTTGGTCCACGCGAGTCGTTTTTCTCTCTGTGTTTTACTCAACAAAGGTTTCTTTATTGTACTTCGCCACTTTAAGTCGTGAGCCTGGAGATGAGTACGAATTGTTTCATGTGATATATCCAAACCTTTCTGCCTCAGTTTTTTTGCACCTTGGCGCAGGGTTAATTGAGGATTCTGCGAAAACATGTTTAAAATCATTTTTTCGTGCTTAGCCGACACCTTTCCTGCTGAGCCGCGTTTTCTAGTATCGTTTCACCCACTTTTTGACGAATGTCTTTGACTTTCCCATATACTTTGCAGCCGCTGTAGGCATCATTTTCGGACCTTTCGGGTGCAAACAGAGGAAGCCAGCCTCGAACCGTGATGCGTACGCAGCACTCATGTTTTAAAACGTGCTGAGTCACTAAAAATAACGTTCAGAAAAAGTCTCTATGTACAAAGCATTATCGGTCAGGAAGTAAAGTATATCCCCGAAAAAAAAGTAGGGCTCTCTCTTACCCACTACATGTTATCGGCGACATGCTCTTACTTGACCGACTGTCTCACACATCATTTAAGCACCGTCAACAGGGCCGTAGCTATGGGGGGGATGGGGGGGGAGCCTCGCCCCCACCTATCTTGAAATCAAAAAAGGTGCATATTTCATGGGTTAAAAAAAAATAAAATAATAAATTTTTAATTTTGGGAAAAAAAGTTTTAAATAATTTTATGGCTTAAAAATATAAAAGTTGGGATTTTTAAACCTTAAAATAAATAAATTTGCATATTTCATGGATTAAAAATATAAAAGTTGTATATTTTTTGGGATTTTCAAAAATTCAAAAAGCTTGCATATTTCGTGGATTCAAAATATAAAACTTGCATATTTCATGAAGGGCGGGACCTTTTTTTTAGTCATTAACTTTTTTTTTTGAGTTTTGAGAAAGGATGGTCTTTTTTTTTTTTTTAGTCATGAACTTTTTTTGTCGTCGAGGAATAAAGTTGTGTTTTTAGGCTAAAAAATTTAATTATTTCAGAATAACACGTTTAACAATAATCCTTTCGTCAAAATCAACGAATTTCTTTTTTTTTTTTTTGAAACATCGCAATTTTTATTATGTAAATAATAAAATAAATGGAATTAAAAATTTCAAAGTGGGTTTTAAAGAGAAATAGTTATAGGTACTTTAAGAGAAGAATTATGCTGCTCATAAAATAAATGAACAAATATTTTTTTCGGTGCCTTGAACATATGGTATTTTTGGATAGAGAAAAACATTGAAAATCAATAAAATTTAAACTTGTAAACCATTTATATTAAAAAAATTATTTAAGAAACACACGTAATGAGAATACCATATATATTTTAGGCACCATGGTGCCTAAAATTGCAATCAATGTATTTAGCACACTCGACACACAATGCCATTCTGTGTTCATCGCACATGCGTCTCAAGCAATTCGGCCATTTCATTCGTGTAAATCAGACTTGACCCAAAACCAAATGATTCATGTTTATATCGCACCAACTTAATAATCTTTGATATCGCACTGGTTGTGATTCGCATCAACGCGTTGCAACGCTCGCGCTACAAGTATTTTATTTCTCGTACACAGCACGAATGACCAAGGAGACTATGCAGTATGCTCGCGAGGAATATAAACTATTATTAGGTAGTCAGGGAATCAGTCCCAAAGGCTTTTGATAGAGATGCACAACCCGAAATATTTTGGATGGTGTAAATTCTCACCAGTGTGATATTTAAGGGTTAAAAATAAAAACAATTTTTTTAAGGCAAAATTTAATGCTGAATAATATAAATTTAGAATTTTAATGCCGCATATCGCTTCCAAAATAAAAAGCAGTGAAAAAAGTTAAAACTTAAAAAAAAAACTTTTTTTTTTAATACCGAGTTATAGAATAATCCTATTGGACGTAGACGTAGAATTTTTTGTAAGAACAACTATTTAATTTAATTCTGAAAATCTTCTATAGATTTAAAATTATCCATTTTTGACGAAATAAAAAAAAATATTAAAAAAAAACTAACCAATGCATTTTTTTTAAAACATTTTTTGATAAAAAACGACAAGGTCAGTTTTTGTGGACAATTTTTTTCATGAATTTCCTTTCAGACGAACTGTGTATGGGATATAGCAGGTACAGCAGGATTTAGGGGGGAGCATGTGGGCCAGCGCCCCCCCCCCCCCAGCGAGATATATTATTAAATATTATTAGCATAGAAATACCTTAAAATGAAATAAATCCGCCCCTGTACAGCTAGGGACACTAGATCTAGGTATTAAGTTAGCAAGGCGCCTTTCTAACCTTAGACCTAGATCTAGTGTCCCTAGGTACAGCTGCTATTTTACCTCAACCGTCCATTATTATCCCAGGACCGGAAATCGATCCCGGGTGTCTGCCGTGCACGGGCTGTACCGCTGAACCATCGTTTTAAACATTCTAACAAAATTAAATGATTTAAATCCTTAGAAAACCTATTTCCATTTCTTCATTAAAATTAGTAAATTTGGTGAAGCTGGAGCTAAAGTGGTCTAACTAACATTTTCGGCGAAAATGAGTTACGGCCATATTTCAATACTAGACATTATATATTTATAGTTTAAACGTATTTTAGGTCTATAAACCTGCCCAAACCCCTTAATTTAAACGATAACATTTAGGAACTCTACATTAATTCGTTATTTAAATAAAAAAAAAAACGGTTTAACTCATTGTATTTTAAATATGTATTTTCCTATTTCTAAATATTACTTGCAAAAAATATATATAAGCGAGATTTATTTATAATAAAATTATTTTTGGGTGTACCCAAGTATTACGCAACACTTTTTATGGTATACTAAATAAGCCTGTTTTTTTCAACAAAAAAAGGGTCACAATATGAATAAATTTAGCTAAAAACGCACAAGAAACGTTGTATAGAACATAAAAAGACCCACCAAATGAGATTATAATTAATTTGATGTCATTTTAAAACTATATCACACATCAATTTTAGAAATTGCTATTTTTGCCCAAAGTGAAAAAGCTAAAGTGGTCTAACTAACATTGTTTCCAACATTCGTTATTTTCCAAACAAAATCAACTATTGCAACAATTATTCTTGAAATAGTGTAGTACTACCTTTAAACTATACTACAAAATTATTTTTGGGTGTGTCCAAGATTTACGTAACACTTTTTAGGGTATACCAAATGAGCCTATTTTTTTTTGTAAAAAATAGGCTTATTAGGTATACCCCAAAAAGTGTTACGTAATACTTGGATACACCCAAAAATAATTTTATAGTATAGTATAAAGGTAGTACTACAGCATTTAATGCATAGTTTGTTTGGAAAATAATGAGTGTTAAAAACATTGTTAGTTAGACCACTTTAGATATTTCATTTTTGGCAAAAATAGCAGTTTCTAATATTTATATGTGAAATGGCTTAAAAGTGGCATAAAACTAATATATGTATATATAATATTTGTTGGGTCTTTTATCTTCTATACAACATTTTTTGTGCGTTTTTAGCTAAAATTATTCATATTGTGACCTTTTTTGTTGTAAAAACAGGCTCATTTAGTATACCCTAAAAAGTGTTACGTAATACTTGGACACACCCAAATATAAATTTATAGTATAGTTTAAAGGTAGTACTATACTATTTCATGTATAACTGTTGCAATAGTTGGTTTTGTTTGGGAAATAACGAGTGTTAAAAACAATGTTAGTTAGACCACTTTAGCTTTTTTACTTTTGGCAAAAATTTATGTATGAAATAGCTTTAAAATGGCATTAAAATAAATAATTAAAATTATATTATATGGTTAGGTTTAATTATTATTTTACACCTTCTGTGCCAACTTATCCAAAAAAAGAGACTATAAGTTTTTTTTCTAAAAAGTGTCGCGTAATAATTGAATACACCCAAAACTAAAGTTATTTTAATGAGATAAGTTTTTTTATATTTTATGCTAACATTTGTCCAAAAAGTTTTGTTTTAAAGGTAAAAGTGATTAAATTATAAGTCAAAACGCGTTTTCTTCATTTTATCCATATTTACATTTTGTTAGTTAGACCACTTTAGCTCCAGCTTCACCATTTGGTTTTTTTTCTTGCATCTACACTTCTGCTCAAAAATATCGGCCCACCTAAAAAAATACACATTTTTGAATGCAAATATCTCCAAAACTATTTAATGGATTTATTCGATCTTTTTTTTATTTTGAAGCTTGAACTTTTAGCTCTTACTTACTGAAATAAAAATTATCAAACATCTTTTTTTATACCGGCAGCAATGAAAAGTGCACAGCTATGTTTTTTTACTGCACCTTTCGATATGCGCATGGTTCGCCACTGCATATTTTTTTACAATTTAATTAATTGATTTTATAGCCTAATTAAATGGAAGTAATCTCTTTTTAAATTTTTTAATTTTCCTTTTCTCGTTTAGGAGATATAAGGTTTTTTCTAAAAATTTACATTTTTGCAAGTAACAAAAAAACTACGCAATGGATTTAATTGATTTTTTTTTTAATTTGAAGCTTAAATCGTAAACTTTTATTTATTTAATTTAGGTTTCTGTTGGAAACATGTTTAAACTGAGTTTACATTGCTTAAATAGTCATGTTTTTTTTACTCGATCTTTTTTGTTGCAATTTAAACACAAACTCAAATCTTTCCATAAGTTTTAAAACTTATTCTAATAGCCACACTTATTGTGACTGATTCCGTCTTTTATTTTTTATCATAAGTCTTCTCATTTAGGAGAAATTATGTTTTTTTGGTAAATAAGGACTTTTTAAGTGGTGGGCTAGTGCCACCCCTGTAACTAACTTTTTTATGATTGACAAGACTTCTTACTTATGTGACAATACTTTTTTAACTCGTTAAAATTTTATTTAATTGTATTATTTAAATGGAAACAAGTCCGGAAGTAGCTGCCCAAGCTGTAGCTCTGCTACAAGAAGGACACAGTCAGCGTTATGTTGCTCAACAGTTAAATATTACGAGAGCAGCGGTAAGAAGAGTATTCCAACGTTTTGAGGAGACCGGTTCCTTTAGTCGACGCCAAGGAGCTGGCAGACATAGGTGCACGTCCGCTCGGGATGACCGATTTATCGAGCTTAATTCCCTGCGGAATCGTCGTCTAAATCAGTTAATTTGAGATCACGGCTTCAAGAAACAAGAGGTGTAGCAGTAAGTAGGTCCACTATTGGTCGAAGGCTTTTTGAAAGAAACCTTTGCTCTTATAAGGCCGCAACTGGACCTAAACTCACTGCTAACCATCGTCGTGCCAGGCTGCAGTTTGCAAGAAGACATTTAAACTGGGACAGAAACCAATGGGCAAAGGTTATGTTTTCTGATGAAACCAGGATATGTCTATTTGGGAATGATGCAAGTCAGCTTGTCTACCGACGTCCTGGAGAACGTTATGCACAGGCCTGCATTGCAGAAAAAGTTAGTTATGGTGGTGGATCGTGCATGATATGGGGAGGTATATCATTGGAAGCTAAAACTGAACCCGTTTTTATTATAAGGGAAGAACGTGGACGGCAAAGGCGAAGTCTTACAGCGGCAAGGTATGTCGAAGAAATTTTGGAAGAGCACGTCGTACCTTACGCCGGTTTATAGGCGATGACTTTATTTACATGCAAGACAATGCAAAGCCGCATACTGCAGCAAATGTCAGACGATACTTAAGAGATGTCGGTATCGACGTCTTAGAGTGGCCAGCTAATAGCCCCGATCTTAACCCAATCGTGTAATGTTGGTTAGTTTTAGTGTTTTGTTAAATTAAATTGAATGTTTTATTGACCATAATGTAATGTAACTAATAATAACGAAAAACAGCATTGTTGTAAAAAAACATACACGTCTAATACGTTTTTTGTGTTTATAATTGTTATTAAATAATTTTAATAAAATTTAAAATTTGTTTATTGTTATTTTATTTGATAAAATATTTTGTTTTAAAAAAATTAAAAAACAAAAAGTTCTTAAAAAGACGTTAGAACTTGTTTTTGGAGTACCATTAGAGATTTAAACAGTCTGTGCAAAGTTCGTTCGACATATATGCCTCAAAACGCAGTCTGAGCTGGGAACCAAAAAGTCGCAGAAAACGTGTTAATTAAATGTATTTATTTAAGCTAAAGTTATAGAAGTGCAATAGATCTTTATATTCTATGGACGCTTTTCCGTCATATACAGTTTTACAGGGGTGGCACTAGCCCACTGATTAAAAAGTCACTTTTTCCGAAAAACTTTAATTTCTCCTAAATGAGAAGACTTATGATAAAAAATAAAAGAAGGAATCAGTCACAATAAGTGTGGCTTTTAGAATAAGTTTTAAAACTTATGGAAACATTTGAGTTTGTGGTTAAATTGCATCAAAAAAGATTGGGTAAAAAAAACATGACTATTTAACCCGGCGTCTGACACGTGGGGTGTCACAAACCCCAGAGTCCAAATATTACTCCGTAACTTTCAATCGCTTTTTAATTTGCACAGTGTAGCATGAACGGCAGTATAAATATTGAAGCATTAGAGGCCACGTCTTTTTGAAGTCGCCTGGGGTTTCTGACACCCCACGTGTCATAATAAGTAATATTTATTTTCCTACAACCTAGCTAGTAGTTAGTGCCTATTTTCCACCCGTTGCCTATGACAATGGTTGAAAAGTGAAAATTAGTTGATTTTTTACATCTGCTGTCAGAAAATGAGTAAACGTGAAACACATAACCTTAAATTGACAAATTAATATTTTAAGACAATTTTTGCGTCTTTTGGATGTTTAGGTCGTAGAAAAAATAATATACCTACCTCGACGCAAACTATTTCGGTGGACTTCGAAAGATTTTTTACTCGGCTGCGTCTCATAAAAAAATAAGCACTCTCTTGCACTGAAAACTAGGTTCGCGTACTCGGTGCGTAATATACTATTATCTTCCTGTTTCTCCTGTATTTTTCAGTCATATTACGATTACTTAAAGTAATTTATTTTGAACACTACCTATAATATTTAAAACTTTATAATTTATGTTATTCATTTAGATCTTTGTTTGGCAATTTTAAACGTTATTTTTTTTTAGTTAATAGGGAACAAAAAGCATTCCTATTTTTTTTTTAAATTTGATTTATTTTTGTTAACCGATTAAAAATAAACATATATGTATTTAAGATTTTTAAAATTATTTTTAGGTATATTGTATAACTCGAATATTTTACTACATTTTATATAAAATTTATTAAATAAAGCAAAAACGATCCCATTTATTGTTGGGGTTTATTACACCCCACCTGTCGTTACTTGTAAAACTAAACCACCTGTCAGACGCCGGGTTAAGCAATGTAAACCCAGTTTAAACATGTTTGCACCAGAAACTTAAATTAAATAAATAAAAGTTAAGGACTTAAGCTTCAAATTAAAAAATAAATCAATTAAATCCACTGTGTAGTTTTTTTGTTATTTGCAAAAATGTTTATTTTCAGAAAAAACCGTATATCTCCTAAACGAGAAAAGGAAAATTAAAAAGTTAAAAAAGAAATTACTCCCATTTAATTGGCCTATAAAATCAATTAATTAAATTGTAAAAAAATATGCAGTGGCAAACCGTGCGCATATCGAAAGAAGCAGTAAAAAAACATAGCTGTGTAATTTTCATTGCTGCCGGTTTAAAAAAAGATTTTTGATAATTTTTATTCCAGTAATTAAGAGCTAAAAGTTCAAGCTTTAAAATAAAAAAAAGGTCAAATAAATCTATAGAATAGTTTTGGAGTTATTAGCATTTGAAAATGTGTATTTTTTTAGGTGGGCCGATATTTTTGAGCAGAAGTGTATGTCTATACGTTTGCAAAATATTTTGCAAACTTCATCTACCAAACCTATAATAATAATATTTAATTTTTAAGGGGTATTTCATCTAGAATGGCAACATCTATGTGGTGGTTTTTTTCTCTGATTATGACAAGTTCTTATACTGCAAACTTGGCTGCTTTTTTGACAACAGAACGTATGGAACCAGCTATAGGTAAGTTTATTATGTACGTATAAGTTCAATAAGCGTATAATATATTATGGATAACTAGGTATTTTTAATTTTATGGAAAAAACTCAAAGATTTTAACGGATTTTTAACCGACTTCCAAAAAGGAGGAGGTTATTAATTCGACGTGTGACTTTGTTTTTTTTTACTTAGTAAATTTTTAAAATTTTTATTAGCAGAACAATTTCTCGGATCTGAGCCCACCTCAATTATGCGCTGGGATAATAAAAACATAAATAAAAATGGATCTAAAGCTAGTCTTACGTTATGCAATTTTTAAGACATGTAAGTTTGAAGTAAGATTAAATTCTAAAAAATTACTTGAAATTTACCAATTAAATACGCTGAATAGTAATTTTCTTAACTAGTGTATTAAGTGGATAAAATCACTTAATACACGAGTTGAGAATTTAATTTTATCCAACACATTTTATTTTTAAATAAAAATCTATAATTTTGCGAAAAATTATGTCAAAAATATTAAGATTAAGTTTTCTCAGTACTAAAATAATAGGTAACCATGGCCTATGTATGCCTATTAAAAATAAACAATTGCTAGTTTTACATTTCTTACAAACGTCAAAATGGACGCGGTGATGACAGAATTTTTAATAAAAACCATATTTTATTCAAAAACTAAAGAATAATTTGGGGTTTTCTTTAATTTTTATGGTTTAGTTAACGTGCTTCTATTTATAGAATAGTTATACTTAACCCGGACAACATTCATAAAATCATATAGGCCTCATGAGAGCGACATGTTATGATTTCCACGTTTTGTACTCATACGAACATCATGATGAGCACATCTCATGATTTTGTGATCATGTTGTGAGTTTGTTATGAGGTGTATACATTTAACGTTAAATCATTAAATGATGTCATAATGATTTCCACGTGAAATAGCAAATGTTGCCCGGGACTCGATTGAGAACGATTGCCGAATAGTACAGGCTCCTGAATGTTTCAATTTCAGTGCACTTGACAGCGTTATGCGATAGGTGGCGCCACATGTTATTTTCTACCACTAACTAAACTTTTTAAACGAATAAAGGAATACTAGTATTAAAATGCACCTGTCTTTATAAGGATATACTACTGGTAATAACTAGTAATTAACTTACTGGTCAGCTAATTCGATACACATTATCGGATTGGTATGGTGAGCCGTAGATATCTGGAGGCTTTAGTCTAGAGGAGTTAGTGCCCCCAGTCACCTTGGAGAACATTCCCACTGGGAAGTTCCCGGTGTCAAGTTGTTGAAAATGGATTTATGTAGGGGGGTATGTCTAGGGGGGTTGATTTTTTCGTTATTTTTTTGGTATCTCTTCGCGTTTTCAAGATATGAGCAAAAAGGTGAGTTTCTTTTTTTTTTAATTTTAAATTTCGCGGTTAATTTAAAATATGCGCATTCCGTAGACCGCTGCTAGATCTTCATGACATGATCTCGTAATGACTTTACAATGAGGAGTCATCTGTATGCGTTCATGAACTCAGAAAATCATTACATGATGTCATAATGACTTCCACGTGAAATAGCAAATGTTGTTAATTAATTAATAGGGTATGTAACTAATTTTGGGTGAGATCAAAAGCTGTACGTAAAAGAGTGGGTGAAAAATTTTTTAGTCACTAGTGGAAAAAAAATCACTTTTGACATTTAAAATAGTGCTCAAAACAAGTGTTTCTGTGAAGGTGTTGGATAATAGTTATTTATGGTACTAGTGGGTAAAGTCAGCCAAGCAGATTAATTTTCGAGAGGGCAATATCGGTTTACCCATGAGTGCCATACAAGGTTTTATCCAATAAATGGCTTAGGATTTCATATTTTTATTAAAAATTTTAATGACATTTACAAGAAAATAATTTGACAAGTGACAGTTGAGTGGGTAAAATAAATAATTATCCACTTAATAAAGTAAAAGCCACGCGGGGGTTATTATTGAGTTTATCTATTTAAAATAAAGCTGGTAATTGTCTTATTATCTGTATGTATTGGATAAAATAATTTTTTTCACTTAAGTGAGATATTTTCGTTAATTTTATCTTGCTAGAAACTTGCATGTGTCCAAAAGTGCATAATTTAATACTAGCTAGTAATCTTTAATTCTAGCAATACTGCTAGGTTTGAATTATTCCTTTTTTTTCAATAATATATTATTTCTTAGATGGCGCCGAAGCTCTTTCAAAACAAACAAAAATAAAATACGGAACTATGTCCGGCGGAGCCACTGAAGCCTTCTTTAGGGAGTCAAATTTCTCCACTTACCAAAGAATGTGGATAAGTATGAGCACTGCGAAACCTAGTGTATTCGAAAAATCGAACCTTGAAGGTCTGAATAGAGTTAAAACGACCAGGGACGGTTTGTATGCGTTTTTAATGGAGTCAGCCCAAATAGAGTACTTCACAGAGACGAATTGTGATTTAAAGCAAGTCGGTAATTGGTTGGATTCGAAAGCGTTTGGAATTGCAATGCCTAATAGTAAGTACAACTTCTTCCAAAAATTTACTAATCATTATGAAATATTCAATAGCATACATCCAAAAAATAACAAAATATGTTGGATATTACTGATATAGTTTTTAAACTTAATAGTTTTAAGTACATATTTTGTCTTATTTTTTTAAAGCTTGCGAAAACATGTATTTAAACAAACACACAAATTTTCTAAATTAAGGCGGATCACCATCTTTTGTTAACTTGAATATTGTAAACTTTATTACTTAAATAAATTTGATTTGATTACTAAAGCATTAGACAGTGTCTTGAAATTAGAATAAGAATTTTCTTAGTTTAATTTAATTGAATTAAACTCTTGATCAAGAGTATAATTAGGAAGGGTGGGAAAATAAAATATTTTTGAAGTAATGGGAAGAAAAATATTAATGGTGAGCCCTTAGTATGGTATAAGTTTAAAGATTATTTGGGTTTCTTCATAACTCTGTAATCAAATCTATCTGTCAATATGTAAAGTGGTCTTGCTATGTTTCTTAAAGAGTGACCGCAAAAGAGTTTTTTAGCCTCTTTTTCAAACATCTGTAACTTCGATTGGAATTGATAAAATGCAATCTATAAGGGCTCAAAATTTTTGTCTGGTCATGAACTCGTGCGAAAAGCAAGATTTATTTGATGATTTTTAAAATTTGGTCCAAATTTTGAATTCTCTAGCTATAGCACCAATAATAACATAGTAATTTTTAGATTCTCCATATAGAAGTGAAATAAACAGAGCAGTGTTGCAATTACAAGAAAATGGGAAACTGAACGAATTAAAAACAAAATGGTGGAAAAAGATGAGAAAGGAAAAATTATGCGATGTAAGTATGTATTTGTATAAAGGCGACTGAAGGTAAACTACTTCAGCCATCTTGATTTGTATGTCTAAATACAGAGTTTTCACCTCGGTTTTCACTAATCGTCAATATTTAATTTTCCTGAGCTCCCTGATCAAAACTGGTATTTTCCCTGACTCAAATTTAAATATATTTAAAAAACATATTCTTATTCCAATAATTTTAATAGGACATGGCATCGTCAGATGGTGGAAATTCATCAGAGTTGGCTTTGGCCAATGTAGGTGGTGTGTTTTTGGTACTAGGAATTGGAGTAGGCCTTGCTTTTGTTATAGCAATTTTGGAATTTTTATGGAATGTCAGAAATGTATCCGTTGAGGAGCATGTAAGTACAGTCAAAAGCATTAGTAATTTATTGGGACGATAAAGGATTTCGCTATTGAATCTAGGGATTGTAATCCCGCAATGTGGGATCCCGCGCCATTTTTTCAATCCGAAAAAGTGCGAGATTGGCATGCGGGATCCCGCGGGAATTACTACGGATAAAAAATAAACACGATGTGCGGTTTTCTGACGAAACGAAACTGAAAATGAGGCCAAAAGCAACAACTTTGTTATTGTTTCTTTAGAAACTCCTATTTTATCTTCGTAAGAGGAACTAGAAATAAAATTAAAATATACAAAAACAGCAAATAAAGTAAATGTAAGTAATTATTTTGATATTAAGTATAGTAAAAAGAAAAATGCGAGATACAGAAAATCATGGACTTAAAGGAAAGTACCTCATTCTAGTCACACAATATTTATATCTTTTCAGCTGCTGGCATATTAACAGAAAACCTAAGAACTCGGCTAGTAGATCCTAGTATAAATGACGTGTGTTGAGGGCACACTTTCAAAAAAATAAATAAATAAGTATACCCTATTGAAAATGACGGGTCTACTGGTGTATAAATGGTGCACAAACCCGTCATTTTTAATAGGGTAATGGAAATCCCACTATGGGATCATGCACAAATTACGCAAGATTATTAGTAGGAGCATATAAAAATTTTAGTTTTAGTAAATAGCAGATGAAACTTTTACAAAATTCTAGGTTCTATTTATAATATTAAGTGAAATTTCAATTTTGTTCTGTTTTAAGAATTTAATTTAATTTGCTTTTTATATAAGTAAACAAGCCGTGAAGATATGTAATGCTACGCATTCCATTATATATTTATTTCCCAAATACTTCAAAAAATAAATTTCAAAAAAAATTACATTTTTTTAAAGATCTTTTTTGAAAAACAAAAAATTATTGAAAAAAAAAAATAAAAAAAAAAGTTTTCAAAAAAATTTGAAAAAACAAAATAAAATCTTTTAATTTTTATTAAATTTTCTTTTCGCGAAAAACGAAAAATAAAAAAAAATTAAAAAATCAAAAATTTTCAATTTTTCGTTTTCACGAAAAGAAAATTTAATACAAAAAAATTGAAAAATTTTATTTTTTTTTACAAAAACTTTTTTTTTTAATTGAATTTAATTGAATTTAAAGAACCTAAAAAAATCAAAATTTTTAATTTTTTGTTATTAAATTTTCTTTCAAATTCAAAATTTTTATTTGTTTTTTGGTAGAATTGATCCTTATAATAAAAGTATTTTTTTCTGAAAAAAATACGCTAATCGGAATATTCTTTCAGTTTTTTTCGATTTTTTTTAACCCCCCATAACTTTTTTGTTTTTGGGGGATTAGTTTCAAAAACAATAGGGATCTTTCCCTTTTGGAACTTTTTTCCTGAAAATTTCAATTCGTTCTCGAGATATCGTGTTTACAAAAATCGTGACATCAGACGGACGGACATTTGAAAAAAAAATTCTTATTTTTTCATGAAAGAAATTAATATCCTAGAATTTTTTGTCTAGGACGATTTAGGATTTTTTTTTTGAAAATTCGAAACTACCGTATTATTCTCGCGCAGGCGCTGTGAATAATATAATAATAATATATAATTTTATTAAATAGTAAATAGTATTTCTGTTTTTATTTTTTGTTACAAAAAAATATTCTTTTAAAGGCATCTATGGATAGCTGCATATCTACAAATTTTAAAATAGAAAAAACAATGTAATGTAAAAATATATTAATATATCGCTAAGTAAAAAATCACAATCCCGCATGCGGATCCCTTAATCTCTTAAAATGTGGGCAGGGGGGCATGGGGGGATTTTTTTTAATGGATAGGGGGGTCGTGTGATACATAATTTTAAAGCCTTTAAAATTCTCTATATAACCATACATTTTTAAATTTTTTAAACATGTTTTTTAAGGTTTTGATTTTTCAGTTTTTTGTGTTAAAAAATTAAATTTTTAAGTTTTTTTTTTGTTATTTTTTTTTATGTCAACTAAAATTAGTTTAAAAGTATAATTTACTTTTTTTCATTATAAAATTAGGCATTTTTAAAAAACAGTTTGGATTTTTTAAAGAAATTTTGACAAAAATACCCATTTACAACCCTATTTTAAACCCAAAAAAAATGTTAAAAAAATAAAAAATATACAGTTAAATGGAGAATTTTATAAGCTTTAAAATGATGTATCACACGACCCACCTTTCCATTTAAAAAAATGTCGCCCCATGCCCCCCTGCCCACATTTTAAGAGCTAAAAGTATCAAATATATGCTTAAATATATTTTAAGTTGTCTTATTTAAGAGTTCTAAATTTGAAGTCGATATCTAAACTCGTTCAAAAGTTAAGAGGGGGGGGGGTGACTTTTGGACCGCTCTGTATGTTTTCAATATAAATTTGAAAAAGTGCAAAATTCTGACACATTAATCATGTACACTTCCATCGGAAAAAATGGGACGCAAAAAGAAAGATTTTTTTTCAGTGGTGTAAGTTAAGCTTTTATATTGTATGTTAAAATAATTTGACAGGCTAAGTAAAATGAATAATATTTGACATAAACATCAAAATTGACAAGTTTAAATTATCCAATTTAAACAACACAATTTTAAGTGTCCCACTTATTTCCGATAGAAGTATACCTTGAACAAAATAAGTTTTTTTTTTAATTAATCATGATTTTGTTTTCAGTTGACGTATTGGGAGGCACTAAAAGTAGAAGCAAAATTCGCTTGTAACATTTGGGTCACGAAAAAACGAACAAAACCGAAAATCTCCGAATCCTCGGGTTCGTCCAAATCATCAGACAATGGAGACGCAAAAAGCGTGGCGTTAAGTGTATTACAAAATGCCGGGTCTATTTTAAATTTAACGAATATTGGAAACAAACTTCCTTCTCTGGGTAAACTAGCCTCTGGAAGCAAACTCGGTTCTACAAGTAAACTCGGTTCTATTTCAAATACTGAAAAGGATAAAGATTAATACGATAGTTAATATTACAGGGTATAGCCATTTTTTTGTGGAAACACCGGTTAACCGTACGGTTTTTATCCCCACCACTAAATTCGTATAACCGACAGTTCTCACAAAAACGCATTGGTTACTTTCTTGAGGTTTTGACAAGTACCTAACCTAACTTCTCCCAAAAAACTGATAAGGTATATATTTTTTATATTTCCTTTGGATAAGATATGATGAAAAAGCACTTAAACTACATTTCCAAGTTTATTTGCTTATGGGGAAAGTAATAAACAACAAAGATAAGTTTAAATATAAATATATATATATATATATATATATATATATATATATATATATATATATAAATGTTTTATATAAGAATTTAATTTTAAACCACATAAGCAAACACTTAGAAGTTAGAAAATAAAAGTTGAAATACCATACCTACTCTATTTTTTACATTTTGCATACAAATCGAGATAAATTCCCAGAGGCCTGTAAATTATGGTGTAAATAAACAATTTATAGGTTAAGTTTTTACGGTTAACCGTATCTAACTCACCTCCGAACCTGTGTTAGACGCGGTTACTGCCGGTTAGTGACGTCATCGCTTCCCCTCACTTACCGTATGTAACCGATTCTCACAAAAACGAGTTTCAGTAACCTGGTTAGTTCCGGTGACCCGACAAAAAATTGGCATGTTTTTGTTAATTAGCTACCTATTAATACAACATACATCAAATTGACAACGAGCATTGATCATATCCTGGTTTGAGCAAAGTTCAGTAATAACCCCCTTTAATATATTTCGTATTTTTTTCCGTTCTGAAAATAAGAAATTTTTGAGACGAAAATATCGACTGATATTCTAGTAAAAAAACAAAATAAAACAAAAAAAAAAAGTATAAATAGTATAAATATGTATTTATATAAATATGAAGATGCTGTACTTTTGGTATTAATTTACCGGGGGCTTGGAAAATATACAACCCGCTTTTCGAACAACGAAAATATATTGTTCCCGAAATAAATTTACGAAAAAAAAAATTCCAGAGAAAACTATCTGGCAGGCGATACTAGATGCGAAGAACACGAACTAAACCAACACCAGTTAATTTAAATTATATTTACCTTTTTTTTTCTATAGGTATATGTTTTCATTCTCAAGTATAAAATGTTATTCTTACTAGAATTGTAATATAGGCAGAAAGACCTCGGTCAATAGCCTTTTGGATTTCCAATAAATATATTTATTATTATTATTGATACGTCGAAATTATGGCCTGGTTAGTAAAATATCGTTTAAAGTGCCGATTTAACTTTAAAATAAAAATTCTAACTTTCACGAATCCCGTAAATGAATACTAAAAGTGCAGCCTCTGCTGTATGTAATGCTTCTTCAAAATATATTTCTACATTAAAAAAATTATATAAAAACTTACCCAATTTTATCGATTGAAAGTCCAAACGTATTCATCTTGATATAATTTTGACTGAACTTTCCATCCAGTAAACCATATTTTTTAAATTAAAGCTTAATAGTGTATATTTAAAAAGTAATATCATAGGTACATCAAATGTATTATTATTTTAAGCATATTTAGATTAGTTTAAATTAAATTTAGTTAATAAATAAACCATAAACAACACCTATAAAATTTTCTATTATTTTTTCTTTAAAGCTTTAATTCTTGCATCCAAACTGATTACAGTTTGGTTAATTTCGTTCAGATTTCTGGCGAAGCTTTCTTGAACACCCTGTAGAAGAGTTTTGTTATCTTGAACATTTCCAGACATCTCGGAATGAGCCATTTCTATTTGGGCCAATGTCTGTGCAAAATTTGTTGCTAACAAATGAGAAAGAAAATAAGTTTTTTTAACAAACAAAAAGTAGGCTATTTTGCTCTCGCTTCAAAGTCCAAGAAGTTTAACCCATAAAATATTGTAAAAATTATAAATGATTAAATTTGAAAACAATAATAAAAATAATAGTAAAAAATAAATACGAGTTTTCATAAAAGAAAATACATTTTAAAATTTGTTATATTTTTCTTTTAGAGAAGATAATTGGAGAGGATTTTCAAAATTCCCTTTGTGATAAAAATGTAGTTAGGGTCACTCGATTGGTTTTTACTTTGTCTAGTTGTGTGTTAGTGTGTTTTGGTGGTTGGTTGGTTTGGGGTTTGGTTTGGTCAGGCGAAAACTACCAGAAACCCAAACAGCTAACCATCAAAACACTAGACAAAGTAACAACTGATCGAGTGACCCTAAATATAGTACATCCGCTGTTTTTCCTAATCTGTGGGCACCCTATAGTAAGGTAAATCTAAACTAAAATATAACAAAATGTCTTGCTTACCTTTAGAATGAAGTCCTTCCAAAGATTTTAGTCTATCTATAGTTTGTGGTACTAATTTAAGATTATTTTCCGATTTTTTTACCAAATCATATAATTCAGTTATCTAGAACGAAAATTTGTATTAGTATGAAAAAATGCGACCATAACATTTGAAAATATTTGCGCATGCATTAATTCTATATCATGATTTATACAGGGTGTTAAGTATGTGACTAAATTGCAGGGTGTTATTCCATACTCTATTTTAAGTTTATATAAACATAGGTCCTAAACAGCTTTGTTTTTGGTATACTATTTAAAAAAACAAGTTTTTTTTTAAGTACATAATTCGAACTTTCACAACTCAAAACTCACTCTAACTCAAACTAATCTCGCGGTCCTTGAGTTTCGAGTTATAGAGGTTTCACTGTATTTAACATCACCAACTCTAAATCTCTTTAGCTCGAACTAATCTTGCAGTCCCTTGAGTTTTGAGTTATACAGGTTTTACTGTAACTAGAAAATAAAAATTAGTATTAAGGTGCTACTTGGTGACAATTTTTAACGCATAAAGAGTAGTCCTTTAAGCAAAAAACTGTTTTTTTCATTTTACCAGTGGTGTAAACAGGAGTAACGCCCGATGTTTAATTAAAAATAAAATAGTACGCCACTGTTTTTTTTTTTCAGTCTGATAGGATTTTCTGATTTAGCAATTAAAACTACACAAAAGTCATATCTTGAGTTTTTTCGCTCAGATTAGCCGTTTTCGATAAAACGAAAAAATAAGTATTAAATATGCACAGTTATGTAAATTTTTTTTATCGAAATCGAAAAAGTCCAAATAGAAAATGGCTAATCTGAGCAATGTTAAACATTGGACGTTACCCCTGTGTACGCCACTGGACCTATGTTTAAATAAACTTTTTGTCTTAAAATTGAGTAAGGAATACAACGCTGAAGCTTGTCCACATACTTAATTAACACCCTGTACAATCTTGAAAATGTACAAATACACTTCTGCTCAAAAATATCGGCCCACCTAAAAAAATACACATTTTTGAATGCAAATATCTCCAAAACTATTTAATGGATTTATTCGATCTTTTTTTTATTTTGAAGCTTGAACTTTTAGCTCTTACTTACTGGAATAAAAATTATCAAACATCTTTTTTTATACCGGCAGCAATGAAAAGTGCACAGCTATGTTTTTTTACTGCACCTTTCGATATGCGCATGGTTCGCCACTGCATATTTTTTTACAATTTAATTAATTGATTTTATAGCCTAATTAAATGGAAGTAATCTCTTTTTAAATTTTTTAATTTTCCTTTTCTCGTTTAGGAGATATAAGGTTTTTTCTAAAAATTTACATTTTTGCAAGTAACAAAAAAACTACGCAATGGATTTAATTGATTTTTTTTTTAATTTGAAGCTTAAATCGTAAACTTTTATTTATTTAGGTTTCTGTTGGAAACATGTTTAAACTGAGTTTACATTGCTTAAATAGTCATGTTTTTTTTACACGATCTTTTTTGTTGCAATTTAAACACAAACTCAAATCTTTCCATAAGTTTTAAAACTTATTCTAATAGCCACACTTATTGTGACTGATTCCGTCTTTTATTTTTTATCATAAGTCTTCTCATTTAGGAGAAATTATGTTTTTTTGGTAAATAAGGACTTTTTAAGTGGTGGGCTAGTGCCACCCCTGTAACTAACTTTTTTATGATTGACAAGACTTGTCACTTATGTGAAAATACTTTTTTAACTCGTTAAAATTTTATTTAATTGTATTATTTAAATGGAAACAAGTCCGGAAGTAGCTGCCCAAGCTGTAGCTCTGCTACAAGAAGGGCACAGTCAGCGTTATGTTGCTCAACAGTTAAATATTACGAGAGCAGCGGTAAGAAGAGTATTCCAACGTTTTGAGGAGACCGGTTCCTTTAGTCGACGCCAAGGAGCTGGCAGACATGGGTGCACGTCCGCTCGGGATGACCGATTTATCGAGCTTAATTCCCTGCGGAATCGTCGTCTAAATTCAGTTAATTTGAGATCACGGCTTCAAGAAACAAGAGGTGTAGCAGTAAGTAGGTCCACTATTGGTCGAAGGCTTTTTGAAAGAAACCTTTGCTCTTATAAGGCCGCAACTGGACCTAAACTCACTGCTAACCATCGTCGTGCCAGGCTGCAGTTTGCAAGAAGACATTTAAACTGGGACAGAAACCAATGGGCAAAGGTTATGTTTTCTGATGAAACCAGGATATGTCTATTTGGGAATGATGCAAGACAACGTGTCTACCGACGTCCTGGAGAACGTTATGCACAGGCCTGCATTGCAGAAAAAGTTAGTTATGGTGGTTGTGTTTATAATTGTTATTAAATAATTTTAATAAAATTTAAAATTTGTTTATTGTTATTTTATTTGATAAAATATTTTGTTTAAGAAAAATTAAAAAGCAAAAAGTCCTTAAAAAGACGTTAGAACTTGTTTTTGGAGTACCATTAGAGATTTAAACAGTCTGTACAAAGTTCGTTCGACATATATGCCTCAAAACGCAGTCTGAGCTGGGAACCAAAAATTTGCTAACGCAGAAAACGTGTTAATTAAATGTATTTATTTAAGCTAAAGTTATAGAAGTGCAATAGATCTTTATATTCTATCGACGCTTTTCCGTCATATACAGTTTTACAGGGGTGGCACTAGCCCACTGATTAAAAAGTCACTTTTTCCGAAAAACTTTAATTTCTCCTAAATGAGAAGACTTATGATAAAAAATAAAAGAAGGAATCAGTCACAATAAGTGTGGCTTTTAGAATAAGTTTTAAAACTTATGGAAACATTTGAGTTTGTGGTTAAATTGCATCAAAAAAGATTGGGTAAAAAAAACATGACTATTTAAGCAATGTAAACCCAGTTTAAACATGTTTGCACCAGAAACTTAAATTAAATAAATAAAAGTTAAGGACTTAAGCTTCAAATTAAAAAATAAATCAATTAAATCCACTGTGTAGTTTTTTTGTTATTTGCAAAAATGTTTATTTTCAGAAAAAACCGTATATCTCCTAAACGAGAAAAGGAAAATTAAAAAGTTAAAAAAGAAATAACTCCCATTTAATTGGCCTATAAAATCAATTAATTAAATTGTAAAAAAATATGCAGTGGCAAACCGTGCGCATATCGAAAGAAGCAGTAAAAAAACATAGCTGTGTAATTTTCATTGCTGCCGGTTTAAAAAAAGATTTTTGATAATTTTTATTCCAGTAATTAAGAGCTAAAAGTTCAAGCTTTAAAATAAAAAAAAGGTCAAATAAATCTATTGAATAGTTTTGGAGTTATTAGCATTTGAAAATGTGTATTTTTTTAGGTGGGCCGATATTTTTGAGCAGAAGTGTATTACCCCAAATAAAAATGTATTACCTATACAAATTCACAAAAAAATATTTTAAAAAGCATAAAGGAGCGTTTTTTTTTGAATAGTTCTTTCATGTCTAGGACCACACAAAATTTTACCTTTTTATTTTCTTCTTCTTCATGTTGCACTTCTTTCTTTTTTTCGCGAATCACATCCAATTTTTGCGCCAATCCAGACAGTCTGCCCTCAATATGATCCAGCTGGGAAGAATCTAGTAAACTTGCTGTTGCACTTAAGTGCTGGGCAGTTTCGAGAAGGCTTCCTATAAACACAAGACCTTATTTTTACTTTAATGCACTTTTCTAATACTTTTTTTTTTATTTGCTTTACTTTAATTTTTAAACATTTATATATATATATATATATATATATATATATATATATATATATATATATATATTTTTTTTTTTTTTTTTTAATAATGACAGGGGTAAAACATTTGTTGATAGGCTGAGTATTTTTTAATATTTATTATGTTTTATTATTATTAGCATTTGAAAATGAAAACTGGTTACAGTAAACATATCAAAACACAAAATCTCATGAATGTTTGGACTTTTATATATGGAAATTCTAAAACTAATGAAATCTCATGTAACTTGAGGAAATCTATATCATACTTCACCAGGAGTTTACAAATTTAAAAACAATGTATTCTTTAAGAAGTCATAATATGACAACCATATTATGGTTATCATTGGCAAATCTGTATATCCAGAAAACCGAAAAAAATTTAATTTCAAAGTATTTTATATGGAATTACACAATTTGCAGAGTCCTAATAAATGAATCACATATTTCAGAAACCCCACATGTCCAAAAACAGCAGGCTTGTGTGGTTTCTGTTAAACAGAAAGATCTATATTAAAGAAGTGGATTTTTGGTAAAAACCCCACATGCCCAAAAATGTGGACATGTAGGGTTTCTGAAATATGTGATTTAAATAAAATAAAGGGGTGAAACACTGCTTTATACTTAGCAAGTACAGGGTGGGCCAAAAAAAAACGGCCACTTTTTAAACCGTTATAGCTTGTTTGCCTTTTCACTGATCTATACAAAATTTGGAATGAATATGCTCAAAACATGTAAGATTCTGTAGATAATTTTAATTATTTAAAATATTATTATATTTTTAAGTAATAAAGCTTTTTCTAAAGGGTTTTTTTTAAAAGCAGTGGGGATTAGAGCAAAATGTATAATTTAAAAAAAATCGTCTTCATTATTTTAAGTGGTCTTTCCTTAACAGTTATGTATATTTTTCTTTGAACTTAAGATTGTATTTTATTTTTTATATTATTTTTTTGGAAAGGTTACAGCTAGCAGTAAATATCATAAAAACACGGATTAAGTAGTCTGTTACTTATCTCAAATTATTTTTGACATGTCTAAAAAATAATATGTCAAATTGAAAATTATTAAAAATCACGAATCAAAATTAAAAACATCATTTTAAATATATATTGTAAAGATGAGCAATAAATAAAAAACGAATATATGTATTTAAATTAAAACATTTGTAGATAAACAATAAATAAGTGTAATTTTGGTCAAAACGAAAAAAAATACTTGTTTTAGAAACGTTTACATACGATGAAGGATAATGTGAATTTATGTAAATCAATAAATCAGAATATGGAACTTTAACTGCAAATAGCCAACCAAGATCCTGTACCTACCATAATTATATGGTTTTATATTATTTATAATTAAAACAGTGTTTAAAATAATTAATTTTATTTGCAATGAAAATATAATACTTTTAATTTAGCCAACAGCCAACATCTTGATTTATTTTAGTAATTTCTTGTTTTTTATGTTATGTTTATAGAGTGTATGGTACAATTTTTGAATGTGCTTACTTCATTAGTAATTTTTCTGTTATTTCGTAACCATTTTCCTTAAAATATACATCTACAATTCAGCTTTTACTTTTTTTCTTATTTTTTTTTATGTAATTCTCATTTTCACAGATTTTTGGTCATTTTGAATAGTTTTTAAATTGACAGATTATTTTTTGAGAGATGTTAGATAAATAACACGCCTACTCAATCAGTTTTTTTTATCTTAAAAATTAATTTATTGCAATATGTATGTTTCAGAAAAACAAGAATAAAAAATAAACTATAATTTTAAATTTAAATATACTTACCTAATAAAGAAAGACCACTTAAGATTTTGAAGGCGAAAAATTCTAAAATTATACATTTTGCTCTAATCCCCACGACTTTAAAATAACCCCTTTAGAAAAATCCTTATTATTGAAAAATGTAACTATATTTTAAATAATTAAAATTACCTACAGAATCGAACATGTTTTGAGCTTATTCATTCAAAATTTTGTATAGATCAGTCAAAAGGCAAAAAAGTTATAATGGTTTAAAAAGTGGCCGGTTTTTTTTGGCCCACCCTGTAGTTTCTGTAGGGCAATCCTTGTACAACCATGGACAAGATTGTACATGATTATCCAATCTTGTACAAGGGACAAATTGACAATTTTGGACAATCATTGTACACTTTGCAATGTAGTTGTTAGTTACCCTTAGATGTAGCTGCTGTCAACCTTGATAATTTGTCATCTGAGGTACCCATAATGTTTTCCAACCTGTGCAATCTAGCTTCCAATTCTGCCATTCTTGAAGTTTGCAAAAGTTTGGCCTGTTCGGGCCTGTATTTAAAATGATAAACAATATCTGAGCCATCTCCCTGCTTCTCTGATTCAGGCATATCTTTGATATTAGCCTTAAATTGCTCTAACTGACTTAACAGTTTTTGGATCTGAGTTCCTTGTGGATCAGAGATTTGAGATACAATCTCCTTGCCTAAAAGGTAGAAAAAAGCAAGTCAACAAACCTAAAATTACAATTATACATATACAATTACATCAAGTTGGAAAAGTTAAATTATGGAGTTGGTGACTTTTCTTGTCACCAGGTTTTTGTTGCAAGTCAACAAACCTAAAATTACAATTACCCCAAGTTGGAAAAGTTAAATTATAGAGTTGGTGTCTTTTGTTGTCAGCAGGTTTTTGTTGGCATATAAAAGTTGGGAAAATCTGAGATTTTAAATCTTGGGCAAAAAGGTGGTAAAATTGCAATCTTGATTAAAAAGTTGGAAAAATTGCAATCTTTAGTTGAGAAATTGTTGTTTCTGCCCCACAAAAAAAAAGTTCTAGAGGCATCACTGCTTATATTATTTTTTAACTGTTCATATATTAAAAATTATAGTTAATGAATTAGTTCAGAAATTTCATTGCAATGTAATTATAAATTGTGCCCAACTCTGGTAATTCTGCCCTGTTTAGTTAAAACATCCTAACTAGATTTTTCATTTTCAGCTTATCTGCATATACTGGTTGTTCTATATTTATCTATTCTCCCAAGTAAGAAAGTGATTCTTACTTGGGAGAATAGATAAATATGGCATAGAACCAGGGCTGTAGCGAAGGAGATTTGGTGGGGGGGGAGGAGGTCAAAAATTACAATTTTTTTTAGCCTAAAAACACAACTTTTTTCCTCAAAAAAAAGTTCATGACTAAAAAAAAAAAAAAAAGTCCCACACTTTCTTAAAACTCAAAAAAAAGTTAATGACTAAAAAAAAGGTCCCACCCTAAAAAAGGTCCCACCCTTTCTCAAAAAAAAGTTCCCACCCTTTCTCAAAAAAAAAGTTCATTCCATAAAAAAAAGTCCCCACCCCTTTCTAAATAACAAAATAAACATTGTTTTAAAAATTTGATGCTTTTAAATTTTAAAGCTTTTAAAAAAAAGAGGAATAATATAAAGTTTTAAATTCTATTTATCAAATTACACTTTCTGGTTAAGTTATGAATATTTTTTCAAGGTTTGAGAATCCTTACTTTTATATTTCTTGATCTATGAAGTTTACAACTTTTTTCACAATATTAAAAATTTATAATTTTATTATTTTTAACCTATGAAAATATGCAAGTTTTTTGAAAATCCCAAGTTTTATATTTTTAATACATAAAATCGCATGAAATTTAACACTTTTTTCCCAAAATTAAAAATGTATTATTTTATTATGTTTATCCCATGAAAAAATATGCAACTTTTATATTTTTAATCCATGAAATATGCAAATTTTTTTATTCTAAGGTTTAAAAATCACAACTTTTATATTTAATATAATATAAAATTTAAAACTTTTTTTCCTAAAATTAAAAATTTATTATTTTATTTTTTTTAACCCATGAAATATGCAACTTTTATGTTATTAATCCATGAAATATGCAACTTTTTTGATTTCAAGATAGGTGGGGGGGAGGCTCCCTCCCAGAGCTACAGCCCTGCATAGAACAACTAGTATACCTATGCAGATAAGCCAAAAATTAAAAAAAAAGTAGTTAGAACATTTTAACTCAGGAGGGCAGAAGTATCTAATAGTTATTTCAACCAGACAATCCTAACTTGGTTGTTAGGACCATACCTAAAGTTTCTTCCAATTTTAGATCTGCCAATGTTTTGAGAGAGTTTTCTATCTGTTTTGCTGATATATCTGTTGTATCTTTATCATCTTTTTTATTTTTTTGAATCTCATTTACTTCTTCTAGTAATTCCTTCATTTCACATTGTAAACGGTGATATTTCTGAATAGCTGTTTCCTTCTGTTCACCTAGAAAAAAGTTGCTTTTATTTTGAGACATTTTTTGAATATTCAACAATTTTACCAGAAATTTCCCAATCTCCTGATCGCGCATCGTATCCAGTTTTACTTCTTTTGTTTAAACTAGTTGAAAAATCCACATTGGTAGCATTTAAAAACTTTCCTTTGAACTTATTGTAAGCCTCTGTTGCCTCAATATGGATGCGCTCAATTGGTTCATTTTCATCTTCATAAAAGTCTGCTGTTTGTTCAGATTCTGGTAAATCATTGGTTTCGTAAACGTCTGGTTCATCTAGAGCCTAAAAAATAATCCAGTTCAATGACAAAATGTTCGGACAAGGAGTGATGTGTAAATGTATCTAGTACTTACGATTCCAGGTAAATCGGCGTATTTTGGATCAGCCATTATTTAATAATGTTTATTTTATCAATATTACAGTAAAAAAATAGAAAATGTTGACGTTTTTACGAAAATTTGTCAAACGTCAAAATGACTCATAACCTAATTAACATTCTTCTTCTTCTTCTGGACACTGTGGTAGTTCTATAACCAAGCAATCAAGATTCATTCTGTTCTATAAGAAATAGTAGTTCAAATAAATCAAGCTTAGACTTAAGCGACGTTGCCACATCAAAAAGAACTGCTTTACTTAAAATCTGTTTTTTTTTTAATTTGTTTGTGCAAGAAATAAATGTTAAGACCGCCCAAATTAAATCAATATATTATTTAAATAATTTAGTTATATAAGGATTCTTATATCCAGGTTTTTCTTGTTTTAAACAAAATTTTAAGGTGAAGCAACAACCTGTTTGATTTGGCAGCAGTGCCATTTTTGAAGTTAATTTGTTGTAACGTATATTTTTTAGTTTTTGTGTGTTTTTGTTAAAATGTCTTTAAAATTAAATCCAAAGGAGGTTTTAATGTATCTTAATGAACTAGGGTATACGAATATTAATGCTCAACAGCTAAAGGAATTTTTAATAGGTAAATAAATATATTTTTAAAAAATAACCTGTTTTTAAAAGCATCTTGCAGATCTAAAAAAGTTAATAAAATACGAAGAGAAAAAGAAAAATGAACAAGTTTTACATGCAGAATTTGCTCAAGAGTGTTTAAAATATCCAGACAGGTTAACAAAATCAGAAATAACTGAGGATAATGATATTTTTGGACAACTGTATAATAAGGCAACCATAGCTTCAAAGGCAAAGAGTGTGGTGTTAAATAAAGAAAGAAAAATAACTCTTAAAATAACTAAACCTAAATATATGGCAACTGAAGTACACGGAATTGAAAAATACAATAATACACACTCAAGTAACTCTACAGGGTGTTACAAATGTACAGGACAGAGTCCCCATATAATTCTTAAATGTGGCCATGATACTGTTGATAACACTCCAACAATCATACAACCTACAAAGCAACAACCTACCAAAGACTTATCTTCACAACCACAAACCACACGAAGCACTTCAAATAAGGATACAGAGATAAGTTTAAAAACAGTTCCACCATGTAGTGCTGCAACTTTAGTTGACAAAGACACTTTACATGTAAAACCAACAAAATCAAAAGACTGTAAGTAATTTTTTGTAATAAAATTTTAGTAAAAAAATAATTTTTAATTGCTTTTTCTTCAGTCTAACTGGGATTTTATAGGGTGCTGACTATCAAACATTTTTTGAATTATAAATTACTTAATTTGAAAAAGTTTAATTAATTGAAAGAGCATTAAGTTTTAGTGTATACACCCACACAGCACAAAATATTTCTGAAATATGTCAGAAATAATATATTGAAATATAATATATTTCGGTTATAATACTGAAATATGTCAGTAATATGTCTGGAATATAGAAATTTCCACAAATTTGTTTCAGTGAAATATCAGTTATGTTTCAGAAATATGTCTGAAACATTACAGTAATATTTCAGAGATATGACTGAAATGTTTCAGACATATTACTGGAATGTTTCAGTAATATTACTGTTAAGTTGGAGAAACATAATTGTAATGTTTCAGTAATAATCTCAGTAATAATACTGTAACATTTCAGAAATATTACTGTAATGTTTTAAACATATATATTTAAGCAGGGGCAGAGAGTTAAAAGTTTCATTCATTTTAACTTTTTTGTAGTAAAATGAATACCTATTTTTTTTTATTTGAATAATAAAACGTATTTGGCAAAACTTCATTAAAAATATTCATTTTACAATAAAAAGTAGTAAAAGTGAATAAAACTTTTAACTCCCTGTATTGAAAGTTAAATAATAATTAGAATTGCTTAAAAATTCTTTAATGGGACTTAAAAAATATATAAGCAAAACTTTTAATGAAAAATTACTTTTTCAATTAATTGCAAATATAAAAAAAATAAAATATATAAAGTCTTCAAAAAATGAACAAAACAAACATATTTAATGCTTGTTAGGTAATTGAATTGTATACAATTATAATTGCCATTAATTGTATTTTGTTTTTTAAGTTCCTATTTTTATATACAGCCTGTTCCAGAACTCGCGTACCGAAATTTAAGGGTATATTAAAAACCCTCTGGAAAATATGAAAAAAATTTCAAAAAAAATCCATCTTCGTTCAATTCAAAAATAAGAACGCTTTAAGTGGACCAATACTGTTGCTGATTGTAAATTACCATTAAAGGTTGAATTTGTAGCTATGGAAGCAAATTTAATTATTGCAGGTACATATTCTGTAGGTTGACATGGTGATTAATGTGACATAAATATTTATTACTGTCATAAAAAAATATCAAAACTTTCATGATGTTTACTTCAGAAGAGTATTGCGAAATGCTAATTTTATATGGCGAGTGTGGCCGGAGTGCTTCAGCTACACCTGTAGAATATTCGTTTTCCCAATAGAGAACATCCCAGCAGAAATGCTATTTTAAGATTGGTGCAAAGGGCAAGAAATTCTGGAAATTTAACTCCAAACAAAAAAGAGATTGGAGGCGCTCCGCGAACTGCAAGAACTGTTGATAATGAAGAAGCTGTCATTCAGGCTTTTGAAGAAGAACCTGAAACAAGCCTTAGTATTGTGGCTAGAAATCTTGATATGTCTAAGACCTCTGTTCAACGAATTCTAAAAGATGAAAAAATGCATCCCTTTCATTTTGCACATGGCTGTTGCAGAAACATCAAGAAAATGAAAAATTTGTAAAAAGCATTCTTTTTACGGATGAGTCTGGGTTTCAAAGAGATGGTTTTTTTAATTCAAGGAATTCAGTTATTGTATTTTTATTGTATTAATTTGTATTAAGAATTTATAGCCAGTAAATCAATTAAAAGATCTGAGTTTCTAATAAAAAAAAAACACTACATTCAGCGCGCTGAATGAAGTTGCAGCGGCAGTTTGTTGCTGCCGTCTAAGACGGGTATCATAAAACCACCGCCGGATGGAGTGACCCTATAAAAATGGAATATTTGATAGCCTCTGTCGGTTTTGTCAAAATATAATAACCTAAAAAGATTCTAAAGTTGAAAGTCTTAAACAATGCATGAGTCAACCATTAAAATGCAACCATAGTTACTAATAAGTAGGGAAAAACTAATTTTTAGTTAATTTAACACCAGCAACAGGATTGGTCAGATTAAATAGCTTCCTTTTTAATTAGTATTGAAGATGGATTTTTTTTTAATTTTTTTCATATTTTCCAGAGGGTTTTTAATATACCCTCAAATTTCGGTACGCGGGTTCTGGAATAGGCTGTATTTTGTGTATTATTTCATTTAAGTAAATCGATACCCCCAAGCAACAAAGCCGTAACTCATATATTGTCATTTTTCACGACAGCTAAATTTCTAAAATATTTTTTTTTGTTATTTAAGGGTGGGTAAATGATTGAAGTGGAAAAGGAAGACATGCGATACGTCATTTGAAAGCTTATAAAATTCTCTATTTAACTGTATAAGTTTTTATTGTTTATTTATTGTTTGTTTCTGATAGTAATCAAGTTTAAAATTTTTTACTTTAGTGTTTTTAGGTAAAATTTTGGTTAAAATGGCCTGTGGAGAAATCTGAGTAGTACCACCAGGTGTGTCTTTTTTCAAGGCGTTTACCTATGAGTATAACTCAAAATGGGTCTAACTTGAGTTACGTCCTTGTTGCTTGGGAGTGTCGAAATCACTAATACTTCATTTAAAATATAACAACAAGATATGTCTGAAATATTTTAAACATATTTTGTTGTTATATTTCAAATGAAATATGTCTGAAATATTTTAGACATATTTCATTTGAAATATAGCAACAAAATATTTGTGAAATATTTCAGATATATTTTGTTTGTAATATTTCAAATGAAAGAGGTCTGAAATATTTCAGACATATTACAACATTTCTGTAATATTACATGCCGCGTGGGCAGATGTGCCATATATATATATTTTAATATGCTTCACAATCATCATAGCTAAAGCTTCTAAGAATATACTAAGTAGTTTTAAAGAATATTCTTTTCTTCTTAAAACATTCTAGGAATATTTTTAGAACAAAGTGTCCTGTTAGGAAAGAATGTAAATAGTAATTTACTATCTTATCTATGCCAGTTATCACCACAGATTACTGACATGGGCCTAAAAATACTTCCCCCTGTTATTTATGCCACTGTATGATCTTGTTAAAGTTAACTTTAAGAAATAGTTTATTTTTAACATTAAGGAATAATTATTTCCTAATATTTAATTCTAGTTATAAAAATCTGTCCTGCACCCAAACTAAAAAAATCAGATCCTGTGGCACTGTATCATCAATACCAAAAAACTTGGAAACATATAAATATACCAGGAGAAACAAATAGGTCAGACCTAAGATGGGCAGTAAGAGAAAAAATGTTAGGACAAATGGTAAGTAAGAAATATATTTTTTTCTCACAAATGCATCCCTAAAATGTGGGGACCCTAAGGGTGAGTAGAAGCGTGATGCTCAGTAAATAATTATCTCTTTCTATTTCTTTGTTTGAAAAATAGGCTGAGTTCAATGGAAACAGCAAAAGTCATCAAAAGCTGTCAAATCACTACTGAACACTATGATCAGTTTCAATTGCAGGCCTCCCACTTGTCATAAAATCATAAAATGACCCAATTTGTTCCTAAAATCGTCATAAAATAAAATTACTGTCATAAAAGTCATAAAATTTCATAAAAATACTCATACTTTATACTTTAGAGTGACCTGGGAGAGAAGTTTTTTTTTTGTTTTTTTTTATCATTTGATGACTTTTGATTAGGTTTGCTGTTTCCATTGAATGCAGCCATAGAGTGTTCCAAGCACTTTTGCTCAAACACAATCTAGAAGCAATATTGCTTCTATCCCCAGACCACAGATCTCATACTATGAAATCTGTGCCCCAGACTTTTAAAAAATATATTGGTCAAGTGCGAGTTGACTCACTAAGGGTTCTGTACCTAATTTTTTTTTCATGTCTGTACCCAGTCAACACAAATACATGGCAGGAACATAGCAGGTACATAACCACTGTTCTATGTGATGTTGCAGACATGTAATTTTTATAGCCCATGTATAGTCCTTGGACTTTAACAATTCCGCCTCAAGTTATGTATCAGCTACATAACATGCTACATATCAGATACATACTAGGTACATAACAATAAAAGTAGGCGTTTCCGAATTTTGCTTGTTATGGAGTGCATCATAGATTTAGACATGGTGAACATTTTTACGTCTTTTTGATAAACCTAATAATTAAAGTATATAAATATCTTTATATGTAGCATCCATCAGGCAAAATTCTTATACGATGTGCATTTTTACTGTGAAAGCAAACTTTCTACCAGGCTTAAAAATCATGGGCCACATAAAAAGCCAATTTTTAGAAAAAAAAAATAGCAAATAATCATTTAAAAAAAAAAAAATATATTTTAATTTTTTGTCTAAAATTATCTAAAATCAGTTTAGTTGTCTAAAAATACATGCGTTTCTACTACTTAAGGGTAAAACTTTTATTATTAACAACAATTTTAAGAATATTAGTGATTCTAACCTATAAAAATTAAAATAATATAGACGCCATATTTAGTATTGAATTCATAACATTTTATGTATCGTGTATGTTCTCGTACCATGTATATGATACATAACATGCAATATTGCATGTTATGTATCATACATAGGTATGTTACATCTTATGTAATATGGCACATGTTACGTAAAAAATCTTTCTGTTATGTAGCATACATATGTATGTTATGTCTCATGTAATATGGCACATGTTACCTAAAAAATCTTTCTTTACCATGTTGCATCCATATATGTGCGGACTGGGTATGTCCAAAAGTTGTAGTTGTAGGTCAAAAATGCATATAACATTTTTTGTAGAGAATTATTTGAGCTTGCTTTTGGTTTAATTTTTCTTTTTATACAATAATTACAAATTATTCCCTATAAAAAATTTCAAATTCAAACAAATAAAAAATAAAATATTTTTAACCCATTTGAATTAGTTTAAATTATTTCTATTTGCAGCAAATTATTAATATTAATTCGTTTCAAATCGTTTCAGTTAGTTAACCTGTTTTAATTTGCATTTGCTATTTAAATTTACTTTCTTTTAATTTGCATATACGGAATATCATGTTTTAATTCGTTTCTATTTGCAAATGCGTAAAATATTTTAATTCATTTCTGTTCACATATGCGGAACATCATTTTTAATTAGATACTATTTGCAAATGCGTAACATGTTTAAATTCGTTTATATTTGAATATGCAGAATATAATTTTCAATTAGCAACTATTTTCAAATGCGTATCTGATTGAATTCGTTTGAACCGAGGTTTGAACCTGTTTGAATCCGTTTTTGCGAATTGAAAAGTCAATTGCGAATTGATTCGGATTCAGATTAAAAATAAAATATTTTTTTCGCAATTGCGTATTAAAATTTTGAATTGCTTCTCACCGAAGTGTGCATAAAAAAAGTATGAAGCTGAAGTTTGCAACGTTTTTTTTCATCGAAAATTCAAATAGTATATTAAAGCACTTGTTCCATATCACGTTTTTAGCGCACTAGTACTTTAGAAAACTCGCCGCAAAGTTCCTATAAAGGTTGGTCCGGAAATGAGCCCTAAGGGATCTAGGGCCCTTTAAAATTGTAATAAAAATAAGGTTTTTAATTAATAACTCGGGTACCGTTTAAGCTAGAGCGGCGAGCTTTTGCATGTATACTAGTATTAATAAGGGCAATAAGTTTATGTTAATTTATTTTTTTAATTTATCCAGAGGCGTGCCCAGACGGACAAAATATATGAGGCTTAAAACATTTTTGCCCCAAACTTTTCTATGTGTATGTTTTTTGGATTTGTTGTAAAAAATATAGATTTCTAGAGTAAAAATACATATAAAATATCATATAGTGTAACACTGTAGGAGCAACCGTTATCAAAAAAAAAATGCAATTAAGAGGAAGTAACATTTTGTGCCACCAAAAACGTTACTTTTTAAAAGGCTATTACTCCTTTAATATTAAATTTAGGTATAAAGAACTTTCACTTTCGGGTTTAGACCGTGTTAATGGATTTTCACTTTCCGACGTTTCGTCTCTTACTACTAGAGACATCTTCAGGGATTAATCTGAAACTAAGTTTCGAATCAACTTGTGTCACTATTTATGAATAACCACAACTCGTCATAAATAGTGACACAAGTTGATTCGAAACTTAGTTTCAGATTAATCCCTGAAGATGTCTCTAGTAGTAAGAGACGAAACGTCGGAAAGTGAAAATCCATTAACACGGTCTAAACCCGAAAGTGAAAGTTCTTTATATCTTAATGGCCGTGAAAGCTTAAAATCTAAAATTAAATTTAGGTGTTTTGGTGTATAATACTTTTTTGCTCAGTTTTAAATGAAGAATCACCCTGCAGCATTAAAATTTTATTGGTGCTTTTTTTTGTTCCCCATTCAATACGTCATCTTCGAAGGGCCGTAGCTCCCTTAGGGCTCATTTCCGGACCAACCTTTATAGAAACTTTTTTTAATATTTTTGGATGTAGAATCACCTCTTAAATTTCGGTACGCGAGTTCTGGAACAGGCTGTATATGTTGATATGCTAAAAAGTTGCACATATCTAACTGTTTGAACCTGTTTGAATCCGTTTTTTTGCGAATTAATTCGGATTCAAACAGATTAAAAATAAAATATTTTGAATCCGTTTTATTCGCAAATGCGTTTCTAAAAACGGATTCAAACAAATTCAAACAGTTAGATTTTATTTTCAATGTGTTTGTATCTGAAATTTTTGATAGGGTTGATAAAAATATGTTCTTTGTCTATTTGCCACTTTGGCTGTCGATTCACATGCCAAATTTCAGATTTATTTAGAAAAACGGGTTCCGTTTTTCTTTTTTTAAGGTACAGAACCCTAAAAAGATTAAGATAAAATTAACATTTAACTTTAAGATAAAATCAACAATTTTTTTCATTTATATTTAATGATTTTAGTGGTAAGAGCCATGGACAGCAATATTAAAAAATGCATTATAATTTAGAGAAATATTGCTAAAAAATCTAGATAGGATTGACAGGATTAATTAGGACAATTTAAATAGTTATAAGATTAAACTGTTAAAGCTATAAGTATTAAATTTATTAGTACAGTTATTTATACAAAATACGTTATGAGATGTAAATTATTGGACTATATTTAAGATTAAATATTTTTTATATTCAACTTAACTTTATTTTTTAACCGAAATATTTTATTACGGTCCTGCCTACTCTAAAGAAATACAGGTATCTGTTTTATTACATAACCTCAAAAAGTGACGTTTATATAAACAAATATTTGTTAATAGGTTGAAAAGGCTGAATTTTAGATAAGATTTTAGCGATTTAGGTGAGGTTGTTACTAAAAAATGACTCACATACCAAGATAAAGTTAAATAATATTATAATTTACGCATAAGTACTTTTAAAAAAATGGAAAAAATTCAAAATGAGACAAAATCTAATACAATTATGAATAAATCGGAATTTTATATAGGATTGTGTTTAGCAATAAGTTCGTCTTTATTTATCGGATCCAGTTTTATAATAAAGAAACTATCTTTGATAAGATTGGGCAGATTTGGTTTTACAAGAGCTGGAAATGGTGGTTTTGGATATCTACGGGACTGGCTATGGTGGCTGGGACTTTTATCAAGTATGTATAATTATGAATTTATTATTATTAAATAGGACATTTTAAATTGTTTTTAATTTTTTTAGTGGGTGTAGGAGAGGCGGCTAATTTTACAGCTTATGCTTTTGCCCCTGCTAGTTTAGTCACACCATTAGGGGCCCTAAGTGTTTTGGTATCAGCAATATTATCCACCAAGTTTTTGAATGAACCTTTAAATATATTAGGAAAGGTAAGAAATAGTAATTGTTATAATATCTTCTAGAAAAAAAAAAAAAAAACAAACTAACATCTTAGTCATTTTTTTAGAAAAATAGTAATTGTTATATTTTCCAGAAAGTAACAACTTACATGTTGTTTTTTATTAAAGAGCTCAATATTGTAGCATGTAAAGCACTGGATAGGCAGGTTTGTTAGGGTGGGTAGTTTATACACTACACAAAAACTCAGACCGAAAAAAGTCCAAAAAATCCAAAAAAAGTACACATAAAAAAATTTTCCGTCTAGGGATGCCTCTGGATAAATTCAAAAAAATAAATTAACATAAACTTATTGTCCTTATTAATACTAGTACATATGCAAAAGATTCTCGCTATAGCTTAAAGGGTACCAGAGTTATTAATTAAAAACCTTATTTTTATTACAATTTTAAGGGGCCGTAGCTCCCTTAGGGCTCATTTGCGGACCAACCTTTATAGGAACTTTTTTTGATATTTTTGGATGCAGAATTACCTCTTAAAATTTGGCATGCCAGTTATTGATCACTCTGTATACAAGGTTACCACATTCTAGAAAAGTTAGGGAATTGATTTAAATCACGTAAATATCAGGGAATTTAATACATCAGGAAAAAATGAGGGAAAAGCTTTATATTTTATTAAAAATGAAAAAAATTTCTTTGAAACCCTGATTTTTTTTAAATCAGAGCATGAATGAAAAAACTGTTTAAAGTTTAAAGTGTTAAAATCAGTAATTTCCAAGAGAGTAAATTAAAAATCGCACAGTCAATATTTTTAAAACAGATTCGAATATTGGATGTGCGAATATACTGCATAGTTTATTTTATAAAACATAACTATATTTTATACACAAATATATACTATTCAAACCTGTTGTAAAAACATTTACTGTGCAATTTTTAATTTAATCTCTTGCTTGATGAAACAGACCATAGGACTAATTAAATTAATTAATTAAAAAATGCAAAAAAATGTACTAGCTAAATTGTAATTGTAATTGTAAAGAGGAAAATCAGGGAAATATTAGGTAAATTGATAACAAAATATGTGTGACCACCCTAAATGGACAAATTAAATCTTAAAAAATGTATATTTTTTTAGTTGGGATGTGTTCTGTGTATTTTGGGTTCAACTGTTATGGTGATACATGCACCAAAGGAGGAACAAGTTGAATCACTAGATGATTTTTTTACAAAGCTTGGGAATCCTGCCTTTATTAACTATGTTTTCATAATATTTGGGATATCAGTGGCTATTATATTTTATGTAGGGCCTAGATACGGGAATAGATTTGTAACAGTGTATGTTACTTTATGTTCAGCCATAGGAAGTCTTACTGTGATGGCTTGTAAAGGTCTGGGATTGGCCATCAAGTCCCACCTTACAGGTAAATTGAGCTTTTACAACTCCAACTATGTCTAATATTTGAGTTTTTTTCAAAAATGTTTAACATCCAAACGGATTTTTTTTCATATATATTTTTTTTTTGGCCTCGAAAATCTCGGTGATTTTTCAGACTTACCAAAAATCTCAAAAATCATAAATTATATTACACACAAATATTTTGTAGTGGTCAATTTTTGAACATTTGTTTTTTCAATTTTTTTTTTCAAATATACACAAAAAAAAAACTGAAAAAAACTTTAAAGTTAAAGATATTGATCATAAGTTCCTTATCCAGAGTTCTCAGCTGGGATTGTTTTTGGTAAAAATCGGGGTGTCAAATTTACCCCATTACACTATTTTTTTTTTATATTTTTTTAATTTTGTTTTTTTTATCTTTTTTAGATAATGCTGATATCAGAATGAATATAGGATTCACCTTGTTGCTGTTAATATTCGTAATCTTCTTTATATTGGTTCAAATGAACTACCTTAATAAGGCATTAGATTTATATAGTACAAACGTAGTTACCCCTATCTACTATGTTATGTTCACCACATTGGTGATTATAGCGTCCGCCATTTTGTTTAAAGAATGGCAAAGTATGCAGGAAATGGATGTGCTTGGTGCCATTTGTGGATTTTTTATTGTGGTTATAGCCATATTTTTGCTGCTGAATAATCTTAGAGATGATAAGTTATCACATCCATTGCTGAGGATGAATTCTAATGTGTATGGAATTAGTTCATATGATACGCGAGATGTTTAACAAAACATTTTGGTTAGTGAAACACTTTCATGCCTCCACTAAAAAATCCTAAACTCCTAAAAAAATCAAAAAATTTTACCAAAAGAACGTCAAAAATCCTAAAATGTATAAATTTTTTCCTCTAAAAATTTTACCGGAAAATATTACGTAAAGTTTTTTATTGTAGATACAGGGTGTATTTGAAATAGCGTAGGAAATTTTAACAGGTGATTCTACATGATAAAATATGACAAAAAGTTCCTATAAACATATGTCTAAAAATGCGTCATAAGGGAGCTACGCCCCTTTGAAATTGGCTAAAAAAATCGGTTTTTATTTAATTACTCAGGAACCCTTTGAGATATGTTAACGAGGTTTTGTACGTGAATTAATCCTAATAAGGTACATCTATGTATGTCATTTTCACGTACTTATTTAAACCAGGGGTGTGCGAAACGGGGGGGCCTTAACAGTTTTTTGTCCCAAACTTTTTTCTGTGTAACTTTTTTGCTATTTTATTTTTCAAATATGATTCCTCAGGTCAAAATACATAAAAAAGGTACTCTTGTTGTAATACTGTAGGATTAACCGTTTTCGAGAAAAGTTCATTTGAAGGTGAAATTTCACGGTTCGAGGAAGAAAAATTAAATACTAAAATGTCGAAAACCTAAATTTTAATGATGCAATGTTATTCTACATCAAAAACTAAGAAAAAAGTTTCCATACATGTAGGTCGAAAAAACGCTTTTAAAGCTACCATGACCCTTTAAAAATGGTGCATATTTAGGAGACCATATCTCCATTAGGATTAATTTTTGGAAGTACCTGTATATGAGGTTTTTTTCTTAGTTTTTAATGTACATTCGCCCTGCATCATTAAAATTTTGGTTTTCAACATTTTAGTATTTAATTTTTCGTCCTGGAACCGTGGAATTTCACCTTCAAATTAATTTTTCTCGAAAACAGTTAATCCTACAGTATTACAACAAGAGTACCTTATTTTATGTATTTTGACCTGAGGAATCATATTTCAAAAATAAAATTGCAAAAATGTTACACAGAAAAAAGTTTGGGACAAAAAACTGATAAGCCCCCCCCGTTTCGCACACCCCTGGTTGAAATAAGTACATGAAAATAACACATAAAAACGGGCCTTGGTAGGATTAGTTAACGTGCAAAACCTCGTTGATATATCTCAAAGGGTTCCTGAGTTATTAAATAAAAACCGATTTTTTTACCAACTTTCAAAGGGGCGTAGCTTCCTTATGGCGCATTTTTAGACACATGTTTATAGGAACTTTTTGTCATATTTTATCATGTAGAATCACCTGTTAAAATTTCCGACGCTATTTCAAATACACCGTGTATATAAAATTGCCCATCGACTGAAGTGCTTCAGCCTGGTTGAAGTTAATTTTTACATGTTATACTTAAATAACAGAATACTTGAAAATTTTAAAATATTAGAAAGTTTTGCAATTTTGCAAAAAAAAGGTTTTGTACTATGGTCTGTTTTATCAAGCAGGAGAGTAAATTAAAAATCGCACAGTAAATATTTTTAGGACAGGTTTGAATAGTATATGTTTGTATATAGAATATAGTTATGTTTATAAAATAAACTACGCAGTATATTCGCACATCCAATATTCGAATCTGTTTTAAAAATATTCACTGTGCGATTTTTAATTTACTCTCTTGCTTGATGAAACAGACCATAGCATAAATACATAAAAAAAATACATAAAAAAAAATCAGTTACACTGGGGAAAGTTGTTCCATAATTTCTAGAACTGTTTCTTCCGGTGTCTTTGGGCCTCTTCTCTGTGGGACTCTATTATTGTTCTATTGTTCTAATATACTAAAAACATTTTGAAGAGGAGGTCCTGCACTTTATAAAATTTTGCAATGCTAAAGTAGTTTAAGGTTCCTCTTTTTTATAAGTATTTAAAAAAAAATTATTTGCAATATTTTGTGAAATTTTTAACATTTTTAATTTATAACATTTTCGTCGTTTTAACAATAATAAAATATACAGAGCGGGTCAAAAGTCCATCCTTTAACTTTTGAGCTACTTAAGATTTCAACTTGAAATTTTTAATACGTAAATAACATAATCCAAATAATTTTTTGGTATATATTTGATATGCTTAGGGGGCACAATAAAGACAGGTAGGCAAGGATGATTTTTTTTAATGGAAAGGGGGTCGTGTGATACATCATTTTAAAGCTTATACAATTTTCTATTTGACTATATATTTTTTAATTTTTTAAACACTTTTTTAAAAAATGTATTTTTCATTTTTTTTGCTAAAAAATGCAATTTTCTAAAATTTTTTTGTAAAATTTTATGTATCACTCAATATTAGTTTAAAATTATAATTGACGTATGTCAAAATAATCCATTTTTAAAAAATCGTTTGACCCTATTTTAAACCCCCAAATTTTGCCCCGAAAGCTTTAAAATTATGTATCACGCGACCTCCTTTCTATTAAAAAAAATGTCAACCATGCCCCAAAAATTTATTGGGTTTATGTTATTTACGTGTTCCAACTTTCAAGTTGATATATTAAGCCGTTTAACAGTTAAAGGGGGCGGACTTTAGATATGCACTGTATAATAAAACTCCCTAACCACAATTTATATTACCCCTGAGAGTAATCTACTTAGATTATTCTACTGAGAGTAACTAGTATTTTGTATTTTTTTATTATTGACTTACCTACTAGGCCAGTCGCAGTCTTGGTAAGTCTATCTTCCCAAACTCTCTGTTTTATCAGTTTCTATCAACTATGTTTTTTTATTTAAAAGTTAAAAAATAACACTGTCCCACAACGAAAATATACTTTTTTCTCATAACCATTTTTTCTCCTGATCCCAAATCTTTTTTCAGATTTGGGCTACGACCGCACAGTTTTTATATACAGGGTGTTAAAGAAAAAAAAAACACATTTTTTTAAATGTCTGTAGGTCTTGCATTTATAAATATTTTTTAATTAAATTTGGGACACTTATAAAAAAATTATGTGCCTTTAAGATTTTAGATTTTTTTAAATATCGATCGGCTTTTTTAAGTGAATTTTTTTTTTGTTTTGCTGTCATATTTTCAAAAGATGGATCTTTTTAACGTACATAATGGGAATTAAAACATTCTGTATTTACCTGACTGTATTTAGTTCTTTAATTCCTGTGAGCGACCTCTACATTTTTTCATAATTATAAAAAAAATTAGGGATGATACTCTTACTCCAGTGAACAAATTTGGGGGTGGGACCTCAAAATTATTCATTTTAAAATTTTGGTGGGTCATATTGGTGTTAAAATTTCCGACACGGCGCACTTAAAATTGATGTAGCGCCACTTCTAGAAGCTCAATGTTAAAAATAAAAAAAAAACAAATACAGCCAGTTAAATATAGAATGTTTTAATTTCCATTACGTTAAAAAAATTAATCTTTAAAAAATTTGACAGCAAAAAAGATTTTTTTTTCACTGTAAAAAAAATGGAGTTTGATAAAAAAAATCTTCCAAATACTTAAAAGCACATCCTTTTTTTATAAGTAACTTGAATTTAATTAAGAATATTCCTAAAAGCAAATTCTACAGTCATTTAAAAAAAGGTACTTTTTTTTTCTAAAACACCTAGTATATAAAAACTGTGCGGTCGTAGCCCAAATCTGAAAAAAGATTCAGAATCAGGAGAAAAAAATGCTTTACGATAGGTTATGTCAGAAAAAAAGTATGCATCAAAATAGTTATAATACAAGGGCGAAAAGTTAAATTTTTAGATTGAGTAGGTTTTTAGAAGCCGAGGGCCAGCCGGCCGGCCGGCCCGAGGATAATAAACCTACAAAATCAAAATTTAAATTTTTGCCCGTGTATACAATGCTTTTTATTCGATTGTTACTAATTATAAAAAATTATTAAAATATATTTCATTTTAAATTGTAAACAATATTTCTTTTTGCTCTATCTAGTTATCCATGACGACTGAGATCCAATCAAAAACAATTGAATCGTTTCTTCTGTCTGCGGTTTCATTTAAAAAAAAACTTAGTGTTTCAGTTAATTTGTTTTAAAACAGGTTTGTTATGCAAAAATTAATACCTTTAAATGTGTTTGTCATGCAAAAATTAATACTTCTGAAACCGTTTTATAATTATATTTGAATATTATAAATATTGAAATTGAATTAACAATTGAAATTTTGTGTGATTTATTTTATTGGATGAATCCAGTTAACAATGATTTGAGTTTATGTTATAGAAGAAAGTTTTATTTATATAAAATGATTATAATACTTGTATCTTGTCAAAAAATACATATATTTCAAGATCATAAGTGAACAAAAGGTCATATTTCTTTATAAATATTATAGTAATGGTAAAGTATCTTATTTAAATAAAGCTTATAATAAAAAGTTTTAGTTTGCGGGCCAAAAAAACTTTTGGCCCTAGGGCCACAAAGTCCATGTTTTCGCCCGCAAAACATAAACAAAAAGTTTCGCTTTTAGAATCAATCGAATAAAAATTTAATTTTGTGGGATAGTGTAATCTTTTAAATAGCACACGAGTCTTCGAACATTGAGAATAATTAACTGTCCATCTAAGTTTGTTGTCAAACAAAATAACTACTAAAAGCCCTGCAGGGCTGACAACAAACATTTATAGAATAGCCGAATTGGTCTCGCATCATTCTCAGTCTCTTATTAGTAATAACTTATTACTGTTACTAATTTCACACCATCTTCTAAACTTAATAAGGAGATATTTATGTGTTTTCAGCACCGGACTTTTTTCTTTAGGGCTACCTGAAAGATCGGGTGTATGTGAAAAAGCCCAGGACTATTCAACAGCCAGACATGTTAGGAGCCGTCATGGAAGATTTCATGAAAAGAGCCCAGTTAATATATTATTGTTAAAATTATAAAAAGATTATTGTGTTTTTTGATAATTTTAGTCAATTATTTTTATTTTACATTTAAAACTATAAAACACACTATTGTCTTGCTGAAAACAATTTTATAAGATGGTCTGCTCTAGTCACTTTTATTTATTTTTTTATTTATTTTTTATATATTTATAGGTGTAAAATAAATTTTATCCAACTTATATTTTGTATAAACCTATTTTATTTAACATAAAAATAATTCTTAAAATAATTTACATTACCTAAATAATTTTCTAATATCTAAAGGTTTAATGAGGCAATTAACTTGAGCATGTTTTAACTGTCTATATATATTAAAATAATTAAAATGAAATATTTTTAAAAATTTTATTATGATTTTAGGGTTAAGTTCAGGGACAGATTAGGTAATAGTTACCTAATGGTAATGATTGCCTCGGCATTGGGGGAGAGAAATTTTTAGTCAAAAAATATTTTATCCAATACATACAGATAATAAGACAACTACTAGCTTTATTTTAACTAAATAAACTCAATAATAACCCACACGTGGCTTTTACTTTACAGATTGGACAGACTAGATTTATTTTACCAACTTAATTGTCACTTCTCAAATTATTTTCTTGTAAATGTCATTAAAATTTTTAATAAAAATATGAATTTCTAAACTATTAATTGGATTGTATTGGTGGCACAAAAAGCGGACACATTGTTAATTCATATCTTTGGAAAAAATCAGCACACTGTGTGGCCAAACAGAAAAAAAGTGTTTAAAAATATTTGTTTGGCGAATTAAATCCTAAATAGTTTACTATACATAAATAACTATTTTTGATTCAAAATTGAGTTTTAACATTGAAGGGTTCTGGGCAAAAAGGGTAAAACTTAAAATAAAAAATAATTAACCCCCAATTCGTACGCCCCCGAATAAATGTATTGTTCTTAGACAATATTTAATTAAAATCATTTAATATATTAGATTACGAGCAAAAATTCTTATCATTAGCTTAGACGGTTTCTGAGATATTAAATAAAAATCAAGTTTTATGGTGTCCTGTGTTTTCGCCCAGAGGTATTTCAGAAACCACGTTTAAATATTTTTTTGTTCATATATGTTAATTTAGGTGCACTTTCAATAAAAACAATTGAATAAACTTATCTTAAAATTAAAATTTCGAGTCTACCTGGAATAATGCTTATTTTTCCACATAAAAATGCTTATAACTTTTTTTTTGTTATCTGATTTTTACACATTTTAAGAACTGTTTATATTAGAATATTTTAGTGTATAAATTTGAAATTCGCACTAATGCGTGCACAATTATTTTCAAATTTTATCATATAAAATATCAAAAATTTGTATTTTTTCCTACAAAAATGCTCATAACTTCATTTTGGATAATTTTGGATATATAATATTTATATATTATTTAGACTACTTTTGTAAGAACATTTTAATATAAACATTAGAAATGCGCGCGCACTGACTATTTGTAAATTGTATTTACACTTATCATTAAAAAAATGGCCTAAAGCTTTAATATAAAAGTAAGACTTAAAAGTTCATTTTACCTTAAATTTTATGTTTATTCATTAAAGCTACACAGTGATCCCCGGATATGATTAGGTTTTAAAGAAAGGGCATCAGAAACAAACAACGGATCTTGGTAGCACACTGTATGGACATCATAGATCCATTAACAGTTAAATCGGGTTTGCATATCTTTGAAAGTTATTGGTGAAAACTCTTCAGGAGGAATCCCGATTAACACCAACTACTTAAAAGAAAAATTTTAATTTATTCTAGTAGTAATTTTCGCGCAGATTCTAACAATGATTAAAAAATTTACCTATCTTTTGCCTATTTTGAGAAAAACGCAATAAACCATGATTTTAGTACAATTTTTCGACTGGCATAAAAACTCTATTTCAGTGAATATTAAAACGTAACTGGTTTTAAATAACAGCTAAAATAGTTAAGTTTAAAAGTATAATAGCAAATATATAATATAATTTTAATCCTACTGACCTGAAAGAAAGTCTTTCTATAGCAATGCTTTAACGTTACGGGAAACTTTAAGGTGGCCAGTGTATAATATCTTCACTCATAGTAAAAAAGGTCGTATGTTAAATTTTACTTTATTTTATTTTGGCGCTCAGTTGTGGCATTTTAATAAAACGCCACAATTCAGTAAGGTCTCTGAATAGAGTGGACATTAAGCTCTACACTGCGTAAAGTGTGAAATTTCATGTAATTTCATTTATGTTTCTTACAATTTAGACCAACAAAGTAAAATTTAAAATACGACCTTTTGCATCTTGAGTGATGATATAGTTCAAATTTTGACTTAATTGTCAATGTAACATAGATAAACTTTTACTGCAGTAGTTCCAAAAAAATTTTAAACTAGATTTTTTTTCTATTTATAAATAAAATAAATTTAAACTGTGGTTTTAGGGATAGTGAAGATGTTAAACTTGTGTAAGAAATGCTTAATTATTTTTTTTAAGGTGTTATGAATTTATTCCTTGCTCGAAGTATATTTAGATCTTTAGTTTGAAAAAGTCAAGTTGACGTTTTGGTTTTAAATTTTTACTTTTTAGTGCATTTATTTACCATAATTTACAATATTAGTTGGAAGGCTTGCTTTTAAGAACACAATTATAAATACTCAAAAATTATAAGGCCAACGTTTCGCCCTTATTGTTAGGGCTTCTACAGGGCAATATGTAATTTAAAAAAATAATAGTTAAATATAAAAACAAGTATAAAATGATAAAATATAGAATACATTAAAATTATAATAAGAAATACTAAAAAATTATAATAGATTTGATAAAGAACAAGAAAAAGAATTTAAATAAATATTTTCAATAAAATCGTGTTTTTAAATTGTTTTATAATTTTTTATTCTTTTTAGTCGTTATAATACTAATATATACCTACCACATGTGTAAGATAAGAATACTTAAGCTGAGCGATCCCAAAAACTATAATTCCTGGAATCAAAGCAAACTTGCTAAGCATGCAAAGACTTTAATAATTATCATAGTGTTCACTATGATATCGGTCTTACCCTTTAGCAATCCTAAAATTGTTTTAGAACCGCTGTAGTTCATATGTTTAACTAAGCATTGACAAGAAAGTTAAAATGTGAAGCATATAATATACTAGTCAACTTAAAGCACCCTGAGGTGGTAAAAATTGATATAGAAATATTGTCTTTAAAGTAAATAGGATTAAATTTGCTATTATACTTTTATACTTCTATATTCTGGCTATTATTTTAGTCTAGTTACATTTTAATAGTCACTAAAGTAAAGGTATTATACCAGTCCAACAATTGCACTTATATCGTAGTTTAATGCTTTTTTCTCAAAAATTAAAAAAGATAGGTAAATTTGCCAAACGCTGTTAGAATCTACACAAAAAATACTATAAGAATCGATTTTTAGTTTTCTTTTAAGTAGTTGATGTTGACCGTGATGCCTCCTGAAGAGTTATTACCAATATCTTCCAAAGATATGCAAACGCGATTTAACTGATAATGGTGATGCCCATACCCTGTACTACCAAGATCCATTGTTTGTTTCCGATGCCCTTTCTTTAAAACCTAATCATATCCGGGGATCACTGTGGCTATGTTTGTAAAATGATATTACCAAATCTTAGTGAACATACGTAGGTTAAGAAAAAATTATATTTTGCTATACACGCATCAGTATATGCTTTAAAATTAAATTTTACATCGGTATAGAAAATCGACTGGCGTTTAGACCCTAATTAACCAAAAACAAAACAAATGCATTTTTAAAACGCAGAATAGTCTAGTTATTATTTTTTAGATGATTTCATGTTCTATTTATAAATTAATTTTTTTTTTGGACACCAAAACAGGGCTTAAGCGACATTTCAGTGCAGCGTCTCATACAATTCAGATCGAACTTCACAGGTAAGTTCGTTTGATCGTAGAATAAAACTTCGTATGTCACTCGTAAGTAAACTAATATTAACCTCTCTAAAAAGTGGGTTAATTTTCTCTTGGGCAAAATCCTAGTTTCCTCTCTCGTACCATAAATAACTATTTTTGGTCATCAATAAATGTCTAAGACTGCACACGAGTGCACTGTATGAACTTTTTTTTGTCATCTATTTCTCTTTGGTGGGGTGCTGCATGTTATATACTGCCAAGGACAGCAACTTTAGTTACTCTGGACCTGGTTAAGTTATAATAATCAGAAGAGCTTATCCATGAATGATGTCATACTTGGATGACTTCCATTAATGGGGATGTATTCCCAAAAAAAAATAAATAAATAAAAAAAACTCCATGTCAGCTACCGCATTATTATAATAAAATATAATTTTGATTGATTTCACAGCCTTTAATATCTTATTTGTTTAAGCTTTTGTATCTCTTACTATGTTAATAGTTTTAAAAATTCTGAAAAGAAAAAAATTATTAATATATTTTTTTAAGGAACAATATAATATAATATAAAAATAAACAACTGTTATAGTTCATATGTATGTCTCATTAATGTTCAACCTTGACATAACTGCTCCCTGCCCCATCTTAGAAACACTTGTTTAATTATAATTTTAATAATTACACAGGACCACAAAAAAAATAAAGTTGTTTTTTTGCGAGTCGGTTTTTATTAAGGTTTTTTTAGCGATTTAAACAAATTTTACAATAAAATGTCTCCCTGGTCCCTAATTTGTTTCATTGCCAAACCCACAGTGGCAAACGTTGAACAAAAAGTGCCTCACATAATACTTGAATGACCCCATTTTTATTTTTTATTAATAAAAAAACAAGGTACACAAAATAAATGGGGCTGCAATAATAATGCTTTCCCGTAATAATAAAATGTTAAAATCGAAAAATATGTAGGTATACCTACATACATATATTTATGAAAAAAAAAAAATAATTATAATTAGTAATTTTTGTCCAACATATTGAATCCGGTATTTTATTTATTGAAAATTTATTACTGTTATTAAAATGGACAACCTCTTAAACGTTGTTTACCAACTTTGCAAAAAAAAATAGTATATTAAAGTACTAGTTTCATAACATACGTTTTTAGCTCACGAGTACAAGTTTAGAAAACGAGCCGCTTGCGGCGAGTTTTCTAAAGTACTAGTGCTCTTTGGGTTGGCATTACAGTTTACACTATGTTTAAAATTCTAAGAACAAATGATATTTTGATATATTTTACAGTCATCTCTTCTTTTTTCACTGCAATTAACCAGTCCACAATTTTAATACGGTAAAAAATTTCCCAAACACAAAATTTTGTAAAAAATTAAACTTTAAATCGACATTGACATTTGCACGCAAAACGTCAAGAGATAGGCTTTTGTATGTTGCCAACCCAACAGAAAAAAAAGTAGAGACCTCTTATGGGCCTATAAGAACACGCAAAATGCGTGATTATGAGCTTATGAGAGTCTCAAAATAGAAAAAGATTATTTTCAGTTTTTACCAGCAAATTTCTTTAAATCGCTAAAAAAAAACCTTGAGAAAAACAGTCTGGTTAAAGTTAAACTCCCTAGACTCCCCACAACTATACTGCCGTTTCCATGAAAGACCCCGTATCTCCATTTGGCGCATAGCAACGATTTCACGTCAACTCTGTAATATTTTGAAAACGCTGGTTTGCTACAAATGGATATACGGGGGTCTTTCATGGACGGCAGTATATATAACAATTAATATGTATTTTTTTTATAAGGAATATGTATCTAGTACTATTACATATCGCCTTGTAAATTCCGAAACATCGTATCTGAAAAATGACCACTTGACAGGTATAACAAGGTATTTATTTAGAACTTTATTAATTACATATAAACAAGGATAAGTTCTTATTCATATAAATTAGTCAATTATTAAATTACTACCCTACTAATTCTATAAAAAAGAATAGTTTCTAGTCTCTGGCAAGTTCCTATTTTTCAGATACGATGTTTCGGAATTTACAAGGCGATATATGGTAAATTTTTGGCTGTATCTGTATTATTTATATAAAATTTTTAATGAAATATATCGGAAAACACGAAAAAAGTGGCATATTTGGAATTTGTCGCCCTGTAAAAAGTTAACTAGGGTAGATATTTAAAATCTGCATGTTATGGCATATATTTAGTAATATTTCCATAAAAAAAATCTTGATATCTTGCGAATTTTTTTGGCCTTGAATACATACAAAAAAAACCCATTGTGAGCTATATCTCAAGATTTTGAGGGTCAAGAATTTTTTTCATTGCTAATTCGTTTTCAGCGCCCAAAAATACGTAGAAAAAATATAGTCTGGTTTATAAAAAACTAACTTTATTTTTTTTTGTGGTTCTGCGTTATTAAAAATTAGACTTCGCCAATAAATTTTGATAAAAATATTTTTTTAAGATGGTCCAGGTTGCAGTTGTGTTAATTGAATATTGTAACAGCTCTAACCTAATTAGGTACATCACAAAATTATACTTATATTATTTGTTATTTTAGCGCAGAGAATAAATTTTAACAAAAAATAAATATCTAGAAATTATTACTTTAGTCAACATTTTTTGCCGAAAAATAGGTAAATACCTGTGTTTCCGTATGTTTCATAAAAAAATCGTATTTTATTTTGTCCAAAATTAGTTTTTGGATATTTTTTTTATCGACAAATGATCAAATTTTTAAGATAAACCCCCATCTGTAGGTATTTTAAAAATGTCAATACCTTTGGTTTTACCTACCCTCATAGTTTATAAGTCCATCTTTATTCGTATCAGCCTCTGTGAAAAATTGTGACAACTGTTCGTCTGTGACATGTTCCCCAATCATTTCCAGGGCTATTTTTAGTTCTTCTTTTGTTATAAAACCGTCACCATCCATATCAAAAACGTTAAATGCCGCCTGCAGGTCATTTTGGTGGTTTTCTTCCTTTAATGTTGGTACTAATTCTTGAATTTGTTTTACGAAACTTAAAAAATCGTTTTCGTCTATTAATTTTTGTCCTAAAAAAATAATTTTCTTAATCCTAATTTAGCTAAGAATCCTAGGATTCTTTCTTATCATTTACAAAAAAATATACCCTTCTTTGAAGGGTATAGTTTTAAATAGGAGTTTTGGGCTAAATAAGAAAAATATGTTTTTGTTTAAAAAAGTGCAAAATGATGAAAAGAAATGAAAAAAAAAATGTATTTGTTGATAAAGAACAAAATGAAAAAAAAAAAAAATTAAAACTAAGGAATTATTTGATATCGTAAACCCGACAACATCGCATTATTCTTGCGCTAAATGTAACTATCATACTGAAAAAAATCAATATTTTTTGTTTATTTACAAAACCAACATAAATACGTTTAGATAGAATGTATAATAAAAACACTGTTCAATATTAATTAAATATATTTATTTTTAAATAAATATATTTAATTAATATTATAAGTTAAAAGTCTATGTGTAACTTTTTCATAATCTAGTTTTAAATCATCTCATGGAAATAAACTAATTTAACATGTTGAAAGCCAGTTTAAATTACTTGTCTTGGGCAACACTGTCCCATGAAACTAGATGCTTTGGGTTATCGTTGACGCTAATGGTTTGCTTACAATGTTATTATAGTATAAATACCTCAAAAATAACTCCATAATCGTACTGAAACTTAAGAAACTAGTCACATAAGTCCAGCCTAATTAGTAATTACACATTGAATTATAGTATATTAAATCCGTGAAAACTAATAAAACACAACCAAATATTTTAATATTATAGTCAACACAACACATACCCACTTTGGCCCCACGGTAGTAGTGTATGCAAAGTTATTTTTATTTTGACGACATGACATTTGACACTTAAGGTTTCGTGCAATGTTGCCAAATCGTACATTGACATGTCAAAATTCTTAATTAAAATAATTAAAGTATGTTCCGGGATGTAAAAAGGGCTGAAATGTTGGCTAAGTATTTATTTTTTATGTATCTATAAGCATGTAAAGTCTTATCGTTGCAGGCGATTTAGCCCAAAACGCGATACCCTCCTTTCTCGACATTTTGTATATTCAGTGTATATTATACATTAGGGTGGGCCGTATTTATATTTTCAATTTTTGTGCTTTCTACAAAGCTGTACATTTTGTAACTTTTAGGAAAAATGTTAAAAAAATAAAAATAAGAAAACTTAATAAGAAAAATGTAGAAACTGTTTTATTTCAAAGTTTTACAATCGAAAATAACATTTACAAACATCATAGGTTATATTTTCAGCCACTCTATATTCTGCTTTGTGGTGAAAGTGAGGCATAATTTCACGCGATTTAACTCTTACGCGAAAATTAGCACAAAAATTGCTCCGAAAAAATAAAAAAAGATGTGTGGGCAAATAGAGAATTTTATAAGCTTTAAAATGATGTATCACACGACCCCCTTTCTGTTTAATAAAATTTCCCCCCTTGCCCCCCGGTCTTCATCGTGCCCCTAAGCATACCAAATATATACCGAAAAAATATTTGGGTTATGTTATTTATGTTCCAAATTTCAAGTTGATATCTTAAGCCGTTCAAAAGTTAAGGGGGGGGGGGGGGGCGGACTTTTGACACGCTGTGTATACATTACAAATGTGATGAAATTCTTGCTTTTGTTTTTTTTGTCTTTTTTAAATATGAATGCAAATATTGTTTTGTTGGCAGCAATATTTTCTACTGGCTTCATTAATTCAAAATTTCTGGTTTGTCTTTTTACGGTGAAAGGAAAGAAGGTCAGAGTGACCTCCTCTTTTCTTCAAAAGCTACGGGTATTTTTTCTGCTTAAGCATTACCTGTATGACTTGCTGTTTTAATTAATTCTTCTAGTTCGTCTTCTTTGACATTTATTCCTAAATTTACTAGCATCATTTTAAATTCACTTGTTGTAACTCGACCATCTTGATTTCTGTCCAATAATTCAAAAGCTGTTTTTAAACCTAAAAATAAAGTTTGTGTTACCAAATGATAAATAAACTAATTATTGAAAAATATCAAGGAATAATTTACACAAGCCAAAAAAAATTAATTCAAATTACACTAGTCAACAACAAGAAAAGGTCGGTAATAAAAATAAATTTTGATCTGCTCGACGCAAATCCGGCGCCCAAAATATTTTCCGAGGTTTGGTTTACGCGATACGGGCAGTACCTGTATACGAACCATATATCTTATTTAAGCTGGCGCATGCTGTTTACGTATCACGTTTTTTTTTATATTCACCATATCACAGTATAGAAAGAAACAGTATTTCGACTCCCCTCGGCTTGCTTTGATATTTCTCAGACAAGGGAGTGTTTTATGTTTGCGGTCGCTATGCTCTCAGGGCATATATTCTTGACTTTCAGGGATTAGAACCACTAATATGACGCATAGTGTTGAAACGAATCGAATACGATCACAACCTCTGACTTGTTCTATAAGTCGTTCTACTCCCCGAAGTCAAGAATAGGTACCCAGGTTAGCAGGAAGCACCAGGCCCGTATTAAATAAATTCTCTTGCATAAAGAAGTAATATTTCAGGGCAGTACTTTATTATTTATTAAAATTTATAAAAAATCCTAACTTCTCGTTAAAATAATTCAATGGATAAAATATGTCTAAATATTTAAAAAATTATAATAAACAAGTAAAAGTTTTAACCTTTTATTTTTAATTTTATTTAAATAATTTTTTATTTAAAAGCTCAGAATTTTTTCAAACACGTTTTGGGTCTATTTCAGTCATAAACAATCAAAAAATCTACTATATAATTGTATTTATTAGGTACTGAATTTTTGGGCTCTGAAAACAAGTTTGAAAATGACAAAGCTAGCTGACCCCCAAATGACCTTTTTTTGTTCTTTGATTTTTTTTGACTTTAATTCCTAGGATTAAACCGCTGAAAAAAAATCTACTGAATTCCTTCCATGAGACAATCTCTTAAGATATTCTTGAAATTTCCATCAAGATTACCTCAAAAAATCTTAAAAATTATTTAAGAAAGTTCCCACGTTTGGTAAAGATAAGATTTCCTTCGATCTCCTCGAGAGATAACATCTTAGATTTCGTACAGTTTGTACAACTGAATTCCTCAGCGATCTACCCCTCGGGACGTACTCTTTGGCTTTTACACCCTTAAAAATATGGTCAAAAGATAATGATGGTGTCACACTAGCTGTACTTTTTTTAGGTCTTGATGCGGCACGTTAAAGTTGAGCTATCGACCTGAAAGCTACACAATGTACATTCTTAGAAAATTCGGAAAAAATTTAGGGAAAATCAATTTTTTTAAGGACCACACTGTAAAAAGCAAAACTGAATATTCAGTTACAAATGGATAGGAAGTAATACAATTGTTCCTACTTTAATTTTTGTTAAAAACACGCAATATTTCATGTCCGTGACTGAATATTAAAGTACGTGACTTTAAAACTATAGTTCTAAAGTCACGTACTTTAATATGCAGTGACAGACATGATATGTTGCGTGTCTTTAACAAAAATTGAAGTATGTATTGTATGGATAATAACTTCCTATCCATTTGTACCTAAATATTCAGTTACAAATGGATAGGAAATGATGAACCTATACGAATGTACTTTTATTTTTGTTAAAAACACTATAGTTTTAAATTCACGTTTTAAACTACAATTGTATAGAATAATAACTTCCGCTATCCTATCCATTTGTAACTGAATATTCAGTTTAACTTTCTACAGTGCACCCCGAGGTGCACCCTAAGCACGGTTCACCTGGGCAATTTTAAATAAAAATTTGGTGGACCCCTACATTTTTTGGACTAAAACATAACTGATGACATAAGAAATCAATTCCCATTTGAAAGAAAATCGTAAAAGATACACTTTTTTAGACAGATAAAAAAAACGTTTTTTTTGAGTAATAAGGTGTGTCAAAAAATCGCGATTTTCAAAATCAAAAACGCTCTCTGGCTTAAAAGTTGCTCCTTAGTAAAAAACAGTGGGCACTCAAAAATGAGCAAAATCGATAAATGTTTAGAGGTAGCTCAAAGCACAAAAAAAAAATCGGTACCTGTTTTTCGGATTATTATGTATGTGGATAGATAATTAAACTCATGAATTATTAGTAATTAAGGCATTTATTCTAACGTACAATGGCTGGTTGATAATCCACTCTGTGTCTCTTGCGTACGGCAAGGTTGCTCATGTGCGCAGGTCACACATATTCAAAATGAACTGTAAAGTATTGTTCTAGATATTAAATGTCATATCTAACACCTCCCTTCTTAAATGTTTATATAACTAACTACAATTTTAGTCTATCGGGCGGTTTAATATTTGCACGAGATCTTAACACTCTGACAGTTTCACTTTGATTCACTTCACTATTTATAATTTGGTTAGGAACATTTTGTACATTATTTTCATTTACAATTTGTATTGGTACATTTTGAACATTATTGTCAGCCCCTTGAGGCTCCATACTATTTTCAGGCAAAGTCGATCTTGGAATAATCGAAATTGAATCTTGAATTGGGCTATTGTTTTGATTAGAAACTAAAATGTTACCCTCATTTTGATTAGAAACTAAAATTTTACCCTTATTTGGTTTTAGTTGATTTTTGTGACGTTTCCACAATCCAGCATCGACTTTGACAATATAAGTTTTTTGTCCTAGTACTCTCTCTACTACACCCGCACACCAATTAGGATGTCGTGCCCTATAATCACGAACCCAAACCTTATCTTTTACCAAAAATCTTATGTTCCGTTTCTTTGCATGATATTTTTGCTGATAAGACTGTCTAGATTTTACCACACCTTCTGTAGACGGTAACAATAAGTTAAATTTTGTGCGTAAATTACGCCCTAACAAAAGTTTGGCAGGCGTTTCGCCCGTGGTCGAATGTGGAGTGTTGCGATATTGAAATAAAAAACGATTTATTATTAAATGTGTATCTAGATTTTTATTATCATATTTTGCCTTTTTGATCGCTTTTTTCATAATTTTTACCCCCGATTCCGCCTGTCCATTGGTGGCGGGATGATACGGCGCTCCCGTATAATGCTTAATTCCTGAGCTTTTTAGAAAAATTTGAAATTCTTCTGAAATAAACGTGCGTCCATTATCGGTCGTCAGTTCTTTAATTAAGCCAAATCTACTGAATATTTCTCTAAAATATTTAATAGTAGTGGTTGCGGTTATGTTTTTTACTTCAAAGGTCTCTATCCACTTTGAATGAGCATCCACTATTACTAAATAATTTTTATCGAATAAATCAAAAAAATCAGCATGGAGTCTGGTCCATGGTTCTTTTGGGTAATCCCACATAGTAAGTGACGTACTACTGGGTTTACTAGCAAAAGCCGCACAAGTCTTACAATTGAACGAAATTTCTTCAATATTTTTGTCAATGGACGGCCACCAAAAATATGATCGTCCTAGAGCCTTCATTTTCACAATACCAATATGGGTAGTGTGGAGTTCCTTTAAAATTAATGACCTATATTTTTCAGGAATAATTAAACGATAACCCCACATTAAACAATTTTGCTCAATTGTAATCTCGTTTTTTCTTATAAAAAATGGTTTTAAATCGTCCGAAGGACATTTTGCTGGCCAACCATTTTTAACATAAAAAATAATTTTACTAAAAATTTTATCTACCCCTGTTTCACGCTTAATTTGTTGAAAATTCAAAAAATTATGCGCATCTTCAACTAAGTTAAAATAATTTAATTTATCGCAGTTGTGATTAAAAAAACGCAAATATAAATTTTCGGTCGGTTTTTGACCTTCTATCGGTAACCGTGATAAAATATCTGCAGTGTTTTTACTGGTATGCACGTACCTAATCTCATAATCAAAACCGGACAAAATATACGCCCAACGCTGTAGCCTATTTGCTGCAAAAACAGGTAAACCCTTTTTTTCTCCAAAAATCGTTAACAATGGTATTGAAAAAACTTTTTAACTCCAAATATTATTGCGTAAGCTTCTTTTTCTATTTGCGAGTAAGACTGCTCCGCCGAATTTAACATTTTTGACGCAAATGCTATGGGTCGCTCCGAATTATTCTCATAAACGTGACTAATCACTGCCCCCACCGCAAATTGAGATGCGTCTACGGTTAACTTAACCGTTTGACTTGCGTCATAATGTGCCAAAACTTGAGATGACAATAAGACTTCTTTTATTTTTTTAAAACTTTTTTCACAACTATCCGTCCAAATAAACCCTACATTTTTCTTTAATAAACCGTACAACGGTCGTAAAATCTCGGCTGCATTAGAGATGAACCTTAAATAAAATGTAACCATCCCCAAAAATGATTTTAATTCGGTTGTATTTGTCGGATTTCTAATGTTTTTAATTGCTAGCACGCGGTCTTCTTCAACATGCAAGCCCGACTTGTCAATCTTGTGACCAAGGTACTGGACTGAGTTCTGAAAAAAGGAACACTTTTCTTTTTTAACTTTAAGTCCGTTTTCTAGCAAAATTTTAAAAACAAGTTCTAATGTCTCTAAATGCTCTTTATCGTCTTTGCCCGTTATCAGCAAATCATCCAAAAAAATAAACACTCCCCTGACTTTAAACAATTGCTCCATTAATTTTTGAAAAATGGCTGGGGCTGTCTTTATGCCATAACATAAACGTGTAAAAGAGAAAAGTCCTAAATGAGTACATAAGGTTGTGAGTATTTGAGATTTTTTTGATAATTTCAATTGTGTATAGGCTTCAGCAAGGTCTATTTTTGTAAATTTTATACCACCCCGTAATTCTGAAAACATTTCCTCAATTTTAGGAAAAGGCCAATGTACATCTCGTAACTGTGGATTTAAAGTTATTTTAAAATCTCCACAGAGTCGCAACCCCCCATTAGGCTTTAAAACGGGTACAACAGGAGTGGCCCAGTCTGAGAACTCCTGCGGCACTAGAACTCCCTTTTTAACCAATCTATGAATTTCTTCTTCTAAAGCAGGTTTTAATGAAAATGGTACTGGTCGGGCCTTACAAAATTTTGGAAAAGCCCCGTCCTTTAGCTCTAAGTCTATTTCAAACTTATTAAAAGTACCAATCTTACCATCAAAAATATCTGCATAACGTTGCATAAGTTGCTCTAATTTAGACGAAGAACTTATATTGTTAATTTTACTAATTCCTAAATTTAACATATGGAGTCCATTCCTCCCAATCAGAGGTGGTCCACCATTCTCCAACACATAGGTTTTTAAAATAAATTGTTGTTTCTCAAAAACTACATTTAAATAAAGGTAACCTATAGGTTCAAAGGTTACTCCAATGTAATCTTTTAATGCTAAATCATTTTTAAGTAATTCTAAATGTTTGAAATATTTTAAATATAATTTTTGAGAGACCGCAGCATGCGCAAAACCTGAATCGGCTTCAAAACTAATAGGTATGTTTTCAACCGACAAATTAATATACGTAGGCTTAACATTGCCCACCGAATCTGTTTCAATTGATTGAATATTATTAATGTCTGCTTCCAAAAAATCTGAATCTGAAATATTTTCATTTAAATTTAAATAATGAGAATTCTGACCTTTACAAACCGGTGCCAGATGTCCTTTGATTCCACACTTGTGGCAGACACAATTTTTGTATCGACACTCACTTGCTTTATGGCTTTTCCGGCCACAAACATTGCATTTTCCTGAAAACTTCTGTGCGTTGTCCTGTTTTGGTTGACTTCGTCCCTGGTGCTGCTGCCTCGAAGTCGACGCGGTTGTATCCCCACCTATATTCGTGCGTGGTCTACCTTCGCGCTGTCGCTGAAAGAACACAGGCTCGCTTTTCACTTTAATAGCTGAACTCACTTCGAGACGTTCCCGAATCACCGACTCTTTTGAAATTGCCGTTTTCACCATTTTCTGCAGTGTGACGTCCCGGTGCGCTGCATCCTCTTCTCGTCATTTACGCCAATGACGAAAATGTCGCGTAAAAGAATTGACAGCTCGTCCCCGAATTTACAGTTAGCCGACAAACTTTTCACTCTCGCTTCCCACTCTGCTACGGACTCGTGTTTTTCCCTGCGGGCCGTGTAAAATTTTAAACGTTCCGAAAACACTGATTTTACCGGCGAAAAATGATCACTTAATACTGTAATTAACTGTTCATACGTTTTACTTTCCGGTAAACTCGGTACACATAAATTCCGCACTAACACATACGTATCTTCGTTCAGAGTATTTAACAAAATGGCCTTTTTTCTAGCCGCCTCAGTTATCGAATTTGCGATAAAAAACTGATTAAGCCTTTCTTTGAATATACAAAAATTTGATACTTTCGGGTTAAATGTACTTAATGTACCCAATAATCCAACCGGTGTACTGTTCGCAGTATTTTCCGTCATTTTAACGTACTTCGCGCCTTCACTTAACCTTACTTTTAGTTAAAAATGCACTGTGAATTTACACTAGACTGCACTCTTGCACTATTACACTCCCGAGGTTCTTAATTAAACTTCCTCGTCGCCATTATATTATGTATGTGGATAGATAATTAAACTCATGAATTATTAGTAATTAAGGCATTTTTTCTAACGTACAATGGCTGGTTGATAATCCACTCTGTGTCTCTTGCGTACGGCAAGGTTGCTCATGTGCGCAGGTCACACATATTCAAAATGAACTGTAAAGTATTGTTCTAGATATTAAATGTCATATCTAACACGGATAAAAACTGATACCGATAAAAATTGAGGAAATTTTGGAGTGTTTCTTTGATAAAATTGAAACAATACTAAATGTAAGAACTAAAACAATTATATCCCCCTTCCCCTTAAGTTAGAACATGAATAAATCGCCAATTATTTGAAGATTTCGTGAAAATTTTATTTTTGCATGTTTTTAAAAGTAAATAAAAAATCTGCAAAATTATATATTAGTATATAAGCATATATACATGTTAACCTACATGACTATACAAAAAACATAATTTTTTTCCTTGTTAAGTAATAAAAATTATTTTCGATTAGAAACCGGGTGGATTTTCTGTTTTTTTGCCTAAAACTTTTTTCGGTGTACTTTTTTTGATTGTTTGGTTGGAATACTTTTTTATGTAAAAATACACAAAAAAGTTTCTGTGGTTTTACATCGCAGGTTTAACCGTTTTAAAGATAAATGCATTTAAAAGTAAATTTTTACGCATGAAGAACCAAAAATAAAAAAAATTAAAAAATATAAAGCAAAAAACAAATATTTTAGTAATGAGTAGTTATTTAACATTAAAAACATAGAAAAAGTTTATATGCACATTGGTCAAAAAATCATTTCTAAGGAAGTTATGTCTTTTAAATATGCCCATTTTCAATAAATTTTCGCAAAATCTTCAAATAATTGGCGATTTTTTTATGTTCTAACTTAAGGGGAGGGGGAATATAATTTTTTTAGTTTTCTCACAATTAGTATTGTTTCTAAATATTACCAAGGAAACCCTCCAAAATTTCCTTAATTTTATATACAATCACTTTTTATCCGAAAAACAGGTACCGATATTTTTCAAAGTTTGAGTGCTTTGAGCTACCTCTAAGCATTAATCGATTTGGCTCATTTTTTAGTGGCCACAGTTTTTTACTAAGAAGCAACTTTTGAGCCAGAGAGTCTTTTCGATTTCGCAAATCGGAATTTGACACACCCTATTACTCAAAAAAACGTTTTTTTATCTTTCTAAAAAGTGTATCTTTTACGATTTTCTTTCAAATGGAAATTGATTTTTTATGTCATCAGGTATGTCTTAGTCCAAAAAATGTAGGGGTTCACGAAATTTTTATTTAAAATCGCCCAGGTGAACCGTGTAAGGTACATGTTGCAAGAGTTTTGCAACATACATGTTTGTATACTTTAGGATAAATTCCTGTCGACTTGCAAATTAAATATGTCGAAAACAGGTATTATTTAAACGGTCGTTAAATTTAAAATTGACAATGTTTACGAATATTATTCTCAACATTTTGGCATACGTTCATGAATATTTGTAGGTAATGACACATATATTTATTGGTAGTTAAAAATATTTTGCATCGTTATTTGATGAAACATCTAATTAAAAAATAAACTGCTTACAACAAAATAATAATTTTCCCGAGAATTTTTCCTAAAATTATTAAAACAAAAATAATACTGCTGCCAACAAAATAATACTTTCCTATGTTATAGTAGGCCTAGGTCTATTAAAACAAAAAATACATTTATTTTTTCGAAAAACTGACCAAAAGAGGCTATTTGCACGTCCGACGTCAACGAAGCTATTTCCACTTCCAGTATTTTATTTGGCCGATTTTTAGAACTTACCGTAATTTCACACAATAGTCCAGATTCACACAACTATGGTCCAGCTTCACACCTATATTCCATGAGCAGCGTATTTAAAAAATGTCAATCGTAAAACAGCTGTCAAGAATATGTAACAAGATGTTGTTTTCCGTCATTTTTTTAATATATAATTATTGTTTATTTTGAATCAAACTCAATTTCGTGTGTTAGATAGTTGTGTGTTATATATTTGTTGCCATGTAGGAATTATGGAGAGTGGCAGTGATGAGGATTTTACTCCTAAACCACCAGATTTGCAGAAAATTGTAAGTGCTGCGACTTTGTAAGGTTATAAATTTACTGTCAGAAATGTATATATTTATTTATTTATTTAAGACCGTAGGAAAAATATAGTTTGTATTACGAGCGCAAATGTAATTTTGCGCTCTTAATACAAAAATAATTATTTCCTACGAAACATTCAATTGTTTCTATTTTTCGCTCCTTTTAAGGTTAACAAACCCTAACAAGTGGAAATTATTTTTTCCTACGAGCGTGCGGAAAGATCACTCTTTCCGCATGCATTTGGGTGTGGAAAGAAAGCCTTTTCCGCACGCATAAATATTGTTTAATTTCTTAATTGCGTAGAAAGATTTATTTCGATTTATTTAATAAAATATAAAAGTATATTTTATTTTAACCCTGCTCGTAGGAAAAGTATTGTTCCTAACGCATGCGTAAAGAGGCTTTTCCGCACTTGTTAGGAAAATAGCTGTTTCCGCTTGTTGACATGGCAACTGTACCTATAAAATTTAATGAAGAATTTTGGTATTTATATTGGTATTTATGGAAAATATTGTTTGTATTATGAGCGCAAAATGATGTCTGCTTTTGCGTGATTGCTGAGGCCTCGATCAGCAAGTTGCATGCTCAAGCAGAAATGACAGTAATATTTGCTAAGGAATTGCAGTTTTCTCGAAAATTACTTAGCTTATTAGACGTATATTGTATAATGTATATAACTTAATTATAATACGCAATCTTACGATTATGGTTGGTTTAGATTTAGGTAATTAAATTCGACTCGTTAACAAAAAATATATTTTTTAAAAATAATAAGAAAGAATCATCGACTTTAAAACTCGAATGGTCGTCGTCCAGAGTAAAAATTACTCTCAAACAATGAACCAGGAGACGGTTCACTATCGTTTTGGTTATTACCATTTTAACACCTAACAATTACTAATCCAAACAAAAAATGTAACTTGATTTGACAGATGATTTTTCTGTCATTAACGTAAACTAAAAATAAGTAATTATTATTAGTAATTTAGAATTAGCTTAAAGATACGTCTATTTTGCTTAGGAAAATGAGTTACGGCTAGAAAGCTTAGTTTTTTAACAATTTTTGAGATGCGGCAAACTTTGTTAGAATTTCATCATGTATTACGATAAATATAATCTAACATCTTGTTCTTGTAAATCAAACAACTGCACTCGTTTGTATTATATGAAATATATAGTGGTTGGCGCATATACAACTATTAATTGTTGTATACTATAAACGGTGTATTTGAAATAGCGTAGGAAATTTTAACAGATGATTCTACATCATAAAATATGACAAAAAGTTCCTATAAACATATGTCTAAAAATGCGTCATAAGGGAGCTACGCCCCTTTGAAAGTGGCTAAAAATATCTGTCTTTATTTAATAACTCAGGAACCCTTTGAGATATATCAACGAGGTTTTGCACTTCAACTAATCCTACCAAGGCCCGTTTTTATGTGTTATTTTCATGTACTTATTTCAACCAGGGGTGTGCGAAACGGGGGGGGGAAGGGCTTATCAGTTTTTTGTCCCAAACTTTTTTCTGTGTAACTTTTTTGCAATTTTATTTTTGAAATATGATTCCTCAGGTCAAAATACATAAAAAAGGTACTCTTGTTGTAATACTGTAGGATTAACCTTTTTCGAGATAAATTCATTTGAAGGTGAAATTTTTTCTTAGTTTTTGATGTAGAATAACATTGCATCATTAAAATTTTGGTTTTCGACATTTTAGTATTTATTTTTTCGTCCTCGAACCGTGAAATTTCATCTTCAAATTAACTTTTCTCGAAAACGGTTACTCCTACAGTATTACAACAAGAGTACCTTTTTTATGTATTTTGACCTGAAGAATCATATTTCAAAAATAAAATTGCAAAAAAGTTACACAGAAAAAAGTTTGGGACAAAAAACTAATAAGACCCCCCCGTTTCGCACACCCCTGGTTTAAATAAGTACGTGAAAATGACATACAAAGATGGGCCTTATTAGGATTAATTCACATACAAAATCTCGTTAATATATCTCAAAGGGTTCCTGAGTTATTAAATAAAATCCGATTTTTTTAGCGAATTTCAAAGGGGCGTAGCTCCCTTATGACGCATTTTTAGACATATGTTTATAGGAACTTTTTGTCATATTTTATCATGTAAAATCACCTGTTAAAATTTCCTACCCTATTTCAAATACACCCTGTATATAGGTTATATAGGTTATAACCTAATTACTTTACTAATTACGATAGTGTTCTACCAAGGTATATTTTAACGAAGAATTTTGGTATTTTTATTTTATTTTAGGGAAAATATTGTTTGTATTATGAGCTCAAAATGTGATTTCTGCTTCGGCGTGATTGCTAATCTCTCAAGCAGAAATCAGTAATTTTGCGCTTTAATAAAAAATAGTTATTTAAGTATTATAAGTGCATTTTACCGGTTGAGGATTATTTTGGAGATTGAGACGAAGTCGAAATCTCCAATATTATCCAAAACCGGTAGATTACTTAATGGCCATGATGCTTATTACTTTTTTTGCACGATCCAACAAAATAAACAATAATAAAATTTATAAAAGAGAAATTTAAACGTAAAATTTATTTTATTGTAAAAATCAAGTTAGTACAATTGATAAAATTTAATCCTAACAACGGGTTGCTACGGCATAATAAACAATGCTAAATTGTTGATTTTGTTTTGTTTGGATTGTTTGTTCAGTAGTCTTTGTAAAAAAACATTTTTTGTGAAAAATTCATCAAGACGACGATTTTGACCTGCAAATGCGTGGATGTTTTGCAATTATACCGGAAAAATCCAAAGATCGGTATGAAAATACAAAGTTATTAGACATTGTGCAGTGAAAAATATATGCCAAAATATCATAGAAAAGTTACTATTGGCTTAATAAATTATTACTTCCTTTGAAAAAGAAATATAAATAGTCCAATAACGTTTAACAATCATTGTTCTAATGGTAGATTCATTTTTAACTTTAATAAAGACTAATTTAAAGCTGTAAAAATCGAAAATTAATTTATTATTTACTTACCGCCTCAGAAATTTGTAAACATAACCTACTGCTGCCATAATTAAGTTAGTAAGCAAGTCAAATTGCCCGATCGTGCAAAAATAACTATTTTCAGCATGTCGAGTGGTAAATATATTTTAACGAAGAATTTTGGTACTTTCAATGTATTTAAGGAAAATATTGCTTGATTACGAGGTCAAAATGTGATTTCTGATTTTGCGTGATTGCTGTTCTCTCAAGCAGAAATCATTCATTTTGCGCTCCAATAAAAGGTCTTCCAACAAGAGGTATCATTTTAAATTAGGAGAAAAATGTAGATTTTTTGTAAAAAGCGGGTATATTTTTATTTCAATCCAAAGTACAGACTATGGTTAGTAATGGAACACAATATCTTCCAAAAGTCCGCCTCAGCATTTCTTACAGACGGTCATTCTTTTGATTTTGATTTTTCATCACGTTTTCGCATAATTTTTGCTTTGGCCCGAAATTGATATGAACGACGTTTATTTCCAGCAGAACGGTGCAACATGCCACACAGCTGGTGATATAATGGCTTTATTGCATGAAAAATTTCCTGGACGTGTGATTTTTTGAAACGGAGAAATGGTGCGATCTAACACCATTAGATTTTTTTCTTGTTAAAGATATGGTCCACGCCAATGCTCCAGCAAAGATTTAAGCGCTTAAAGACAACATCAGAGCTGTTATTCGCGAAATAGAGCCGCAATTATACGAAAACGTGATAAAAAATTTCATCAAAAGAATGACCGTCTGTAAGAAAATCCGAGGCGGACTTTTGGATTATATTGTGTTCCATTACTAACCATAGAGTCTGTACTTTGGATTAAAATAAAAATATACCCGCTTTTTACAAAAAATCTACATTTTTCTCTTAAAAAAAAACTGCGTTTTCTCTTAATTTAAAATTATACCTCTTGTTGGAAGGCCCTTTACAAAAATAACTATTTTCAGCAAATAAATGCATGTCGAGGGGTAAACATCTGAGGAGTTCAGTTGTACAAATTGGAGAAAATCTTGGAGGTAATCTTTCGAGAATAGATCATATTTACAAAATGTGGCATCTTTTTTAGGTTACTTTCAAGGTTTTTAGGGGTAATCTTAAAGGAAACTGTGAGTAATCTTAAGGATTTACCTCGTAGAAGGAATTCAGGTTTACAATTTTTTTTTTAATAATGAATTTCTGTAAAAATTAAAAATATTTTATATTTTATTTTGTAGATGCTTTTCTTTTGTGATCGCTTAGCAGCACCTGATGTCGTACGCGCGCCTCAAATAGAAACCACGCCATGCCATAGCGGGCCGCTAGATGCTGCAATTTTAAAAATAATACATTTTATTGTTGGCTGAAAATTCTAACACACCTTTTTAATAAAAATAATACGCTGTTTATTTTCAGCAAAGGTACAATAAACTCTATTGTTTTGAATGAAATTTGCATTTATATCAAAGTAGGGGAGGCCGGGGTCAGATGTAACAAATTTTCCTTTAAAGGGCACTACAGCTTTAAAAATTATTATTTGGATACCAAACTTAATACATGGAAGGATTAACATACCTTCCTTCATTATACGCTAGTATTTTAATTAAATTTGTTTTAATAATAAACAAACAACTAGATTTTTCGGAGTCTGTTTGTTGTTTCTTTTGTCCCCGATGATGGGGCAATTGTAACAAGGGGTAGTGAAAATTATAACAATTTTTATAGCATGTTTTGTTTATAAGAAATAAAATAAAATATTTTTAACAGCTTTATTATTAATAAAGATCTAAATTTTAAAGTGCTTTATTATGTGTTATATTGAAAAAAAAAATAATCAAAAAAGTAAAAAAACTTACTTAAAATCGTAAATAAAACAAAAAATAATTAAAAGTTTGAATTAGGAACCAAGGGCGTATCCAGGATTTCTTTCTGTTTCTCTAAATTTCAAAAATAATAAAGAATGATGCCGCAATTGCGCAAGCGAAAATTTTTGCACATTTTTTTTTAAACTGTTATTTTCTGATGGTTTTTAATCGAATGTAGTAAAGCACAAGTTTTAAAAATATAAATGAAAAAAAAAAAAGGTAGAACTAGCACCGCAGGCAAAATTTTAAAATTTCGACGGTTTAATTTGAAAACAGTGGTATAGACTTAAATGCATGAAAGTTCTAGCGCCACAGACGAAAATATTTACAAATTTCATAGTCTATTTTAATTTTAACAGTGTAAGAATTTAAAGTGTCACTTAAATGCAAGCAAAACATTAAACAAATTTTATATTAAAGTTTTATAACCCTTAAACAATAAAAAAAACAAGAAAAGCTCTAGAGCCGCAGGCGAAAATGTTTATGAATTTGAAGTACAAATAAAGTACAAACTGTTTAGTATAAATAAACTATAATCTGTTTGTTATAAACAAGTTTTATAAATGTTTAGATTTTTGTATATCATTTTAGGGTTTTGGCGAGGGGGTCGTGTCCCCTGCCCCTCCCCCTCTGAATACGGCCTTGTGAGGAACATGTGTAATGCGCATTGTGCAATACTCTTCACAATTAAAGCAATAAAAAGCCGAGTAAGATTTATTAAAGACATATAACATGTTGCCTTGTATGACATGACATGTAACATGTTGCCTTGTAACATGTTAATATTGTTACAATTGTACCTCTACGATCGTTACCAATCTGTATTGAGTTTTTTAGATTTTAAGCTTTCACGGCCATTAAGATATAAAGAACTTTCACTTTCGGGTTTAGACCGTGTTAATGGATTTTCACTTTCCGACGTTTCGTCTCTTACTACTAGAGACATCTTCAGGGATTAATCTGAAACTAAGTTTCGAATCAACTTGTGTCACTATTTATGACGAGTTGTGGTTATTCACCCGTGACGAGGTTTTTCCTATCAAAGACTTCCATATTGCAGGTAAGTGGTAACCAGTGTCCCGATTGATATTGTTAGGATGCTTGATGATTTCTATCGATTCCCGTATCTTCCTTGGCATTTTTCTGTTTTCTGTTAATATTTGTTTTGTTTCAGACAAATTGATTTTATGACCTGTTTCATGTACATGTTCGGCTACTGCCGATAAGGAAATTTGTTTCTTTCTTATATTGCGCTCATGCTCTTGAAGTCTTGTAGAAATTTTTCTCTTAGTTTCACCTATGTAAACCGTACCACAGGAGCACTATTACACGCCCGTATATTTACTATGGCATCTGTGCATCAGGCGACAAAATGGCATCCTTGAATCTAAGACCAGTACAGTGTGGGCCACAAAAAGAGTATTACGGCAATCTGACCCGAACCTTGATGCACTCGGTATTAAAAAAGAAAACTGCATGTCATACTTTATGGCGTCGGATGCCACATGTAGTTCTCTAAATTATCATCTATGCATGATGCCTTATATACTTTGTGTATGCTTTACACCTCACCAAAAAATATTTATGGCATCTACCTACATCCATGAATTGAATTTAACTCGTTTATGGCGTCAGATGCCACATGTATTTCTATAAAGGGATTATCTATGTATGATGCCTAATGAACTTTGTGTATATTTGATATTATACATAAAAGTATTTATGGCATCTACACTCCAAAAATTAATTTAAAATAGTTTATGGCATTGGACCAATGATTAAATTTTTAATTTTGCCATATATTTTTATATCTCGAATAAAAGGTAAAATAACTGACTGTTTATTGAAATTTTCAAAATAATCTATCAAACGTAAAAGGATAAACATTTTTGCTAGCCGGCGCGCCGCGGCAATTTGCATGCAATTAGCAGAAAAAAGAAACTGAGATGCTTTAAGCTAAAATTGAAATATACATTTTAATAAAGAATATCTGGTTATTTTGACAATATCATAATAGTATATTATGCACCTAGTATGCGAACTAAGTATTTAGACTGTTTTTTTGCTGAGACGGAGTCGAGGAAAAAAATCAGTCGAGAACACTTAACACAGTTCGCATACGTGGTGGATATAATGTTTTTTCTCTACCTAAAGCTAGTAACTTCAAATATCAGTAAAAATATAGTTTGGAAATATAAGCGTTAATTGGATTGAAAACAACCTAATTTAAGGTACAGGTGATGCAAGTTAACAAGTGGTTTAAAAAAAAATCAAACTTTCAAATATCGGAGGATGACGATGTTAAATTGATCTCGTAAATATAAAAAAATATCATAGCGTTACTATTCGAGGGTGTCACACCTTCAAATTGGTACAGGTAATGCAGGTTAACGAGTAGTCTAAGAAAAAAATACATACATCCAAATATCGGATGATGACGGGATCAAATTGACCTTTAATATAAAAAATTCTAGCAACGGGTTTCCAACAACGGTTTTTCGGTAACTTTTTTAATAAAAGGTGTCAGACATTAAAAAAAATACAGACATACAAATATCGGAGGATGACGAGGTTAAATTGAAATCTAATATAAAAAAATCATGTGATTTTTTTTATATGAGAGATCAATTTGACCTCGTCATCCTCCGATATTTGGATGTCTATATTTTTTTTTCTTAAACTATTCGTTAACGTGCATCACCTGCACTAATTTTAAGGTGTGATACCTTTTAATAGTAATGCTATGTTTTTTTTTTATATCATAACCTCTTCATCCTCGGATGTTTGGATGTATTTTTTTCTTAAACTACTGCATCACCTGTACCAATTTGAATGTGTGACACCTTCTAATATTAACGCTATGAATTTTTTTATATTAGAGGTCAATTTAACCTCGTCATCCTCCGATATTTGGTTGTCTATAATTTTTTCTTAAATTACTCGTAAACGTGCATCACCTGTACCAATTTGAAGGTGTAACACCTTCTAATAGTAACGCTATGATTTTTTTTATATTAGAGGCTAATTTGACCTCGTCATCCTCCGATATTTGGATGTCTGTATTTTTTTCTCTTAAACTACTGGTAAACGTGCATCACCTGTACCAATTTAAAGTTATGACGCATTCTAATAGTAACGCTTGATTTTTTATATTAGAGTTCAACATTACCTCGTCATCGCCCGGTATTTCGATGTCTGTATTTTTTTTCTTAAACTACTCGTTAATGTGCATTTACTGTACTGATTTTAATGTCTGACACATTTTATTAAAGAAGTTACCGAAAAACCGTTGCTGGAATTTTTTTTTATTCAAGAGGTCAATTTGATCCTATCATCCTCCGATATTTGGATGTATGTATTTTTTTTTCTTAGACTACTTGTTAACGTGCATTACCTGTACCAATTTGAAGGTCTGGTACCTTCTTATAGTAACGCTATGATTTTTTTTATATTTGAGGTCAATTTAACCTGGTCATCCTCCGATATTTGGATGTCTGTATTTTTTTAAACTACTCGTTAACGTGCATTACCTCTACCAATTTAAAGGTGTGACACCTTCTGATAGTACCGCTATGTTTTTTTTTTTTAATTAGAGGTTAATTTGACCTTGTCATCCTCCGATATTTGAAAGTTTGTATTTGTTTTCTTGAACTACTTGTTAACATGCATCATCTTTACCAATTTGAAGGTGTGACACTTACTAATAGTAACTTTATTACTTTTTTATATTTTCAAGGTCAATTTGACCTCGTTATCATTCGATATTTGGAAGTTTGTTTTTTTTCTTAAACTACTTGTTAACGTGCATCACCTGCACTAATTTAAAGGTGTGACACCTTCTAATAGTAATGCTCTGCATTTCTTTATATTTACGAGGTCAAATTGACCTCGTCATCCTCAGATACTTGGACTTGGACTTGGACTTGGACATAAGGATATGATTTTTTTTTATATTAACGTGCATCATCTGTACCAAATTGAAGGTGTGACAACTTCTAATCATAAGGATATGATTTTTTTATATTAGAAGTCAATTTGACCTCGTTATCATCCGATATTTGGATGTCTGTAATTTTTTCTTAAACTATTTGTTAACTTGCATCACCTACACTAATTTAAAGGTGTGACACCTTCTAATAGTAATACTCTGCATTTCTTTATATTTACGAGGTCAAATTGACCTCGTCATCCTCAGATACTTGGAAGTTTGAATTTTTTTTTACTACTCGTTAACGTGCATCACCTTTACCAATTTTAAGGAGTGACACCTTCTAATATTAACGCTATAATTTTTTTTTTGTATTAGACGTCAACTTGAACTCGTTATCCTCCGATATTTGGATGTCTGTATTTTTTTTTCTAAGACCTATTCGTTAACTGGCATCAACTGCACTAATTTGAAGGTGTGACACCTTTTTAGGTAATGCTATAAACTACTCGTTAACGTGCATTACCTCTACCAATTTAAAGGTGTGACACCTTCTGATAGTACCGCTATTTTTTTTTAATTAGAGGTTAATTTGACCTTGTCATCCTCCGATATTTGAAAGTTTGTATTTTTTTTCTTGATCTACTTGTTAACGTGCATCATCTTTGCCAATTTGAAGGTGTGACCCTTACTAATAGTAACTTTATTACTTTTTTATATTTTCAAGGTCAATTTGACCTCGTTATCCTTCGATATTTTGAAGTTTGTTTTTTTTTCTTAAACTACTTGTTAACGTGCATCATCTGTACCAATTTTAAGGTGTGACAACTTCTAAACATAAGGATATTATTTTTTTATATTAGAAGTCAATTTGACCTCGTCATCCTCCGATATTTGGATGTCTGTAATTTTTTCTTAAACTATTTGTTAACTTGCATCACCTGCACTAATTTAAAGGTGTGACACCTTCTAATAGTAATGCATTTCTTTATATTTACGAGGTCAATTTGACCTCGTCATTCTCAGATATTTGGAAGTATGATTTTTTTTTAACTACTCGTTAACGTGCATCACCTTTACCAATTTTAAGGTGTGACACCTTCTAAAATTAACCCTATAATTTTTTTTGTATTAGACTCAATTTGAACTCGTTATCCTCCGATATTTGGATGTCTGTATTTTTTTTTTCTAGAACTATTCGTTAACTGGCATCAACTGCACTAATTTGACCGGTGTGAAGTTAGCAACGAATTTCCAGCAACGATTTTTTTCGGTCCACTATTTGAGGCAAGCGGCATGAAAAAAATAAAAATACGTATTATGGTCTCTTATTTTGAATTTTTGGCTTTTTTTAATTAAAACGAATCTAACGGACAAATAAATGAACCTATGGCGTCGAACACCTTGTGGTGAAACCTACCGATGTAAAATGGATACTGTGGACACATTCATTAAAAAACCATAGGTTGTAGACCAAAAGGTTGTATATTAAGCCTGCAAAAGAATTGGTGGCTCAAATAGGGGTCTTTCTGACCCCAGTGGGTGTCTGGCAGACCCCTATTTTTAAACGAGATCTAGCAGAAAAAATAAGGAAACAAGCGTTCATAAAAATATATTGCTGAATCAAATAAGGGTCTGGCTGGACCCATCGGGGTCTGGTAGACCCCACTTGGTCTGGCAGATACAGATAAATCTGGGTGACTATATTTTGACCTCAGGGGCCTTCAGGTCAAATAATCATTCGTTGCTGGAAAATTGTATTTACTTTTTCTTTTTTTACCTAAATTTGAGCAAAAAGGTAAAAATGATAAAACAATACAGATACTAAAGTATTACTAACAACTTTTTTTTAAATACTATAGTAAAAAAATACCAAAAAAGTAGGGGCTTACTGGTTGAAAATACAAAAAATGTATATTTTTCAGTTTCAGTATGAAAGGGTCGAGCTGACAAAATGACACTAGCGCTAAAATCTTACAATTGGCATATTTTGAATATTTTCAAAAGAAAAACTAAACTAACTAGGGGCCTTCAGGTAAAAATATCATTCGTTGCTGGAAATTTGTAATTTACTTTTTCTTTTTTGCCTAAATTTGAACAAAAAGGTATAAATGGTAAAACGATACAGACACTAGAGTTTTACTAACCACTTTTTTTAAATACTATAGTAAAAACATACCAAAAAAGTAGGGGCACACTGGTTAAAAATGGAGCAATTGGATTTTTTTCAGATTCGGGGTGAAAGGGTCGAGCTGACAAAATGCCACTAGCGCCAAAATCTTGCTAATAGCATATTTTAAATGTTTTTAAAAAATAATTCCGACTAACTAGGGGCCTTCAGGTCAAAAAATCATTCGTTGCTGGAAAATTGTATTTACTTTTTCCTTTATTGCCTAATTTTGAGCAAAAAGTTAAAAATGATAAAACAATACGGACACTAAAATTTTACTAACCACATTTTTTAAATATTATAGTAAAAAAATGCCAAAAAAGTAGGGGCACACTGGTTGAAAATGGAGCAATTTGATTTTTTTTAGATTCGGAGTGAAAGGGTTGAGCTGACAAAATGCCACTAGCGCCAAAATCTTGCTAATAACATATTTTAAATATTAAAAAAAAAAAAATTCGACTAACTAGGGGCCTTCAGTCCAAAAAACATTCGTTGCTGGAAAGTTGTATTTACTTTTTCCTTTTTTGCGTAAATTTGAGCAAAAAGTTAAAAATAATAAAACGATACGGACACTAAAATTTTACTTACCACATTTTTTAAATATTATAGTAAAAAAATGCCAAAAAAGTAGGGGCATACTGGTTGAAAATGGACCAATTTGATTTTTTTCAGATTCGGGATGACAGGGTCGAGCTGACAAATTGCCTCTAGCGCTAAAATCTTACTATTGGCATATTTTGAATATTTTCAAAAGAAAAATTGAACTAAGTAGAGGCCTTCAGGTCAAAAAATCATTCGTTGCTGGAAAATTGTATTTACTTTTTCCTTTTTTGCCTAAATTTGAGCAAAAAGATAAAAATGATAAAACGATACAGACACTAAAGTTTTACTAACCACTTTTTTTTAAATACTATAGTAAAAAAAATCCAAAAAAGTAGGGGCTCACTGGTTGAAAATACAAAAAATGTATATTTTTCAGTTTCGGGCTGAAAGGGCCGAGCTGACAAATTGCCACTAGCGCCAAAATCTTGATAATAGCATATTTTAAATGTTTTTAAAAAATAATTCCGACTAACTAGGGGCCTTCAGGTCAAAAAATCATTCGTTGCTGGAAAATTCTATTTACTTTTTCCTTTTTTGCCTAAATTTGAGCAAAAAGTTAAAAATGATAAAACAATACGGACACTAAAATTTTACTAACCACATTTTTTAAATATTATAGTAAAAACATTCCAAAAAAACAGGGGCTCACTGGTTGAAAATACAAAAAAATGAATATTTTTCAGTTTCGGGCTGAAGGGCCGAGCTGACAAATTGCCACTAGCGCCAAAATCTTGATAATAGCATATTTTAAATGTTTTTAAAAAATAATTTAGACTAACTAGGGGCCTTCAGGTCAAAAAATCATTCGTTGCTGGAAAATTGTATTTACTTTTTCCTTTTTTGCCTAAATTTGAGCAAAAAGGCAAAAATGATAAAACGATACAGACACTAAAGTTTTACTAACCACTTTTTTTTAAATACTATAGTAAAAAAATCCAAAAAAGTAGGGGCTCACTGGTTGAAAATACAAAAAATGTATATTTTTCAGTTTCGGGGTGAAAGGGTCGAGCTGACAAAATGCCACTAGCGCCAAAATCTTGCTAATAGCATATTTTAAATGTTTTTAAAAAATAATTTAGACTAACTAGGGGCCTTCAGGTCAAAAAATTTTTTGCCTAAATTTGAGCAAAAAGATAAAAATGATAAAACGATACAGACACTAAAGTTTTACTAACCACTTTTTTTAAATACTATAGTAAAAAAATTCCAAAAAAGTAGGGGCTCACTGGTTGAAAATACAAAAAATGTATATTTTTCAGTTTCGGGCTGAAAGGGCCGAGCTGACAAATTGCTACTAGCTCCAAAATCTTAATAATAGCATATTTTAAAATTTTTAAAAAATAATTACGACTAACTAGGGGCCTTCAGGTCAAAAAATCATTCGTTGCTGGAAAATTGTATTTACTTTTTCCTTTTTTGCCTAAATTTGAGCAAAAAGGCAAAAATGATAAAACGATACAGACACTAAAGTTTTATTAACCACTTTTTTTTAAATACTATAGTAAAAACATTCCAAAAAAACAGGGGCTCACTGGTTGAAAATACAAAAAATGTATATTTTTCAGTTTCGGGGTGAAAGGGTCGAGCTGACAAAATGCCACTAGCGCCAAAATCTTGCTAATAGCATATTTTAAATGTTTTTAAAAAATAATTCCGACTAACTAGGGGCCTTCAGGTCAAAAAATTTTTTGCCTAAATTTGAGCAAAAAGATAAAAATGATAAAACGATACAGACACTAAAGTTTTACTAACCACTTTTTTTTAAATACTATAGTAAAAAAATTCCAAAAAAGTAGGGGCTCACTGGTTGAAAATACAAAAAATGTATATTTTTCAGTTTCGGGCTGAAAGGGTCGAGCTGACAAAATGCCACTAGCGCCAAAATCTTGCTAATAGCATATTTTAAATGTTTTTAAAAAATAATTCCGACTAACTAGGGGCCTTCAGGTCAAAAAATCATTCGTTGCTGGAAAATTCTATTTAATTTTTCCTTTTTTGCCTAAATTTGAGCAAAAAGTTAAAAATGATAAAACAATACGGACACTAAAATTTTAATAACCACATTTTTTAAATATTATAGTAAAAACATTCCAAAAAAACAGGGGCTCACTGGTTGAAAATACAAAAAATGTATATTTTTCAGTTTCGGGCTGAAAGCGCCGAGCTGACAAATTGCCACTAGCGCCAAAATCTTGATAATAGCATATTTTAAATGTTTTTAAAAAATAATTTAGACTAACTAGGGGCCTTCAGGTCAAAAAATCATTCGTTGCTGGAAAATTGTATTTACTTTTTCCTTTTTTGCCTAAATTTGAGCAAAAAGGCAAAAATGATAAAACGATACAGACACTAAAGTTTTACTAACCACTTTTTTTTAAATACTTTAGTAAAAAAATCCAAAAAAGTAGGGGCTCACTGGTTGAAAATACAAAAAATGTATATTTTTCAGTTTCGGGGTGAAAGGGTCGAGCTGACAAAATGCCACTAGCGCCAAAATCTTGCTAATAGCATATTTTAAATGTTTTTAAAAAATAATTCCGACTAACTAGGGGCCTTCAGGTCAAAAAAATTTTTGCCTAAATTTGAGCAAAAAGATAAAAATGATAAAACGATACAGACACTAAAGTTTTACTAACCACTTTTTTTTAAATACTATAGTAAAAAAATTCCAAAAAAGTAGGGGCTCACTGGTTGAAAATACAAAAAATGTATATTTTTCAGTTTCGGGCTGAAAGGGCCTAGCTGACAAATTGCCACTAGCGCCAAAATCTTAATAATAGCATATTTTAAATGTTTTTAAAAAATAATTCCGACTAACTAGGGGCCTTCAGGTCAAAAAATAATTCGTTGCTGGAAAATTCTATTTAATTTTTCCTTTTTTGCCTAAATTTGAGCAAAAAGTTAAAAATGATAAAACAATACGGACACTAAAATTTTAATAACCACATTTTTTAAATATTATAGTAAAAACATTCCAAAAAAACAGGGGCTCACTGGTTGAAAATACAAAAAATGTATATTTTTCAGTTTCGGGCTGAAAGGGCCGAGCTGACAAATTGCCACTAGCGCCAAAATCTTTATAATAGCATATTTTAAATGTTTTTAAAAAATAATTTAGACTAACTAGGGGCCTTTAGGTCAAAAAATCATTCGTTGCTGGAAAATGGTATTAACTTTTTCCTTTTTTGCCTAAATTTGAGCAAAAAGGCAAAAATGATAAAACGATACAGACACTAAAGTTTTACTAACCACTTTTTTTTAAATACTATAGTAAAAAAATCCAAAAAAGTAGGGGCTCACTGGTTGAAAATACAAAAAATGTATATTTTTCAGTTTCGGGCTGAAAGGGCCGAGCTGACAAATTGCCACTAGCGCCAAAATCTTAATAATAGCATATTTTAAATGTTTTTAAAAAATAATTCCGACTAACTGGGGGCCTTCAGGTCAAAAAATCATTCGTTGCTGGAAAATTCTATTTAATTTTTCCTTTTTTGCCTAAATTTGAGCAAAAACTTAAAAATGATAAAACAATACGGACACTAAAATTTTAATAACCACATTTTTTAAATATTATAGTAAAAACATTCCAAAAAAACAAGGGCTCACTGGTTGAAAATACAAAAAATGTATATTTTTCAGTTTCGGGCTGAAAGGGCCGAGCTGACAAAATGCCACTAGCGCCAAAATCTTGCTAATAGCATATTTTAAATGTTTTTAAAAAATAATTCTTTTTAATGGAAATGACTCAATAGCTTTTTTCTCCTGCGGCCAATGCTTTCATGGAATACTTCGAGAAAAAAGCTATTGAGTCATTTCCATTAAAACCTAAAATTTGGCGCAGATACGTAGACGATGTCTATGCTATTTGGCCCCATGGCATGGAAAGCCTTCAAGGTTTTCTAAATCACCTCAATTCCCAACATAAATCTATACGGTTTACGATGGAAATTGAGAACAACGGATCACTTCCCTTTTTGGACGTTTTGGTTTACAAAACGGAAAATGGCTCAATAGGACACTCGGTATACAGGAAGAAAACCCACACTGACAGATACCTAAACGCATTTTCACATCACCATCCCTCTCAAAAACGCTCGGTAGTTAATTCACTTGTTCATAGGGCTTTCATGATTTCAGACAAGAATTCCCTAGACACAGAACTCCTTAAACTAACCAAAGCCTTGACCATGAACGGTTATACCAAAAAAGACATTAATAAGACCATATACAAATACAGAAATCCCAGACCCAAACAACAGGACAATAGTGACAATGACAGACAGACACAAGTTATACTTCCCTATGTAAGCGGTATCACGGATAAAATAGGTAAACTTTTGAAGAAGTCAAATATTAAGCCTATATTTCGGTCCAACCAAAAATTAGGTCAATGTTTGACTTCAACAAAAGACAAAATACCCCTGAGTTCAGAAGGCGTATATAAAATACCCTGCTCCTGTGGTACGGTTTACATAGGTGAAACTAAGAGAAAAATTTCTACAAGACTTCAAGAGCATGAGCGCAATATAAGAAAGAAACAAATTTCCTTATCGGCAGTAGCCGAACATGTACATGAAACAGGTCATAAAATCAATTTGTCTGAAACAAAACAAATATTAACAGAAAACAGAAAAATGCCAAGGAAGATACGGGAATCGATAGAAATCATCAAGCATCCTAACAATATCAATCGGGACACTGGTTACCACTTACCTGCAATATGGAAGTCTTTGATAGGAAAAACCTCGTCACGGGTGAATAACCACAACTCGTCATAAATAGTGACACAAGTTGATTCGAAACTTAGTTTCAGATTAATCCCTGAAGATGTCTCTAGTAGTAAGAGACGAAACGTCGGAAAGTGAAAATCCATTAACACGGTCTAAACCCGAAAGTGAAAGTTCTGTATTGAGTTTTGAGAAAAATAATTTTAGCGCCATTCAATATAAACATAATCTTTCAATAGGTCCACCCTAGTTTAAGTAATGCTCTGGCAATATTATAATGATAATTAAGAATAATTTTGATGTATTTTGGCTGGCTGATTAAAAAATGTCTAAAATAGATCAAAATTACTTACCGAGCAACTTTTTAAAAATTTTGGTGTTCACTTATTAAACTACACTGACATATGCTTCGGCGCAAGCTTCAAATAATGTGCTAGTGGCAAGCGATTTGAAAGTTTAGCACAATTTTTAGCCCTGTTACAATTGACCCGCGTTACAATTGACCCCGACCTCCCCTAGAGTGTTTTTACTTTCTAAATTCTATTTTTGAAATATGTACCTGCATATCAAAATAAACTATTTGCTCACCTTGTAATTCCTCTGCGTTAAATTCCTTTTTTATGGAACTCTGAAACAAAAAATAAACATTAAACAGAATTTTTTTCAAAAAAATATGAGAGCCTAGGCACATATGAGCTCATTTTAAGTAATTTAACTTATGAATGGTTTAGTAAACTCTTAGTTTCGAAACCAACACTTTTTATTTTATTATTACAGCCATTTCTTTAGTCGATGGTAATATTTTTGGTAATTAACCAACATTTGTGTTAGTTACCTAGCCAAAATTTTACCAACGACTATGGAAATTGCTGTAATGGTAAAATAAAAAGTGTTGGTTTTGTATCTAAGAGTTTACTATCGACTGAAATAATGGCCGCAAGATTTGAACAGTAAACTCTCAGCATTATTTATCACATTTCATTTCATTGGTTAATTTCTAAATTTAGTTAAGTGTTAATGATTGGATAAACTAATCAATATTTTTGATCCAAACTCAAAACTATTTTATACAATTTAAAATATAAAATGGGCTTTAGATCTATAAATCTTCAGTTTTATAATCTATTACCAAGTATTTTTTGTGCTTATTAGGGCTATGTCTTAATTACGCAACTACTTTCCCCCTTTGGATTAAAATGTTTTTTTTTATGATGTAATTTGGTTCGTTGATTTTAAAAATGGAGTCAATTTATTTCATCACATCAGATTTGTTTTATACAATGTTTAATTTTAGGTTTATTATAAATTATAATAAAAAATAACAGTAATAAAGAAAAATTACATATAAAACAAATGATTTGAACCTCAAAGGGCCTTGTAGTATTTTTTTTATTAAAGGTTCTATTCAGTCTTTTTCTCTTGTTAATATGTAAGGCATGAATAAGGCTAAGTGTAAAATTTTGTCATCTCTACTCGGCGTAAAAAAATATTATTTGGAAAGAAATTCGACGTTATCTACTATAGCTCGAGATGAAAGTTAAAAATTATATTTCTCGGAAAACTGATGTGATGCAATAATATTTTTATATTGAATTAGAAAAAATGCGTAGAGCACTGGATATGTTTGTTAGGGTAGATAGCTAGGTTACACACTACACAACACTGCGGATACACTCAAACTATCCACCTACCCTTACAAACCTACTTATCTAGTGCCTTAACCCCGCACTCCACAATTATAAAATAATTTGTGTAACTGCTGTGTAATTTTTTTAGTATATTTAAGAGACAGGCTTAGTGCATATGGCTCATTTGTCTTAATAGGAATTAGCTTGAATGGAGATTTGGGAGGGAGTGAGTTTCAGCTCACTGATTCTGGAGTTGCCTCTGCCATGAATTGGTGAGAGGGTGGAGGGGGAAGGGGAGGTATGGGAGAAGGAGTGATACTAGCTCACTGATTCTGAAGTTCCATCAGTCCTGGATTGGTGGGTACCCTTAATGGTTGAGGACATTTTTGATCTTTTTGTAGGTGTAGGGAATTTCGTAATCATAATCAAGAAAACTCGAGATGAGGGGGAGTGTAGGGAATTTCGTAATAATAATCAAGAAAACTCGAGATGAGGGGGTTTGGGTGATCTAGGTTGTATAAAAGACATTCTACTGATGATTTCCGGTTTTAGGAAAGAGATCTCTGTGAATTTTCATATTCCTCATGAACCAGGGAGCAATAAGACACATTCTGAGTACCTTGTTTTGGAAGGCCTGTAGTTTGGCTGAGAGCGTTTTGGTTAAGGTGATGTTATTGCAGGCTGGGGTTCCGTAGAAGAGTACTAGAGGTTGGTTGTAGAGAATAAGTTTGTTTTTAATGGATAGGGGGCTCTTTCTACCTATTAGGGGGTATAGTTTGGAGAGGCGGACATTGGCTGTTTGGAGGGCTGACCCCACGTAAAGTTTTCAATATGGCAATGCGAAGGTAATAAACATGGTTTGCCCAGTTAATGACTTGGCCATTTATGTGAATGGGATTTGTGTAACTCTGAAGCGAACTACATACACGCGCGAGATGGACACCCTTTACTTCCTAGTTATATTAATAGTTATTTTGCAGGTCTGTAGCCAGAACGGAATGCCAGGGGAAGCCCTGAAAGTAGTTTAGAAAAAATATAAAAAATAGGGGAAAAATTAATATAGTTTGGACTTCCATAAAGAGTAGAATAAGGGCTCACTTCTAGCTATTCGCTGTTTTTGTTTTAATTTTAATTTGAATATACTAGAGCTAGAGAAACAAAATTCCAACAACATGTTACGGCCTTTTTAAGGAACTACTTAAAAGTAATTACTGCAAATTGTGAAATGTTTACATATTTCTAGGAATACCAGGCATCCCCTGGCTAAACATCTGGTTTTAGTATTTTTTGCCCAGTCGAACGGTGGTTTAACCTTGTTGTGATATGCATACTTTTTTTTTGTAATTAAAAGGGGTTCATTTGGAAAGCTTAAATTCAAATGTGCACTCCTGTGCGTTTTTATTGCAGTTATGTGCATTTTTCTTTTTGGGCTGTATCTCGGCTTCTATTCGTCGCTCAACAAAAAATTAACATGATATTTGTTGGTTATTAAATTCTCTACAATTTATTTAAATAACTTTTTTAGTTTAAATAATCAGAAAAGAAGTAACAGAGCGTTGATCATTTACAAAAGTTGAAAATTTGCAAACATTTTTCGGGTTTTCGCATACAACTGGAAAACTAATATTTTTTTTGAATATGATGCCTATTTCATTAATTTAAACGCTCTGTATTTTTTTCTAATTGTTTAAACTAAAATGTATCTACATAAATTGTAGTGAATTTAATAACGGAAAAATATTTTGTTAATTTTTTTTGCGCAACGAATAGAAGCCGAGATACAGACCAAAGACAAAAAAAATGCGTTTTGCACATAACTGTGCGAAAAAGATCGCACAGGGGTGCAAATTTGGATTTAAGCTTTCCAAACTAACCTCTTTGGATTACAAAAAAAAAAAACAGAAAGTGTGCATATCACCGCAAGGTGAGGCCCTTTCACACGACCGTTTGACTGAACTATTTACTCCTGACGACATGTAAAGCTCTGCTTACCCTTCTTCTTAAAAATTGCAATGGCATATTAAAGTTTTTCCTCGAAATTTCAAATTTTCATATAGGTCTAATCCTTGGAAAAAACACACACTGTTCACTGTTGAAAAAGTCGACAAAATTTATTCTGGCAACAACCTGTTCACAACACATTTAATGTTTACTATGAACTGCACTTCAACACTGCCAAAACTTTTTAAAATATTCCTGTAGACTAATTCACAACGTTAATAATATTTCTACCTATAATATTTGCTGTTGAGAAGGCTAAAGGGAATAATTTGAAATACTTTTCGTGCTATTCTACTGCCCATTATTACAAACTTTACTGTATGGTAGCTACATTATTAAAATAGGTCCTGCGCGTTTCGTTTTGGCCACTGTGCCTTTTACTTTTACAATCGTATGATAACTAGTGTACATTACTCGAGAGGAAAGTGTTTCCACACTCGTGTAAATATTCTTAGTTGATCTTTTTATATTATTAGGGTCTCGATTAGGGTAAGGGAAAGAAGCCTAATTTCGAATGGTTTCCTAATTTCGGATACTAGTGTGTGTATTTAAGATACTATCTACAGAGGTAAACAGAAACCTGCTTTTACCTGAAGCCAAAAGTCAAACTAAATCCGACCTGTAATATGATAACGGTAAAGCTTCTCCCTGTTTAATGGCAACACAAATCGTTTCAATTTCAAATGGAAGTTTTATGCTCAATTGCATTAGCATGCTTGTCTATTTTATAAATAATCGTTATAAAAGTTTGGTTTGGTTCAATTGACCCAATAGTCATAATTAAGCAATTTGAAAAAATAAACATTTTACAAATTTCTGATCTAAAAAGCGGAAAGTGGTCTGCATCAAATTAATGTTACCCCATTTTCTGTATATTATTATTTTTTGTATATTTACTGATGAGGGATTCATGCATGCATTGTATGTATTTTGGATTAATAAATTTCTATCTATATGTCTTAGATAGTATTTCATTTCCTATAGATCATTTTTGTGCATTTGATTCCTAATTTCGGATGTCTGTTATTTAGGATAACTAACCATTATTATTGTTATAATAATATAACTAACTAATATACACAATTCTGAAAAAGAGAAAATTACCTAAGATAATAAAATATCCGAAATTGGGAACCTAAAATTATGTCTCCTATAGTATTTCGCAAAAAAATGCTTAATGACTTAATTACTCCTTAAACATCAAGGAATAATAAGAAATATATAAGAAGTATTTTTGACGTCCGCAATAAATTATGAAAGAAAATATTAGTGGCATATCGGACAGAAGAGAAAATTAGAAAAAAAGTCAGGTCTCAGTCTGGGGACTCTGGTTCGAATTCAGACTGAGACCTGTCTTTTTTTCTAATTTTCTCTTCTGTCCGATATGCCACTAATATTTTCTTTCATAATAATAAGAAACATGAGAAATGAGATCCATATCTACTCTTGAAAAAAAAATCGGATATTTCCGAAATTAGGAACCTTTTTGAAAACGCATTAAAATGCGTTTTTTAAACCGTATTTTTGGAAGAAATAAACTGGAATAAAATAGTCTTTATAATAAATCATGATTCATTATAATAAGTTGTATGTTATTGAGAGCCCCTAGCACAAGCCTAAAGCTTATTTGGGGCTCTCCATGACTCTGTAGTAAATTATACATAAATAAATAAATAAATAAAAAATAAATAAATAAATATAATAAAAATATGAAAAAGTATTACCGACTATTAAATATTAAATACATTTTAAATGGTATCCGAAATTAGGCGACTTCCCTCTACTCGTAACTCGACAGAAAAATTGATCTGGTTGAGGCAGCCAGATCAATAGGTAACGGAACAACCATTTTTCTGGTTGCTGCAACCAGAAATTTGGTAAGGGCAACATGTCATTGCCACATTCCTAAAGTCTAAGTTTTTGTTTTTGGTAACTACAAAAAGTGTGTATTGTTGTACTTACCAGATTCCTGATTGAATCATTCTGTAAAATAGTTGCGGCGCACACAGGTAAAAAAAATTCAAAAAAACGGAAAAAAATCATGAAGCGTCGAAAGTTGAATATTTATAAACCTTATAGTGCCCTCCAAATGATATATATAAATTTTTTTGAAAATTTTTGCGGTCTTGCTTTAAAAATTAAATTTAAATGGCACATTGCATATACAATATCTTACACTTAATTAATTAATAAAGGCTGTATTTTTTAAATTTTAAAATATAGTACAAATATGGGGTATTAAATCATAGAAAGGTATTATCTCCATGTCCGGACGCGTCAGGTAAAAACTTTTTGGAAAAAACTGAGATTTGATTTCTTTTGTACATTTTTAGGTTTAAAACAATTAAATAAACCTAAACAATAGAAAACTAATAAAATATTCAAATTTTTCAGTTTTTTTAAATGGCGTTTTTTTATTTTAGTTTTTTTTAACAGCCTAATTTGAGGTTTAAAACAAAAACTTTTTTGGTCAATTATGTAATTTTTTATACTGAATTTGAATCTGAATAAAAAACAATCCCATTCTATTTAGAGTTTTTAAGTTACCCCCTCTCACGCCTAAGGGTGTGGATGAAAAAAAATCTGCTTTGATAAAAAGGTGTACCCCGGGGTCTTGATATTGAAGCTTAGTACCAAATTTCAAAAACCTATCTTATACAGTTTCTGATATATCGACTTTTAACCGTTTAAATGGCCCACCCGGTAAGCAGTGTGCCACTTAAATTTAATTTTTTAAGCAAAACCCAAAAATTTCAAAAAAAATGTATATACATCATTTAGAGGACACTATAAGGTTTATAAATATTCAACTTTCGACGCTTCATGATTTTTTTCCGTTTTTTTTTTACTTTTTTACCTGTGTGCGGCGGATATCGGTGCTTTGTAATTAACTATTGATTTGGTTGTTCAACCAGGGTGATTTTGCCTGTTCTTATAGGCCCATAAGAGGTCTCTACATTTCTTTCTTTTGGGTTGGCAACAGACAAAAGCCTATCGCTTGACGTTTTCCGTGCAAATGTCAATGTCGCTTTAAAATTAAATTTTTTACAAAATTTTGTGTTTAGGTTATTTTTTACCGTGTTAAAATTGTGGCTTGGTTAATTGCAGTGCAAAAGAGAAGAGATGACTATAAAATATCTCTCTCTCTCTCTCTCTGTATTTGGTCTTTTCTTCCGAATAATTAACCAGGGTTTCTCTATATAATCATGAGGTTTCCAGTACGCAAGTACTAATCGGATATGTATCCTGACTTGCGCACTATCACTGATAAATTACTACTGTAGTAATTTCCACGCTAATATAAAAAGTTATCATTAAAAACAAAAAAAAAAATTATCTTCAAACGTCCATTATTATTAACTTAAAATTCAACAGTTCACACGATTAATAACCACAAATATATGGTTCACTTTAACTTGTACATAATACATTAATATAAAAATACTCTAGGCACATCATAGAAGACGGTAAAACAAAAATACACAAGGCACATCATAAAAGATGGCAAATTCGCTGCACTGGAATGTGCCAAGAAAGAAACATCCGTCCCATTCAAAGGCCACGCTGTAACTGATAAAATATATCAAAATATCATTTGTTCTTAGAATTTTAAACATGGCGTAAACTGTAATGCCAACCCAAAAGAAAAATCCCTAAATCAGTACTCAATTTAAATGTATTTTTTTTTATTTTAGAGCAAAATAGAAAAAATTGTACACTTGTTTCATAACACGTTTTCAGCGCACTAGTACTTTAGAACTCGCCGCAAGCGGCTCGTTTTCTTAACGTACTCGTGCGCTAAAAATGTATGTTATGAAACTAGTATTTTAATATACTATATCCAAACTTGGAGGCCTAAACCGCTTTTCATTTAAAAAAATATGCTTTTTTATTGCCAGTGTTTTTACATTTTTTTTTCAATTTTTTTTTCAATTTTAGATTTGAAAAAATTTAATTTCGTCATCTTATTTTCAAGTATTTGGCCAATTGGAAAAATATACCATTTACTGTGAATAGTATATAATGGAATGCGTAGTACTACATATCTTCACGGCTTGTTTTTAAATCAGTATACCTATTATTTCTATGCCGGGAACAATATTATGTTTCACAAAAAAGTCATTTGAATTTTTTAAATTAGGCATTTGTTATTTGATATTTTTTAATAGGATTTTTTTTTAGGTTTAAAAAATCAACTTATTTCCTTAAGTCTTCTTAACACAACTTAAACTAATTATACATTAAATAAGTATGTAATAGATAACACTCAATTATTCCTCTATTGTTTCATCAAAATCAACATAAATGTTTAAATCTAGATTAAAAACCAGTGTTGTCTGCATCACTATAGGTTTTTAGAGTTTTATTTATTTTTTTAACAAACCAAAATTGTTCTTTATAAGACGATTAGGTATGCCCCTAAGAAAATTTGGGTAAAAATTAAAAAACTATCTGTTTTTTTTTTTACTTTTATTTTATTTGATTTTCTTTTTTACTTTTTTTAAATATTAATTCGGAAAATCTAGCATTTTTAAATATCCAAGAAAATAGGACGTTACTCGTCATTTTAAAGGTTTGGTTTGGACTTTTTATACAATGGTGATTTGCAATCAAAAATCGGTTTACAGAATCTCGAGATAATGGGGCACGAATAGGCGAATTACTTTTAATTTTGAAATTTTGCAAAAATAGGCATTCGGAAAAAACCAATACAGAATATAGCTAGTAGTTAATAACTTATTTGAAAGTTTTTTTTTTATGCTGATTATAATTATGATATAATAATTATGATGATATTATAATAATTATGATGGTGTTATTTTTTTAAATCATTGAAAATTTTCTCGAAATGTTTGACTTTATATAATTTTAATTATCGTCATATATTTATTTTTTTGGTAAAACTACTGCTGGTAAAATCTGAGCTAGGTCTTAATATTATTATTATTATTATTATTATTATTATTATTATTATTATTATTATTATTATTATTATTATTATTATTATTATTTTAAACGACATTGAATTTTAATAACAACGTTTTACTTTTTAAATCGCATTTTTGGATGTAGAATATCATGAAAAATCTAAAAAATGTGAAAAGTTGAGCGTTAAAAATATGTCCGTTCGTCTGTCCGTGTGTTTGTAAATCTTATAGACTTTGAGCGGGATATCCAATTAAAAAAAATTCTTACACTGGCCTTTAGTTTAGTTACACACAGAACAAAATATTTTCTTAAATCAAGAATTTGGTGATTTGTATCTAACGAAGAAAATATATTCTTCTTTTATGCATACCATATTCTTATCCTTTCATATTTAAAGCACAATTTTTCTTTAAAGGAGAATGAATATATTCTCCTCGTTATCTCCAAATTACACATTCTTAATTTAAGACAATATTTTTTGTGTGTACATGAAATATGTTTAACATTGGGTTAGGATAAGGGGTGCAAATATTACAATTTTTGGCGAAAACTCGCTTAATATTTATTTTCGCAAAAAAATTCTTGCAAAGTTAAATAGCATTTTAAATTTTTAGACGCATTTTGATTTATTTTTGTTGTAGTTATTTATTTTCATTTTTTGTTTCCGACCCCTGATTTTTTTCATAATATATTTTTCAAAATACACGGTGTATTTGAAATAGGGTCCGAAAATTTAAGGGGTGATTCTACATCATAAAATATAAAAAAAACTTCCTATAAACATATGTCTAAAACTGCGTCGTAAGAGAGCTACGTCCCTTTGAAAGGGGCTAAAAAAATCGGTTTTTATTTAATAACTCACGAAGCTTTTGAGACATAGTAACAAGGTTTTGCATGTAAACTAATCTTAATAAGGCCCATCTTTGTATGTTATTTTCATGTACTTATTTTAACCAGGGGTGTGCGAAACGGGTTTTATGTCCCAAACTTTTTTACGACTCATTTTTAGACATATGTATATAGGAACTTTTTTTCATATTTTATGATGTAGAATCACCCCTTAAATTTTCGGACACTATTTCAAATACACCGTGTATTTTAGATATAATAAAAAAGTTATTATTTATAACCATCTCATTACAAAAAAGCGTATCTCCAACGAAAAAGTGCGTACTATACTCATCTTTTTTTCTAGCGCGTTGTTTTATGGGCGAGTTCGACCGAAAAATAATTAAAGAAATATATTCGGACTAAAATGCGATGAAACGTCGAGAAAATGAGAAAAAAGTGGGTGTTAAAAAATATAGGTCTGTCTGTCTGTCTGTCGTCTGTCGTCTGTCTTTAAAGATAGTGTCGCCCGTTTAGAAAGGGTATTTGTTTCGTTTATTTCAGTATTTGCATAAAATCAACAGTCGGAGAGCAAGTTGCCCCTTTGAAGCTGTCCGGACCCTATACAAACAGGAAAATCTTACATTTTATCAACAATGTCCTTATAAGGAATTGAATAGGTATTTGGAAATAGATATGTAAGATTTTTATAAAAAATAACATTTATAAATATTTTATGCTAAAATATAACCAAATAATGTAGTAGTGTTTAATACCACTGTACTATGCCACAACTTTAAAATGATCGATTTATAAACTCTGGAGCTTTAAGCGAGATTTGTTTAAATAAAGAGTTCCTATTAGGTACTACCTATACAGGGTGACAATTTGAAAACGAGCAGCATTTAATATTTCTATGAAAATTGGCGAAATACGTCAATTTACATATCAAGGGGGACAACTTTTGAGCTATTTGTTGTTGTATTATATTCAACCCCCTTACCCCCAGGGCGCCTACCCCCAAAATTTTAAATATCAACCCCCATTTATTTCGCCATATTTGAAATCCTTATGTAATTCTAGATAAGTCACATCTCTTTTTATTTTTATTTTGTTAAAATTGAAGTACTTAACATCACGAATGTATGGAATGTATTTAGTTATAAATTAAAACAAGCCGTGAAGACATGTAATGCTACGCATTCCATTACATACTATTCACAGTAAATGGTATATTGCATTTCCCAAATAGTATTTCAGCTGGAAATTTTAAAATAAGGTGGCCTAAATTTTTGTTTTATCCACAATCTTTGAGGTGTTCTATTTTACAAACTAGATACTGGGCCTTTTTTCAAAGATATTTTAATAAGCCTTTTTCGGTGCTTAGATTATTTTATATAATTATAAGAGAGTTATCAAAAATGGTTATGAATTTTTAAATTAAATTCACCATTTTTGATTTTAAATTTCTTGACATACTAACTAACTAACTGGTGTTGAATTTTAAATACTGTTTGTTTAAATTTCGGGTGCGAAAAAAGTTCCTTCTGAATAATTGTGTTTAGGTAACCCAGGTTAAGGGGCTGTTCCTAAATTACGTAACTTAATTTAAAAAAAAAATTGAACCCCCCCCCGTGTCACAAGGTGTCATATTTACTAACCCCCCCCCCAGGGTGTCACGTAACACTATCCAAATTATACATTTTGTCTAATATACTTTATGATACAGAATTTTGGGTTCTAACTGACGTAATCCATTGAGAACCGTCCAATTATAAATTATTTGGGTGTTCCATCAATTCTAAATAAATTAATTTTTTGTGTGTTGTTAAACCTATATAAGTATACGTGTAATCCAAAACCATTTTTGTTTTATTTTTATATTGCTTATTTTGGGGGTGGCCACTAGGCTGGGTCGAAATTTTTTTTTTTAGTTGGACTTTCGGGTAGGGCTAGAAGGCTTCTCAATGCGTTAGAAAATAAGCCTGTAAATTTTGGCGATGACTAGCAATGGGGAAGATATCCCAGAATCAACCGGAAAATCGAAATATTCCACAGCGGACCAGGAAAAAATTAACAGGACAAAATTCTGAATACCGTTGATTTCGAATAAAATAACGAAAAAATAAAAAAAAATCGCGCCATTAGGGTGGTCCAAAATTTAATTTTTTCTTCGATCTTTCTTGTGTCAAATGATTGATTATGTTGATGTAGACCAATGTCAATAATTTAAAAATTCAAAATGGAGGAGGTTGAGGAGGGAGTCAACCTCTGCTATATTGAATTTTTTAGTTATAAATATTGGTCTACATCAACATAATTAAAATAAACCATTTGACACATTTTTAGAAAGATCGAAGGAAAAATAAAATTTTGGACCACCCTAATGGCGCGGATTTTTTTTTTAATTTTTTCGTTATTTTATTCGAAATCAGGGCTATCAAAAATAGTGGTATGCAAAAATTCAGAATTTTTCTACCTGTTTTTTTTTCCTAGTCCACTGTGGACTATTTCGATTTTTCGGTTGATTCTGGGATATGTTCCCCATTGCCAATCATCGCCAAAATTTACAGGCCTATTTTCCAACGCATTAAGAAGTCTTCTAGCCCTACCCGAAAACCCAACAAAAAAAAAAGAATTTTCGACCCAGCCTAGTGGCCACTCTCCCAAATTTGAATTTTTCTAATTTTTGCATGTTGGGAAACTTAATATTTCTTGGTTGTTAAATGAGATAGCTATATGGAACAAACGCTAGTTTATTAAAAAACTATTGAGCTACCGTTTTTGTTAAAAACACTTTTTTCCCAAAAAAATTAGAATAGGTTAAAATGGTATATAAAGTTTGACATAAAATTTAATAAAATCACGATCTTTAAATTTGGAAATTTTAAATTCCGTTTCGTAACATTTATATTGATTCCCTCCCTCCCCCCATCACAAACTGTCAGATTTTTAGTGACCCCCTCCCCCATAGGCGCGTTACGTAATATATGGACAGCCCCTAACCTCTATGAAACTTATACTTTTCAAATATAAAACAGGAATGAAAGGGGGCCATTACAATGCACTCACGTGAATGTTTCAAATTTGGTTCTAAATAATATTAATATCAACAATAAATAAGCCGTTATAAAATACTTAATCTATAAAAAAAAAATATTACACTGTTTTACTATTTAACAATTTTTTTTTCTGCACCACTGATTTTAAAGCTTGCTTTCACAATAAAAAGTTAAATTACTTTATGTTTAAAACGTAATTTAATTAATAAAACTTATGTAGGTATAATAAAAGTTCATTTTGTTAAAAACACCTTATCTATCAAGATAATAATGTTTTTACATTTATAATACACAATATGCCAATAAAAAAAGTACATTAGAAAATATATTTATTTATCACTTTTGATCCTCTAAGAAAATTCTTATTAAGAGTTTTTTTTTTAAATACTTTTTTAACTTAATGGTTCTATTAGTTACCATGCATGGAATTTTGTCGACCGATCGGTACGACATATGTCTAAAACGTTTTACAATTACTCGCAATTCCGTAAATATCGTGGCCCCTAACTGTCCATATATTACGTAACGCGTCTAGGGGGGAGGATGTCACTGAAAATGTGACAGTTTGTGACGGGGGCAAGGAGGAAATCAAGGTAAATGTTACGAAACGGAATTTAATATTCATTAACGGAGCATTTTTTATAGTTAAGCTTAGCAGTTGTCCATTTTGTCTAATATATCATTTTCGATGTACTTTTTAATGCTGAATACGAATTTGACATCCATTTGTTGAATTTGGTTGGGCATTCTGGGATAAATGCTACTTCTTTAAAAAAACAAAAAATTAAATATCGTTGTTTTCAGCCCTAAAAATTTTTTTTCCAGGAACATTATACGTCTATAAGCAGTTTTTTACGCAGATATTAAAAAAAATTAGTTTTTTTTAGATATCTTGAACGGTTTTCGAGAAAAAGTTCAAAAAACTTAAAAAAAGTTTAAAAAAATTTTAATGCCAATTTTTCAGTTATTACTAAAGCTTTTAATTTGTTTAATAGCTCAATTTTTTCGTTTTTTAATACTCTTTAATTCTGTGAAAACGGATTTAACTTTATTTTTTTTTCCTGAGATATAAGTAAAAAACCACACCCTTGTTTTTAAAGTTCGAAAAACACACTTTTTTGGCGATTTTTAACAAAGCAATTAGAAATAAAACTTTTATTTTAACATTAAATGTTAACATAACGTAACATATGAGGAAAACAAGATACTTAACAGAAATTACTATAATTTATTTTAATATAATTATAATTATAGTATCCCTATAAAAAATGTCGTATTGATACGTATTAAAACATGTTCAGACGATTCCAAAAACGTATTAAAAATTACTTTTCAATACCTACGTATTTGGAATCGTCTTTATGTGTGTTCAATACGTTTCAATGTGACTTTTTTATAGGGATAATATAAACCCGGACAACATCCATGATCTCATGAGGTGTCACGAGATCATCATGTTATGATTTTCACGTTTTGTACTCATACGAACATCATGATGAGAACATCTCATGATTTTGTGATCATGTTATGAGTCTGTTATGAGTTTGTCATGAGGTGTATACATTTAACGTTAAATCATTCCAATTCGGGTTTAATGGCCTTTGCTCTAGGCTCTTCGGCCAGTTAAATCATTAAATGATGTCATAATGACTTCCACGTGAATTAGCAAATGTTGCCCGGGACCCGATTGAGAACGATCTCCGAATAGTACAGGCTTCTGTAATGTTTCAATTTCAGTGCACTTGACAGCGTTATGCTATAGATGGCGCCACATGTTATTTTCTACCACTAACTAAATTTTTTAAACGAATTGTCGCCTTCCAGGAATACCAGTATTAAAAGGCAGCTGTCTCTTTAAGGATATACTACTAGTATTTACTAGTATTTACTAGTATTTACTAGTAGTTAACTTACTAGTCAGCTAATTCGATACACATTATCGGATTGGTATGGTGAGCCGTAGAACATTCCCACTGGAAAGTTCCTAGTGGGAACATCCCGGTGTCCTCAAGTTGTTGAAAATGGATTTGTGTGCGGGTCCTAGGGGGTCGATTTTTTCGTTATTTTTTTGGTATCTCTTCGCGTTTTCCAGATATGAGCAAAAAGGTGTGTGTGATCTTTTTAAGCAGGGTAATTAAGAAAATTTCTTTTCTTTTTTTTTAAATTTTAAATTTCGCGGTCAATTCAAATTTCGCGGTTAATTTAAAGTTTGCGGTCAATTGCGCATTCCGTAGACCGCTGATAGATCTTCATGGCATGATCTCGTGATGACTTCGCAATGAGGAGTCATCTGTATGCGTTCAAGTCATTAAATGATGTCATAATGACTTACACGTGAAATAGCAAATGTTGCGCCTTCATCCTGTTTTTAAGATATTCAAATTTTTTATTTTACGTTTTTTAACAGAAAATACTACAATTTATTTTGATATAATTATAAATATAGTTGTAAGTATAATAATTATAATTATATTAAAATAAATTGTGGTAATTTTTGTAAAAAAAATTAAAACAGAAAATTCAAATATCTTAAAAATAAGATGAAGGCGCCTAGATTTTTTTTCTCTTCTTAAAATTATGTATTATGTAGTTCTACTACAGATTTCACATATGTGGGTTTTCCTAATATATTATAACATAACGTTATTTTAAATGTTAAAATAAAAGTTTTATTTCAAATTACTTTGTTAAAAATCACCAAAAAAAGCGTGTTTTTCGAACTTTAAAAACAAGGGTGTGGTTTTTTTGAACTTTTCTCAAAAACCATTAAAAATATTTTTAAAATCTGCGTAAAAAACTGAATCTTATAGATGTATAATAACTGGCTGAATCCTTTTAACTCGATTTTTCTTGAGATACTCTATGATTTACTACTTTTTTTTTGGTGGGGTTAGTAACCCTCTTTGTGGTGTTTAATATTAGAGAAAAATGTGTTTTTTTTTTAAATATATTGATTTTTTTATTTTTTAATCCCTTTAAAAGGGTTAAAAAATAAAAATTCAAAAAATATTTCTATCAATTTAAAAAACATTTTTCTGTTTTTTTTTTTGCTTACCTATAACTGCTTTTTTTTATTCATACTTAACTTTTTGCATTACCTTTTACTTACCTATCCAACAAACCAATTTTATATTTTAATAAATTAGTTAATAGTTAATTCTAATTAAAATAATACAAAACAAATTATAATAGTTAATCTTAATTAAGTTAATCCAATACAAGATACCGCACACAAACTTTGTTTAGGCGGATCCAAATACTGTATAAATTTTATGCAAAAGTTCTTGAGAAATAAATTTGATTTGATTTGAATTTGAATATGAAACATAAAACACACGTAAAGGGGTATCACCCTTGGATTTGATGAAAATCCACCCCCACAAAGAGAGTTAAACTACCCCCAAGTACCAAAAAAATTAGTAAATCATAAAGTATCTCAAGAAAAATCGAGTTAAAGGGATCCAGCCAGTTATGTTTAATAAAATGTGAGAAAGTTTAGTGTATAAAATTAAATTCCAGTGTGCATAGTTAACCCTTTGTTTAAGAGGATATTTAGCTTCTAGAACAATAAATCTTGGTTTTTGCATAAGTTTATGACCAGACAAAATTTTTGAGCACTTATACATTACATTTTATCAATTCCAATTAAAGTTACAGGTGTTTGAAAAACAGGCTAAAAAACCTCATAGACAATTTCATCATTAGCCTTCAACGTTATAATACCATAGTTTGTTTAAAAATATATGTATTTATTAAAATATAAATTAAAGATATTATTTTTGGTCAGTTTTTAAGGACAAATACCGCACTATGCTGAGGTTGGAACTTCGGTTTATGGATTCAAAATTAACCACTTCACCAATTCCCCAACATTAACCCTAGTAACATTGAACTTGGACAAGTTTCTTGACCAGAGTACTTGACAAAGTTCTTTGTAAAGAATTGGACAATTCTTGAGCAAGAGAATTAATCAAGATTCTGTATCCAGACTTGGGCAAGACTTTAGCAAGATTCTGGAAGCAGAGCGTTTAGCAATACTTTGTCAAGTCTGTTGGTCAAGAAATTTGACAAGATTCTTGATCAAGAATCTTGACCTATTCTAGCAAGTAGGATTTGATGATGATAGAGATCGCTTTTCGATTCCATGTCAATTTTCCTTGATACATTCTTGCTCAAGACTTGTCCAATAATCTTGGCGAAGTATCTATAGCAATTCTTTGACAATTCTTAAGCAAGAATCTGTCTACAGTATCTTGCGCCAGAATTGTCAAAATCTGAATACAGTTACTTGATCAAGAATCTTGAGCCAGACTTGCTCAAGACTTGACAAAAATTGTTACTAGGGAAGAGCGTAACCACGGGCTCTTATGCGAGCATAACATAACGTTATAAGCTAGTGCACAAGATACATGACGTCACATCAAGTCAATCAAGTCATCGTGATATTATGTATTATGCTATTTATGCGAGCCTCTGGATATGCCTTAAATCGCAAGGTAATAAATTTTCAAATAGCTTAGAATTTGACAACCAAATTATTTAAAACCTTTTAACTTTCTAGTTTTTGGGGAATAGGGCTTTGGATCTAACTAAAATTGTTATTTAATTTTGCTGTGACGTTTCGACGATGGATTTTCCTTGTTTTCGAACAGAGAATTAAAGCCAAAGATTAGTTTTCACTAATAGTAAACACTCACGTAAACAAAACATTATTTAAACAAATACATTAGAGTTAAAAAATAAAATTAAGACAGTGTACTGTCCCATACGCAGCAACTAAACCTACCCAGGAAAGGAAAGTACTGTCTTATTTTATTTTTTAACTGTTATTCATTTGTTTAAATAATGTTTTGTTTATGTGTGTGTTTACTATTAGTGACAATGACTAATCTTTGAATTTAATTTTCTGTTCGAAACGACGAAAATCCATCGTCGAAACTTCATAGCAAAATTAGATAACAATTTTAGTCAGATCCTAGGGCTTTGGATTTTTGCCCAAAAAATAAAAAGTTAAATTATACAAATAGGGCAAAAACTTTCAATTTAAAACCTTTCAATTAATTTTTTTGGTCAACACGTGGACTTACTCTCGTAGGCCTGGGATGACATTATCGTGAAACTGCAGCAATCATGTCAGAACCGCAGGATATTTTTTTCGTACTGGCTATTTAAACGTCCGACGTAACATAACATAACTCTTTGTTTTAGGTCGGTTTTTTCGCCGGTTTGGTGTTTTTAATGCTAACGGGAGGGCCAGTAAGAAAACAGGACGTACACTTAGGTTCGTGTACGTCCGACGTACAAATGACCTGATCCTATTTTTTTATAAATCTAAAGGTGACGCATTACCTAGATACATCAGAATATTAAAAGCTAATTATTTTATAAAACCTTTTAAATTTAATTAATATAACGTTATTGTTACATTAAATTACATTATTGGCAGCGCCTTCAGCGTTTTTTTTTTAAACTCAAGGTGTAAACACCAGAAAAAAACCTTTTTTAACTTTTCCCAAATTATATACATTTTTGTCCATTTTTTTCCGCTGTGATGCATTACTATGCTGATGCATGCCTTAATATTTTTCTGGAGTGGTCGAGGGGCCCCCAGAGATTGGAAGAAAATTGTATTTTTTTATAAATTGTTATGACTAATATTGCAAAAATATTAATAATATATAAAAAATACAAAACCAACCGGATTTGTAATTATATCTTATCAATAAATTGAGATAAGTAAAAACATTATACCTACCTACTAGAAAATATATTTAATTTCACTTGATTATAAGTGTTTTGTGAAACGAGAATAGTCAATATATCAGTGAATGCAATTTTTTCTTCAAAAATGGCAGTCCGACAAATAGACCATGATGTCAGTATGAAGTGTATCAAATACATGTTATTTGTTACCAATTTTATGTTTGTGGTAAGTATCTATACTAAAACAATAGTAGATAAAATACAATAAAATATATGGGGTACGGCTGCAAAATACCGATACTTGGCCAGGACGTAGTTAAAAATGTTTGTAGAAAAGGTTTTTTTTATCATACAGAAGGATTTAACCTTAAAAGCTTAATTTCTCTCGCCTCGTTTGCGGTCGGAAAGTGCTTTTATCCCAGCTGGACTGAAAAAAATACAAAAAATATCAGTAAATGGGGCCAGATTTTTAACTCTCAACTTTTAGTTAAAGAAACCAAATTTTTCAGTATTTTGGGTTATTTAATTTAATTTTCTTAAAAAATACCTTAATACACTATTATTGTAAAACGCTATTATAATGGCGTATTAAAATAATACGTTGGAGGATAAAAAACGGCCCCACTCAAAAATAAATTGTTTGAAATAATCATGCTGATTAAATGTGGTCTATAAAGTTTGGTTAGATTCAGTTGACAGTTTCGGCATTATTTTGAGTGAAATTGTCAAACTAGTTTCAGAAACTGTCACAAACAGCTGTTTGACAATTTACACTGCTGAGAAAAATAATTTTGAGGTTGTGCTGCTTTTTCTTTAAAAACACGATTAACGGCTAGTAGTAGTCTTAAGAAGTGGCCAGGCTCGATAAGGTCTCGCCAGTCCATATCTTTTCTTTACCCAGAAAACATCCAATTTTCTGGCTAGGATTAGGTACAGTACACTATTGTTGAAATCAAGAAAAAAATGTGAACTTTTTGACAGGCTGGTAAAAACGGCCCTCCCCTAAATATTCAAATGGGTACATAATAATATAATTCGAAACATGAGCTTGTTTGATTTGTATTGCTTCCTTTTCAAAGGCAGAATATAAATTACGTTTAAGGTTCCAGAGCCTTTCTAAACCAATCCTGGACGGATCTAGAGTCAAGTTATTTCTAAAAATATTACTTAATCTAACCAAGAAAAGCATATAAGGTATTTTTTTTTTCAAAAATCGTACAGAATCTGCCTTCAATATGCCCCACAAAAGTATCAAAAACATATTGAGTTATGTTATTTACGTGTTACGTTTTAAGCTGATATCTTGAGCCGACTTAAGCCGTACAAAACTTAAAAGGGAGGGGACGGACTTTTGACACGCACTGTAAATTGTATATCCATACAATTTAATTATAGGTTTTATTAATAAATAAATAATCATATTTATTTCATAATTTAAAACGGGATATATACCGTGTACCAAGGCCGTAGAGAGAAATTGGGTCCGGGGGTAGTAACCTACGGCCCCCGACTAAATTATTTGCTTTCCTCCCAAAAAAAGCTCATCGCCCCCACCCGGGCCCAGAAAAATCCGGCCCCCCCAATTTTTTTTACCCCCTGAAAATTTTTGATGAATAAAAAAACTCCTGAAAACTAATAAAAAATTCTGATGACTAAAAACAAGGTAATTACCCCCACCCGAGCCCCCATGAAAAATCTGAGTCTCCCAAAAAATTTTTTACCTAGTCAAAAAATTTTATGAATAAAAATGAAAAAAACCGGGCCCCTCCTATTAACGGCCCTGCGTAATACATACAGGATCGATACACTTGTGTCCACTTCTTTGTTGGGACAAATTATATTTATAAATTCTTAGAAGGGTCAAAGAAAGTAGTTTCAACTCGAGTGAGGATTCAGCTCAACATACGAGTGGAATAGTATATTTCTAACCTAATAAGAAAATGAAACATCGAGAAACGCTATTTGGCCGAGGCGCACCCTAGGCCAAATAAGCATCTCTAGAGTTGGAAATGTAAAATTCTTATGTGGTTAGAACAGAATTTTATTCACAAGCATAAATAAATAACATATTACCTCGTAAAATTCATCATTTTACAGAAATTTTGCAGATTTCTAACATTACTATAAATGTCAAATGTCAAATAATAATTTGAATAAGTGGCTCGTTGTTATTTCCTATTATCAGTTTCGGTATGAAATCCCTGCTGAAAATGACGGGTCTATGCAACATTTATACCCGCGCAGACCCGTCATTTTCAATAGGGATATTATATAAATAAATATTATTTCTTATTGTTTTTCGTAGAAATAAACAAAAATGTTAGATTATTTTATTCGGAAACTTCAACTGTTTACAGACAAGGTGATAGTTTCTCCATCTATGAGGTATAACTAAAAGCTAAAAAACAGGTTAGATATGAATTCATTTCTAACCTTGGTTAAAAATAAAAAGCTTTTTTTTAACTTTAAAAGAAGTAGACAAAAATGATAGATTTTGCAACTTTTTATAATGCACCTAAAGGACGTTTTTCTGTATGTTTGTGAATATAATACTTACTTTCTCTTCTTCTTAGCATCCATAAATAAGTTTGTCCCTACAAAAAAGTGGACAAGTGTATAGGCCCTGGACTATATTTGGGTGTATTTAAAAATTATTTTAGACAAATCTACCCATTTTTTCAAGGAAACATAATATTTGATAATTGTATACCTATGTATACAAGGAAACATATGTGATAATTGTATACCTATGTATACGGGGTTATTCAGAAATAAGTTCGCGAAATTTAAGTTGTGATTCTACGTTAAAAAATATGAAAAAAAGTTCCTATAAAGATTAGTCCGGAAATGAGTCCTAAGTTAGCTACGGCTCTTTAAAATTGGAAGAAAAATAATGTTTTTAATTTATAACTTTTGTACCCTTTAAGCTAGAGCGACGAGCTTTTGCATGTATACAAGTATTAATGAGGGCAATAAGTTTATGTTAATTTTTTTTTTGAATTTATCCAAATGCGTGCCTAGACAGACAAAATATGTGAGGCTTAACACATTTTTGCCCCAAACTTTTTATGTATATTTTTTTGGATTTTTGGTAAAAAATTTAGATTCCTTGAATAAAAATACATAAAAAATGTCATATAGTGTAACAATGCGGAAGCAACCGTTTTCAAAAAAAAAAAAATGCAATTAAGAGGAAGTAACATAAATATTTTACTTTTTAAAAGCCTATTACTCTTTTAATATTAAATTTAGGTGTTTTGGTAAAGGATACTTTTTTGCATAGTTTTAAATGAAAAATCGCCCTGCAGCGTTTAAATTTTATTAGTGCTTTTTATGTTCCCCATTCAATATGTCCATCTTCGAAGGTCCACAGCTCCCTTAGAGCTCATTTCCGGACCAACCTTTATAGGAACTTTTTTTCATATTTTTTAGAATCCTCTTAAACCTCTTAAATTTCTCTAACTTATTTCTGAATAACCTTGTATATCATGACTACTTGAATTTTATTGATTATAATACAAAGGATTTTATCAATAGGTATATGATTAATTTTAAGTGTCATATTTATTTACTGTTCCTAATACGTATATTAGGGCATTTAAAAAACACTAATTTTTGAAAATATTAAGTCGTCCCCTCATGTCGTGCGATAAACATTAACAAAATTCTGTGCCAACTTAAAATATGAAATTAGGGTCACTTCATTTAATTAAATATATCTGGTATGTACTGTAAAAAGTAAACTGAATGTTCAGTTACAGTGAATAGGAAATCGGAAGTAATTATCCCATACAATTTTACTTTAATTTTTATTAAAAACACTCAACACTTCATGCCCGTCCTTAAATTTGGAAGTACGTGCTTTCAGAACTATAGTATTTTTAACAAAAATTAAAGTAAATTTGTATAGGGTCATAACTCACTAATCAAAATAACCTTACGAGAAGCTTACCGCAAGCTTTCTTTGGGGTGTGTTAGTTAGGAAAAAAGTTTACAGTAAGCTTGCAGTAAGCTTGTATAGACCTTGTAAAATACCTTTTAAAGCTTGCATCTGTAAGTTTCGTAAGGTTCAAGCAAGCTTGAAATAATGTTTAGAGTAAGCTTACCATAAGGTTATCATAAGCTTATTTAAAGTTTAATAAATAGGTGTTTGGACAAAAAAAATGAACAGCCAATTTTTCGTCGTTTTTTAATAGTTTGGGTCTAATAATTTATATATCTCTCCAATAAATATTGATTTATGGTATGAAAAAGGAAACTAGGATTTTTGAGAAAATTAAACACAAGGGCTGGAGGCTGAGTAAGGTTCAGCAAAGCTGGAGAGAATGTTGAAATAAGAAAAAATAAATAAAATGACGGAAATGTAGATGACTAAAAGAAAAAAAAAAGGTCTTACCTCGCTTTCTCCCTGACGAAAATAAAAAAAATAAATGTATCTGACGAAAATTTTGACGCCTCTAATAAGCTTTGTCCCTGGTGACAAAAAAATATTAAAAACAAAAAGCTTTACACCCTGAACCCCTGACGCAAGTTTTGATTGATGAATAAAAATAAAGCCTCTGAAAATAAATTGATCTCGCACATCCCTGGGATTTTGCCGAATAAGTTAAAAATTTGCCGAAGTATTGCAAATATTTGCCGAATTGAAAAACTTTTTTTTTTTTTGGGGGGGGGGGTGTCACACCCCCCATATCCGCCTTATGTCCGGCCCTGGGTGTAATTTCATAATTCTTTCACCAAACGATTTAGGACCTTTTCTGTTTGCGTCACATCAAATATGGTTAACATTAGCTTAGGACAAGGTGGATAAAATGGACAAAAACTATAATTTTTAGCGATAAACTCACTTATAATTTATAGTAGGACAATTTTTTTTACATAAATGAAAATAATGTTTAATTCTCTACGAAAACATATGTAATCATTTTTATCGTAGGACTATTAGTTTCCCAGATATAAGCATTTTAATAAATTTTAATATATTTTTACATTTTTAATTAGATGTCCAATTTTGACACTAGTAAAATTTCAATTCGGGCGTAAAAATAATTTCAATAATTTACCTTTTAATAAATTTCTGATAATAGTGCCAGAAAAAAACAATCCGATAAAGCTACAAAGAAAAAACAAAATGAAATGGTCAAAAACTACAGGAAAAGTGAATTTAATTTGATATTTTATTTTACAAACCTCCTCATTTTTCCACCCGTCTAGAAAAGGTTTCACTTTTTTGGGGCTTGCTTACAAACATTTGATCCCAAACTTCTAAATTAAATGTTCAAATAAAAAAAAATATTAGTTATCGATACTTAATTTTCACCTACATAAATAAAAATGGCGGTATTGATTTAAAGCTATTGTCTACATAACTAAATTTAACCCAAATAATGAAGTCATAGAACATATTTTTTATAAAAAATATGTCCTATGACTTCATTATTTGGGTTAATTGGTTAAAAATTTCAAAGTATATTTAAACTTTAATATTTTTTTTTTTGTAAAAAAATATATTTTTATTTGCTTGAATTCCAAAGTTAATTTTAGTTTAGTTAGAAATTTTAAGTTAAAAGTGGACCTTTTTGTTAAGAGTTTCTCTTTTATTTTATTTTAGCGGGCCGCAGCCCGCCAAAGTAGTTTTTCGGTCCCTTATGAAAAATTGCATAGCGGTTGTGTTCGTCTTTTGTTTTACTTTTGCGGTCCCTTACGGAAAATTGTCAGATAACTGAAATAACCAAATTAAAACTAATTTTACTTATTATTTTTGCCTTTTTTTTTTTTGTTAAAAATATGTTTACAAGCGAATAAAAAATAGCGTATGATACACGGACGAGAAATATATCTCGGTCTTACGCCGTCGTAAATCTCGGCTCACGCCTCGATTCACAATCTCAGCATGCGACCGAGAAACATTATTTCTCGTCCTTAGATCATAATATACATTTTTTTGTAATAATATAATATAAAATTATTCTTGATAATATTCTATAGATAGTCTGACAATACACTGTTGATGACACTAAATATAAAAACAGCGCTGTCCATAGTCTTCTCCCAGCGTGACTTTATTGGTAAAACAGACATATCGTTTAAATAGTTTAAAACATCTTTAGGGATAATAAGTAACCTTACACCACTTTATTTATTTTGCTATAATTATTAAAAATAGAGTAAACAGCAACTTTAAGAACTGTTTTTCGTCGCTCCTGAAAAATTTGACTTTTCACAGGAGATATTGCAAGTTCATGGTCGATATGCTGCTCACCTTTAACCAATACATTATTATTTATGTGAGGCATGTTGGATCAAAAGGTAATAACTGTTTGAAAACCGCAAAAAACTGTCATTCTTTTTGTACAAGGCTTAAAAATTTGAAACCTTTGACATTTATTTAGCTTAATGGAAGTTACCACTAGGAGAGGTTTAGATATTAAGAGAGATATATATAGAGCACTGATCACTGGTACACAAATTCCCAAAAATTTTTAAATATATCCTGTAAAATTAAAAAAATTAGTTTGGACCATGAGAGTGGAATAATATCTAATTGGACCTATCAGACATATGCCTTAAAAAAGTCTCTTGAAAAATATGCTTTATGATTTTTTTTTATTCGCGATTTTATTTGAAATTCAGCTTGATTTTCTTGATTCTAAACAAATAACTGAATAGAAAAAAATTGACATTATTGTATATTCACAGCGCCTGCGCTAGTATAATATTATACGGTAGTTTAGAATTTTCAAAAATAGTCCTAGATAAAAAATATAAAGAATATAAATTTGTTTCATGAAAAAATAAGCAACTTATTTTTTTTGAAATGTCCGTCCGTCTGTCCTTCCGTCCGATGTCACGTTTTTTAAGAACACGATAACTCAAGAACGAATAATCCGATTGAAATTTTCAGGAAAAATCGAGTTCTACGAGGGGAAGATATCTATTTTTTTTTTAAATAAATCCCCTAAAAACAAAAAAGTTATGGGGGGTTAAACTTAAAAAAATCGAAAAAAGCTGAAAGAAAATTCCGATTAACGTAACTTTTTCAGGAAAAATTACTTTTTATATAAGGATCAATTTTACCAATTTTAAAAGTTATCCCCCAAAAAAAAAAAGTTATGGGGCGTTAAACTTTTAAAAAAATCGAAGAAAGCTGAAAGAAAATTCCCATTAACGTATATTTTTCAGGAAAAATTACTTTTATTATAAAGATCAATTCTACCAATTTGAAAAGTAATCCCCCAACAACAAAAAAGTTATAGGTGTTTATGTTTACATAATATTTTTTGTTCTTATATTTATTTCCCTTTTTTATTTGTTTTGGCATTTTATTCTTATATTAAAAATGTCAAAAACAAACTTTTAACACCTTTTTACTTCCCTCACCCCTTACAGATGGACCTTTTTTATCGTTAAAATACAACACTTAAAAAAATACTTGTATGCATCCTATATTAGGGTGGACCTTATATTTTTTTATATTTACAATTTTCATTTATGTGTAACTAGAAAATTCTGAAAATATGAGAGTGATAAAACTTCTCTAAGGGTCCTAATTGGGCTCCTAAAATTCATAAATTAGCTATAAATAAAATCGTTGAAAATTATCTGTATTTTTAGTATAGGTAAGTGAAAAATTTTAAGGGATTGAAATCTTTTTTTTTTTCTTTTGATCATACAAAATTATTTGCCAGTTTTTGAAATGATCAAAAGGTTTTAGCCCGTCCGTGCCGTAAATTCGTAAATTTTAGTGTCAGTGGATTTTCGGCACCTGTTAGAATCTTTTAATCATTTTGAAATTTGGCACATAATTTTTTATGTTTAAAAGTAAAAATAAGATTTAAAGCCCTTTAAAATTTTCACTTATACAAAAATTATAAACAATTTCCAACGATTTTTTACGATTTATAGTAATTAATGAATTTTAGGACCCCCATTAGCACCCTTAGAGAAGTTTGATCACTATTATTTTCAGAATTTTCCAGGTACAGGTTCACTTAAAAAAAATATAAGGTCCACCCTAATGCTATACACCTTATTTGATCGCCCTTGGAATGTAGATTTAATAAACAAAAATCTAATTTTTGAAAAATCTGGATTTCTCATTTTAATCCTACCTCATGACAAAAATGCAATTAAAAAGCTTTAAAATATTCATATTTTCATAAATAGAAATTTTATGAAAATATTTTATTGCCTAGAAATATATACTCCATTTTATGAATTATAAATTCTTATTTATTTATTGATATATTGCCAATTGACGAATTTATTTTTAGGTAAAGTTATAGCTTAAATTTTAACCCAATAAATCTATAAATAAGTTTATGTGATTAACAATTTGGAATTTATTGAACAGTTCTCATCCGGGAAAAAAACTTAGGGGACTTCCATAAAGTATGTCACGCTATTTTTGCCATTTTTGACCCCCAATCCCCTGTTACAAAGTCTTATACCGACCCCCCCTCTATACAGGGGCGGATTTATTTCATTTTAAGGCGGGGGGCACCCATAAGGAAAAAAATTGCGCATTCACCAAAAATATAATTTTTAAGGTATTTCTATGCTAATTTATCTCGATACGTTACGTATAATTTTTATATATAAAAAAACAATAATTGTAGAGTTGAAATAAGTAGTGCCTATTACTCAGTTTTGAGATAAAATGTAATTTCTTTTTTTCACTACTATAGTAGTGAAAAAAAGAAATTACATTTTATCTATTCAAAAAAAAAAGCTATAGCTTTAGAACATAATATTATTTCTCATGTTTTCAGGCTGTGAAATCAATTATCTTCACCTAGAGCAATAATAATTTTTTCTCTCCTACTGGGAGTAAATTTTATAAGCAATTGATTTCTGTCAATTTAAATGTTTCAGTTCTTTGTGTAATTTTTACTCCTACTAGGAGAGAAAAAATTATTAATGCTATTGCTAAATAGTTAAATAGAGCTAGTAGTGAAAAAACTAATATTTAAACCAGGGCCATCACTAGAGGGAGCCAGGGGGCCTAAGCCCCCTGGCATTGTTTTGAGTCCCCCTGGCGTTTTCGCTGAGCCTCCCCTGGCATTTTTAAAAAAGTCACCCACCTTTGGGAGCCAATTTTTTTTTGCAGGGGCCCCAAGTTTGATAGAAACCGTAATGGATAAAGCAAAGGTTTTTTCCTGGTAATTTTTGGGCGACAATTTTCTTTGGCAGGGGCTCCGAGTTCTGTAGAAACCGTCAGGGACAAAGCTGTATTTTTGAAGTTAATTTTTGGGGCACCAATTTTCTTTGTCATGGGCGCTAAGTTCGGTAGAATCCGTCAAGGACAACAAAGCTCTTTTTCTTGAAGGTAATTTTTGGGGGCGCCAATTTTTTTTTGTAGGGGCGCCAAGTTTTGTTTAAAACCGCCAGGAGGGACAAACCTTTTTCTTTTTTTGAGGGTGTCACCCTGGGGGCTGAGCCCCCTAGATTCTTTTCTTGTTACGGCCCTGATTTAAACTACGGTAGAGAAGACTATTATAGCCTCTCGCTCTTAAATCCCTCGCTTCTACGTAGCTCGGGATTTAATATGCTCGGCTATAAAAAATGTATTCTCTACCTTGGTATATACATAATTACTATTTATAACGTCATATATTTCATTTGAACGAGAACTATACAGGGTTATTCAGAAATAAGTTAAATTTAAGAGGCGATTCTAGGTTAACAAGTTCCTATAAAGGTTGGTCCGGAAATGAGTCCTAAGGGAGCTACGACCCTCCTAATGGTACTTTTAAAAAGTAGTTTTTATTTAATATTTCTGGAACCCTATAAACCAAAGTAATGAATTTTCGCACATGCCTTAGCATTGATAAAGGCTATAATTTCATGTAATTTTTATTTAGTAATCTTAACTAGGGACGTGTAAAATGAGGGGGCGATGTCACTTTTTTGTCCCAAACTTTGTGCCGTACATTTTTGGGCATTTTCTCAATAACATATTAATCTTTAATTAAAAATACATAAAAAACGTACTCTTTATGTAACACCGTAGAGCTAGCCGTTTTCGAGAAAATTGCAATTAAAGAGGCAATTTCACGTTCTGCACATCAAGAAGAGGAACTAAAAAATGCACCAATAAAAATTTTAATACTGCAGAATCATTCTACATTTAAAACTTTGAAAAAAGCTCATACATATCCCTGTTCAAAAATCAGTTTTAAGAGTACTACAGCTTCTTAAAAAGTAACACATTTTATGGGACCTTAGCTTCCTTAAAAGCGATTTGTGGATATTTGTGTATGGGAAGTTTTTTTCGTAGTTTAGTATTTAGTATTTAGTATTTATTTATACTCATTTAGGGACCTTTTTTAAGGTATTTTACACCATAGAGTGTTAAGTTATACATATAATGTATATAGAACACAGCTCCAGCTTCTCAATCTTGATTATCAAAATTTCAAAGTTTTTAATGTAGAATCTCTCTGCAGTATTAAATTTGTTATTCGTGCATTTTTTAGTTCATATTTTTGATTCTCAGAACGTGAAATTGCCTCTTTAACTGCAATTTTCTCCATTAATTCTAAACTGTCAAAACACACACTGGACGTTAAATAACAGAAATGACTATCTGCCACTTAGCACATAATATATGTCAGTCCCAGTGACAAAAGCCACTGCCAACTTTTAAAAAATAATATTACTAGTGTTGTAGTAGCAGTGAAACTTAGCGCGCCATATATGTTATTGGCGATGGCAACCTCCGCCATTTTTAATTTTTAAGTTATTGACATTGGTCTACATCAACATAATCAAAAGAAGCCATTTGACACATTTTTAGAAAGATCGAAGAAAAAATAAAATTTTGGACCACCCGGGTGCACCCTAATGGCGCGGATTTTTTTTTTTTGAATTCTTTCGTTATTTTATTCGAAATCAGCGATATCAAAAATAATCGTACGCAAAAATTCAGAATTTTGTCCCTGTTTTTTCCTGGCCCACTGTGGAATATTTCGATTTTCCGGTTGATTCTGGGAGATGTTCCCCATTGCCACTCATCGTCAAAATTTACCAACGCATTGAGAAGCCTTCTAGCCTTAGGGAGCGTTCAAGTATTACGTAACGCAAAATTTGGGCATTTTTGACCCCCACCCCCCCATGTAACGCGGCGTAACATTTTCGAGACCCCCCACCTATTTGTTACGTAACATTTTACAAAAAGTAAAAAAAATTAAAGGACATTTTGCTTTATGGTTTAAACCGGTTTTTATCCGGTTATTGCTTCCGTGTTTTAACCCAAAACCGGTTAACCGAAAACCGGTTATTGGCTTTGGTTTTCCATCTCTAATTGTTTTTGTTTAGAGGATTTAGTTAACTGTTAACCACGCCGTGTGCAATAAAATTTGCAAGGAATCCGTCTCTTTAAGCCTAGATCATTGTTAAAAACGTGATCCAATAAACATTTTATAAGTTTATAATTTTTTAAGTGTTACGTAACATTTTTACTGACACCCACCCCCTCTGTAACTCGTCGTAACGTTTTCAAGACTCCCCCCCTCTACCGCGTTACGTAATACTTGAACGCTCCCTTACCCGAAAACCCAACTAAAAAAAAAGATGTTTCTACCCAGCCTAGTATACACAGTCACAAAGTGTCACCAATTCTTGGACACCCTTCCCATAGGCGTGACTTAGTTTATGGACGTTCCCTTCAATAAATAAGCCTAGAACTTGCTAAAAATGTAGTTAACAAATTTAAAACCTGCAGAAATGTGAAAAAGTTAATATCTATTTTTTTTATTAAATTAAACAATTTTTGCAGTAAACTTTTTTACTATTTTTTTTCGAGATCTTCCTCCTAAACATATTAAAATATTTTTATTATAATTAAATTATAATATAAACTAAGTTTAGGTGATATTAAACAACATAAATCTGTATTTTTGGATATAATAAATTTTGCTTCCACTGTTCCAACACTAAGTTTTTAAATAATAATCCCCTTTTTTAATTTTACATCTAAAATTTATTTGTTTAAAATTTAAAAAAGTTAACTATTAAAAAAAACTAGGGGGGCATAAAAAATAGTAGAAGTAGTATGAGTACAAAAATATAAAGTGTTGCACCTATTAATTAATCAATAAATATCAAGTTATTATTATTTAAATTAAATAAGATAAGTTATCAAATAAACATATATTTATATCAGTTCGATATGATATATTTTTTCATAAAAATACTATTTACTGCTACCTGATATTAAAAAGTATATTTTTGTATAAAAATTTATTATTGTTAACTTTAATGGCATTTTAAAAAATTAAAAAAACGCATATTTCCTTTGGAACGATGCTGATGCAGAATACACTCAAAAATATTTAAATAGTCCACCCACTTTAGAAAATGCACCAGTGAGAGAAATATTCTGACCTGTTTTTTTTATGTACGAGAGGTACCTTCTCGATTAATCTATACTGAAAAAAAGATTATTTGAAGTGAATAGGGAATTCAGTAAAACGAATAATTATTTTGTATATGCCAATAGAATTTAAAGTAATACAACCATATCATTGTAAGGGGTTTCTCTATTTTTTTTTGGTTCAAAGTAATATTGAGTCATTCAGAAATAAGTTTGGACTTTTTAAGAAGTTTAAGAGGTGATTTTACCTTAAAAAATATGAAAAAAAGATCCTAAAAAGGTTGGTCCGGAAATGACCCCTAAGCTAAGGGAGATAGGGCCCTACATCTAAAAAGTAGTTTTTATTTAATATTTCTGGAACCCTATAAACCCCAGTAACGAATTTTTGCACATGCCTTAGCATCGATAAAGGCTATCATTTTATGTAATTTTGATTTAGTAATTTTAACCAGGGATGTGCAAAATGTGGGGTTTGGCTTTTTTGCCCCAAACTTTTTTATCCGTAGATTTTTTGACATTTTCTCAATCAAATATTAATCTTTAATAAAAGTATATAAAAAAGGTACTCTTTATATAACAACGTAGAGCCAACCGTTTTTGAGAAAATTGCAGTTAAAGAGGCAATTTCAGGTCCTGAGCATCAAAAATGGAAACTAAAAAAGGCACCAATAAAAATTGCAATACTGCAGGGTTATTCTAAATTAGAAATTGTGTAAAAAGCTCGTAGACATCTGGGTTCTAAAATCAGTTTTTACTTTTATTAGAGTAGGCTTACTACGGCCTCTTAAAGAACACTTTTTATGGATCTTGCTTCCTTAAAAGCGATTTGTGGATATTTGTGTATGGGAAGTTTTTTTTCGTAGTTTTTAACGTAGAATATCTGAAATTGAAATTTTTATTTGTAAATTTTTTGGTACCTATTACACTGCGCAAAACTTCTAAATTTGCCGACACCATTTAAGTTGCGTCTGTCTATATTTAATGCGCTGGTTTCTTTCCGAACCTCTTTCTGTTTTTCTCGATCAGCTCGTTTTTTTTTTTTGAGATTTAGCGCACAGTGGTTTTTTGCCTATAGTTGTAGTAAAAAAAAAATTAAGTTCTAATTAATTTCTTTGTTACTGTGGATTGGTTCTCTATTAACAGGTCTCTAACCCAAAAAACGCGAATTTTAAATACTATTCGTTTGTTTTTTATATGCTTCTAAATTCAAAAAATCAGATTTTTTCGTATTTTTTCGTTATATTTTCATGAAAATTTTGTATAAATACTAAAGATATGGCTCTCATTTTTATAAGCAACTCTAACACACATGTGAGGTTTATAAAATAAATTAGGTTTTAGATTGAATCCAGTAGCGGAGATTTTACGGAGAGTTATTAAAAGCAGAACAACAATATTTTGAATTATTTAATGTTTTAAAGCAAGGAAAAAACGCTTTTTTTTATTTTTAGTTTTGTTTTTTTACAATAAATTTAATTTATTGCGTTGATCTTCTAAAAATAAATACAATATGATACTTCAGTATTTTAGTTTTTTTTTCGATAACCCCCGGTAAAATCTCCGTCACTGGATTAAAACTAAAACTTTCTTTGTTTTTATAAACTGCGAAAAAATCTAATTTTTTAAATTAGAGCCTATTAAAAACAAACGAATAAAGATATTTGAAATCCGCTTTTTGTTGGGTTAGAGCTTATTAATAGAGAACCAATCCACCGCAAAAAGGAAAATAATTAGACTTTAATTATTTTTGTTACTACAGTGTTACACAAAAAGTACCTTTTTAATGTATTTTTAATTAAAGATTTTATCGAAAAAATGTCAAAAAATTTACGGATACAAAATTTTGGGACAAAACAGTGAAATCTCTCCCCATTTCTCACGTCCCTGGTTAAAATTACCAAATAAAGGCATGTGCAAAAATTCATTACTGTGGTTTATAGGGTTTCAGAAATATTAAATAAAAACTACTTTTTAGATATACCCTTAAGAGGATCGCAGAAAAATGATCAAAATTTGCGTTACGTAATACTTGAACGTTCCTTATTATATTTCATAAGTTTTAGTTTTAAGTATTCTAATATTATTATGTATTTTTTTGCCTAGCACGTACAAATGTTTATACATTTCTGTAGGTATTTCTAGCATATTTATTGCACCTTATACAGGGTGGGCCAAAAAAAACCGGCCACTTTTTAAACCGTTATAATTTGTTTGCCTTTTCACCGATCTATACAAAATTTGGAATGAATATGCTCAAAACATGTAAGATTCTGTAGATAATTTTAATTATTTAAAATAATATTATAATTTTTAGTAATAAAGCTTTTTCTAAAGGGGTTATTTTAAAGCAGTGGGGATTAGAGCAAAATGTATAATTTAAAAAAAAATCGTCTTCATTATGTTAAGTGGTCTTTCCTTAATTGTTATGTATATTTTTCTTTTAAGATTGTATTTAATTGTATTATTTAAGATTTTTAAGATTGTATTTTATTTTTTATATTAATTTTTTGGAAAGGGTACAGCTAGCAGTAAATATCATAAAAACATGGATTAAGTAGTCTGTTACTCATCTCAAATTAGTTTTGACATGTCTAAAAAATAATATGTCAAATTGGAAATTATTAAAAATCACGAATCAAAATTAAAAACATAATTTTAAATATATATTTTAAAGATGAGCAATAAATAAAAAAAGGAATATATGTATTTAAATTAAAACATTTATAGATAAACAAGAAATAAGTGTAGTTTTGCTCAAAATGAGAAAAAATGCTTGTTTTAGAAACGTTAACATACGATGAACGATAATGTGAATTTTTGTAAATGAATAAACCAGAATATGGAACTTTAACTGCAAATAGCCAACCAAGATCCTGTACCTACCATAATTATATGGTTTTATATTATTTATAATTAAAACAGTGTTTAAAATAATTAATTTTATTTGCAATGAAAATATTTTTTATTTAGCCAACAGTTACCTAAATCTTGATTTATTTTAGCAATTTATTGTTTTTTTATGTTATGTTCATAGAGTGTATGGTACAATTTTTGAATGTGCGTACTTCATTAGTAATTTTTCTGTTATGTAACCATTTTCCTTAAAATATACATCTACAATTCAGCTTTTACTTTTTTTCTTATTTTTTTTATGTAATTCGACATTTTCACAGATTTTTGGCCATTATGAATAGTTTTTAAATTGACAGATTATTTTTTGAGAGATGTCAGATATATAACACGCCTACTCAATCAGTTTTTTTATCTTAAAAATTAATTTATTGCAATATGTAGCCTTTCAGAAAAATAAGAATAAAAAATAAACTATAATATCAAATTTAAATTTAAATATACTTACCTACTGAAAAAAGACCACTTAACATTATGAAGGCGAACTTTTTTCAAATTATACATTTTGCTCTAATCCCCACGGCTTTAAAATAACCCCTTTAGAAAAAGCATTATTACTGAAAAATATAACAATATTTTAAATAATTAAAATTACCTACAGAATCGGACATGTTTTGAGCTCATTCATTTAAAATTTTGTGTAGATCGGTGAAAAGACAAACAAGTTATAATGGTTTAAAAAGTGGCCGGTTTTTTTTTTGGCCCACCCTGTACTTGTAAAGTACTTTTAATTTTTTTTGTTTGACAATAAATATTATTATTATTTTTTACCCATCAAGAACCAAAAATAAAATTATAAAACCAAAAAAAAAGTTATATGCACCTTGGCCAAAAAATCATTCCTAAGGGAGCTACGCCATTCTTAAAATACACTAGGCCTTTAAAAATAGGGCATATTTAAAAGGACATAACTTCCTTAGCAATGATTTTTTGACTGAGGTGCATATATTTTTTTTTTGGTTTTCAATGCTGCATAATCAACCATTACTAAAATATCTGTTTTTTATATATTTTTTATTTTTGGTTCTTGATGGGTAAAAATTCATTTTTAAATGCATTTATCTTTAAAACGGTTAGACCTGCGATGTTACACCACAGACACATTTTTGTGTATTTTTACATAGAAAAGTATATTCCAATAAGAAAAATTCAAAAAAAGTAAACCGAAAAAAGTTTTAGGCAAAAATCAGAAAATCTAGCCGGTTTCCTCAATTTTATATGTAATCACTTTTTATCCGAAAAACAGATTTTTTCCAAAGTTTGAGAGCTACCTCTAAACATTAATCGATTTGGCTCATTTTTGAGTAGCCACCGTCTTTTACTAAGGAGCAACTTTTGAGCCAAATTGCGTTTTCGATTTCCAAATTCGGGATTTTTTGACACACCCTACTTAGGGTATCCTTGGGATATACGACTAATGTTCCGGGTCATGCGACATTAAAAGGACACTGAGGGGGATATTGTGTGCTATATGGGTAACTCTTCCTGGCCGGTTAGTTAATTCGCTAGTTAGCCAGCTAATTTGACCCACATCGCCGGATTAGTATTAATTTTCTATTCATTTGGGAATACACTGTGCTGAAGACACCAAATGAGTTCAAAACTATGCCGTCCACAGTTTTCCCTTTAACTCTGTGACCATGTTGGTGAGATACAAGCCTCATTATTGGCTTTTATCAATGTTTCTACACTGAGAGGTCGTTACAGTAGTAAATAATAAATGTTTTTCCTTATATGGAACCCCCCGAAAGTTAAGTTCATTCAGTACATTCCTTGGTTGTTACAGGCTGACGCCTCGCAGGTTAATTTTCTTATGGGCAATATCTTACTTTACCCACTAGTACCATAAATAACTATTCTTTGGGCTCGGAAAAAAATGTAAACACTGTCTGCTTTAATTTTATTTCTTTTTCATTTATTTACTTTTTACGAACAAACTAAGCAAAATAAAAAAATATTTGTATAAACATTTTTTTATAATCTACAAATTAAGTCCTATAAAATTTTTAAACAAATTTGATAGTTTTGCCACAAATGAGCAATTAATTAAACTCTGCACTTTCATTTTAGGCTTTTTATTTTTTTTTCGCATACTTACTCTGACAGTAGGTCCTTGACATATAGATTTTTGAATTCCTCGTATTTTTTTTAATATACCCTAAAATTTTTAAAATTCTACTCTTTTTTTATAAGGTCATATTCGGATTCTACGCCCTCGAATTAGTAAGAAAAATTTACTTTCCGATCGGGGCAAAAAAAAAGTTGCGATTTGTTGCCTAGTGTAATTGTAACAACCAGTGAATGTTAATCAAACTTTTTTGGGGTTCCATATAATCAAAAACGTTTAGTATTTACTATGGTAACGAGCTCTCAGTGTATTTGTCCGGTATGACACGAATAAGTTATTTAATTTTTATTTATTACGAACGTGAAACATTTTTTGATAATATTATATTTTTTTAGTTGGTAGGATTTCTTCTGATTTCAATTGGAACAACTATAAAGTACTTCTACTCCGATTTTGACAGATTTATATCAGAGCGGTACTCAGGACATGCACATATTGCATCCCTAATTGGAATTTTTATCATTATTGTTTCCGTTTTTGGATGCATTGCTGCTTTGAAGGAAAGTTCATGTCTAGTAAATGTGGTAAGAAAATTACTTCTGTAATAAAAAACGGGTATTTGCATGGTAGACCGGGCGGTATCTGTTTTAGGTTGGGTGAATCGGATAGTATTCTACATTTTTAAATCAATGGGTCCAGAATATCACTAGAAATGATAATTTCACTATGCGCATAAAATAAACCAAGGGCTTCCCTTTTTATTTAACAAAATGTTTCAAAATCAAGAAGAAATTCTTTTTTTTTGTTCTCATTTTCGTTCATATATCTCTGGAATATATTGGAGAGGAAAAAACGATTTGTAATTGAATTTTATACATGATAAAATTGGTTGCAAATCGAGAAAATTATTATTATTATTATTATTATTATTATCATTATTATTGCAAAAATAGTAAAAATCATAAAAAAGGGTTAAAAAAATCGAGTCTTTTGAGAATGGTTTTTTGGATACTTAACGTAGGACCTTCAAAATTGGCCCAATAAAACTTTATGGTGTGCTCATCACACCAAATTTTATCAAAATCTTCAAGTACCTAAGGGCTTTATTTTTAATTTTGCATAATTTTGAAAATCTGCATTTTTTTCAAAATCTAGATTGCAAAATTATTGTGCAAAAACTATCAGACCGATTTTGATGAAATTTGGTGTGATGAAATAAGAAATATATGAACGAAAAGAGAAAAAAAAATGAAATTTTTCTCGATTTTGCAACATTTTGTTAAATAAAAAATGCAGCCCTTGGTTTATTTTATGCGCATAGAGAAATTATCATTTCTAGTGATATTCTGGACCAATTGATCCAAAAATGTAGGATACTATCCGATTTACCTAAACATTGGTGTTTTGAAACAGATACCGCCTGGTCTATGGTGGGGTTTTGTGAATTTTAATCAAAAGTTCTGTCACCTCCCATTTTTTTTTCGGATAATGTTTTAGGGACATCCTCCAAGTATTTTAATTTACGAAAATCGTTAGCGTACTTTTCAAAGAAATCGAATATGATTTTTTTGTGTATGTTTAATTTTTATAACGGATATCAAAAATTTTCATTTGAATTTAGAAATTTAAAACCAAAGTATTTTTTAATCACGTCCGTTGTTGTAACATATTTCAAAATTTTTAATGATATGAAACGATCTCAACATATCTGCAAACATTTTAATAAAAATGGCTCTAACTTTGTACCAAAGTTAACTTAATTTTATTGTATAGATAATTTGTTTTGGCACTTAGGGCCATTTTGTGATAATTTTCTAATATAAAATTTGAAGGTGGAATTGAAAAAAAAAAATCTAACTATTTCTGTTCTAAAAAAAAACGACGACAAACCTTTTGATTTAAATCCATAAATTCACACCGTGTTTGTTAAATGAAGTCCACTCTTTTGATGTAAATATCAAATTGTATTTTTCAGTATGGAATTGCTTTAACTGGTATTCTGATACTGGAAGTGTGTGTATCCATGTCAGTGTACTCAATGCGCGATGATCTTTATAAAAGTTTGGACAACAATATGAAAATTTCTCTTTTGCTGTATAACCAAACTTTTTATGATACAGAATCCTGGGACTTTATGCAACAAAATGTAAGTATATAATAATATATTAAAGGCCAATTTACATAAGACACTATTTTGGCGCACGCTTCCATGTTTGGAAAACGAGCGAAGCGGGGAGTTTTTCAAGGGATGAGTGCCCAAATGTCATGGAAAGAGTTCTTTATACTATTTTATCTATTTGCGGTTTTATTTTGCTTACAAAGTACTTTAGTTTTGAATAATTTCAATATGATTGACTTGAGAAATTACTTATATTGGTAACAATAACACTGACAATTTAAAAATTTTTATTTTTTTTTCATTACAAATTTTTCAAGTTTTAAGTGTACTTTTATAGTAGTCCAGTCAAATAACGAAAAATTCCTGGGTTAAATTGCAATAAATGTACACTGGCTAATATTTTAAAGGGTATTAGTGGATATTAACAGAACACTCCTGTTAGTTTTTCACCGGGTGATTTGCGTAAGGGGTGTCCGCTATCTTAAATTTTAGGGGTGAGTGCCGTTATCTCGCTAAATATGCATGTTACAATAAAAATGTATATAACCAATTTTGTTAAAAAAAAAATTTCCAATAAGTTTTGTTTGGATCATTTTTTGATTATATTAATAACAATAATGAAAAATGGATTTCGGTTAGATTTGGCTATATTTTAGATATGTTATAGTTCTGATAAAAACTGTCCATGGACACAAATCTTAAAAATCTATGTTTAAGTGCCAGACCACTTTGAAAATCTAGAGCTGCGTTGCAACGGTTTGCGTTGCACCGGTCTTATGGAATAGTGGTTTCGGCCAGATTTGACTAAATTTATGATATATTATAATTTTCGACTTTCTGATTCGGGGCCACCATTTCAAAGATTTAATATAGGTGCTGGAGAACTTTAAATATGGCAAACTAATTGTCTATTTTTTTTGCAGGGTCAGCGAGTTTTTTTATTGTCATATTCTTTTCTAACGCAAAAAATACAGTCTGTTCAATAAGAGTGCGTCTTTGATTATTCAAAAAATTCAAAAGGTATCTAAGCCATATTTTACAGCGTAATTCTCTTATCTCTGTACTATTTCTGTAGCACTGATTTGTCACCGTAGTAGTCAAATTGTCGTGACGAGCACACGTTAAAGAAAATCAGTTCGGTTTACGCCAAGAGATTTGTGGCGGTCGACCGCGGTCTTTTTGTGCCTGCATCCGCGAGGACCTAAATTAGAGGTCAATGCATCAAAAGTGAAATGCATCTGGTCCAGTCCACAGCTAAGCACCCCGTAAAAATTCATGTTTGGTGATGCTTTTACGAACGTGGATTTGGTTTCCTAAAGTTGTTTATTGAGAATTTGAACGCTCAGAAATTTTTGAAAATTTACCAGCTTGGACTTATAAAGTCAGTTAAAAGTATGTTTAGATCCAAAAACTAAGATTGGATATTGCAAGAGGACAATGATCCAAAACACCGCAGTCGACTCTGCACCGACTGGAAGAGGAAAAACGGCATCACGAGGTTACTTTGGCCTTCACAACCACCGGATGCAAATCCGATCGAAAACGTGTGGGGGCTCTGGAAGTCCAAACTTAAAGGAACAAAACTGCTGAATTTGAAGCAGCTGGCAGCAGCCATTCGTGATAAGTGGAGGTCGTTGACAGTAAAATACGCAGAAAGTATGCCAAAAAGGTTTCAAGCTATTCTTGATAACAACGGAGATTTCGCCGTGAATTTGGTAGGAGAGAAATAGCATTTTTTATCTACTTTAATGCAAAAAAATTAATAAATAAATATATTTCATAGAAAAAAAATATTGAAGACACGCTCTTGTTGAACTGTTTGGTTAAGTGTTGGCAAAGTTACACTAAAAGGGGGTTATGTTGTATTGAAATAACTAATTGGAGTTTATATAAGCCACCAGTCATAAGTCTTAAATTAAATTAAATTTATAAATTTTAATAACCCTATCATACTTTCCACAGCGCGTAGCGCTAAAATCTTTCATATCTTATAAAGATTAAAAAAAAATGAAAAATTCGTTTTTTTTTTAAGTTGCGTTGTTTAGGAAAATTTAATATGCTATTCAGTGTGAATAGTATATGATGGAATATGTAGCATTACATATCTTTACTGTATGTTTGTTCCTTTTTTAGTTGGAATGCTGTGGAGTCGACAAACCTTTAGATTGGAACAATAACCTGCCGTTAAATCCCAACAGGAATGGTAACATTCCAGACTCGTGCTGTATCGATTATGTTTGCTCCACAAGGTTTAACGATGTGCCCAGATATTATAAAGATGGATGTTTGGACAGACTAGCCTACGTAGTGTCCGAATGTTCATTTTTGCTTGTTATTGGTGGTCTTTGTGTTTCTTTCATCCAGGTAATGTATTTGGCAGACTAACATCCCTACTCTAAATTTTCTTACTCCCTCATATCCCTACGCTGCAACAACCTTACTGGGGAACATCCCTAGTCCCCAATAACCCTTCTTCCTTATACTCTGCACTGTATACAATTGATAAATCATGGTGCATTTGAAAAAAATAATGTGTGGTTCGCAGTACAAAAACTTTCCTCTTCTAGAATAATTTCAAATTATTTATTCCAATAGTTTCTTAACATGTAGTAATAAACTAAATGCTTATTTGAAAATTACATAGGCAACACGATTTCTTGCCCTGATTGGAGTCAGATGTTTTTTTAACTAATTTTGAGTCTCTGGGCTCGAATCTGACCTCAAAATATTTCTATCAACTAAGGTTTTTGAGAAAAATAAGATAATAAAAAAATCATTATTTTAGCCCTCTTTTGTTCTAAAATCATGGGAGATAAAAATATTCTGAGGAAAAAATTTAATTTGGATTCGGCCACTTAATATTGGCTAAAAAATATTCAACTTTTTATGGAAACTTTAAATTCATAGGTAGAATAAATAGGGATGTTATGCAAAAAAATACTTAAGGTGACTTTTCTTTTCATACTTTGAAAAAAATAAACTTTTAATTTTTTGTTTTTACTAATAAGAATATTTTATTTATTGGTCTTATTTTTTTTGGAAATATTTATAAAACATATTAAGAATATAATTTTTTTTAGCATTTTTAGTATATCTTGACCACTTCAGAGGGCTTCTTCCAAAGGACACTTTTTAAACGGCTCCACAGTTTTTGGACTTCCTGTAACACATCGAATAAAAAATTCAACCGGATTCTATTCATAAGACTAAATACTAGGAACTAAACCTAAAAAATATTCTATTTTTAATATTTTTATCAAATTATAAACATTCTTCTGAAAAATTAAAAAAAAACAACATTTCGTTTTTCAGAAAGTCCAAACGATTACTAGTATTTGCTAAATTTTAATCTTGTAAATAAAATCCCTTTGGAATTTTCACGCTATATGTTACAGGAAGCCCAAAAAACTGTGGAGCCGTTTAAAAAATGTATTTTGGAAAATACCCTCTGAAGCGGTCAAGATGTACTAAAAATGCGAAAAAAATAAAAAAAACAATATTCTTAATATATTTTATAAATATGTCCAAAGGAAGTTCAATAAATACTATATTCTTTTCACAAAAAAAAATTAAAAAGTTTATTTTTTTCCAATTATGAAAAGAAAACTTCCCTTAATAAAAAAATGATCCTATAACAAAACTAAGTAGGGGTGGAGGGCAAGGAGAGGGGTGCATAAGGAGACAAGCTTAGCGACACGTACTAATGCTAAAAATTGTAAAAAATCATCACTACGGGTCAAAAATGAACTAAGAATATGTTACGTAATACGGTTCTTATGTAATAAAGTAACATTTTTATGATGTAGAACCATTAAAAAAAAAACTACAAAAAATACGCAATATTTTTTTTATAAACCAATCGGCAAACATAACCCAATTCATGTCACTGAAAATGCATATTATTAATTTGTAACCTAATTTATTAATTGTGTAATGTCCTTAGTGTTATTTATGACCAGAATGTTAAAGATGTCCCATTATATGTATTTAAGTCCGTAGATGCTATATCTATTATAGCGAAACCGCGGTCACACTAATTGTTTTCAACAATAAAATTAACGTGAAGTCGATTATAAGCTTTTTTTAATTATTTTATAATTATTTTTAAATTGTCATAGGTAATTGCCTGTACTAAAATTTAAGAAAAATATATTTTTGAGCTTGGGAAAAAAGTATACACTGTGTGCTTTAATTTATTTCCTGGACTTTTTTATATCTCAAAATTGTGAGGTGCTAAGGTCATATTCGAGTAAGAAAAATTTACTTTCAGATCAGGGCAAAAAAAAGTTGTGATTTGTTGCCCAGTCTTACTTGCCATGTATTTCTTTTTTACGTTATTCAACTGACCAATCGAGTACATATACTGCGGAGTAGGATTATTGGGTTTTGATGGTTTAGAATAATTCACCTCTCACTGTTACACTGTTTTATTTATGTCCAACCCCAAAATTAAGATTAATCTTTATTCGATAAAAACGAAACTTTGGTGATTTATATAATTTTATATTGGCTATAAAATGACCGATTTATTTTTTTTTTCTTTCGCTTCGCTTCGCCGGATGTGGCATAAATATGTTTTATTTTTAAATGGAACACCCTGTATTTTTTTCATTTTTAAATTTTTACTTTTTCTTTTTCGTTTTCGTTTTTATCGCATAAAAACGAAATTTACATAATTTACCTTGTTTTTTTTTTGTCGAATGAAGATTATTCTTAATTTTCGGGGTGGACATAAATAAAACTCACCTGGTATACCTCGATGCCTTGCAACTCGGGATATCAAACAGTTTGGCTAAGTAAAACATAGTTAACCCTCCGTTAACCAGGTGGAAAAATATAACGTTATTAACCACGTGGGGCTTATTTAACCCCAGTATAAAACACAGTAAAAAATAACAAACACTATTTGTTTCAATACAAATGTGTTTATGACAACTAAGTATGTAATAAACTTTACTTAGATCATTATAAAAAAAACAAAAAACTCATTTGAGAAACTTTATTAAAAACGTTACCAAAAAATGCAACTTCAAACAAATTTCATTGTAAAAAAAAGGGTTGGTATTATATTCATTCAAGCATAAGCCATACAAACGTCTGTCAAAAAAATTACCCCCAAGGACTTTTCAGGGAGCTCCCACAATAAGTTTCCATGGGATGTCCCATATACAGCGCCTGGGAGCTTTCAGGGAATGCGAAATGTCTGCATAGTCCCATAAGACTCCCATAATGTACCTTTAAGACTCCCATAATATGACTATAAAACTCCCATAATAGGTCAATAAGCCTTCCGTTGCTGGATTTACCCCTAAAAGAATAAATAATGTTAGTCAGTGAGCAACAAATATTTTTCTGGCTGAAATAAGTTTCAGCAGCCAGCAAAATATGTATAAAATAGTAACTTGGTAATAAATTATAAGCAATATCTAACATATTTTAACTCAAAAAAATTGTAAAATATTAAACTAATTTTGGGACTCCATTAAAAAACGTCCCATAGACTTTTAATTATATATAAGTTAACGACCTGCAGTCACTCACCTTTATTATATTAAATATCATTTCTGCTTATTATAATTTATAAACATTTCTTTATTAGGAAATAGCTTTGTAAGCATTTCACCTCAGATACCTAAAATGTATATTCCAAAACTTCAGTCTGTACTTAGCTTTGATCAATAAACGAACTTGTATTTTTCTATCTAAATAAATTAATAAATTTATTTCCTTTTTAAAAACCTAACTTCTGAACTCGGTAGATAATTGGCGCAGTCGGTATTTCTTTGGGCGAATTAAGCAAAAATTCGTATCGGTTCGGCGATTTACCAGAGAAAAAAGAACCAGGAAAAAATTCCGTGAAGACAGGACCAGCCAGGACATCCAGGAGTGTGAGTGAACATCACAGCCAATGTACCAGGGGACGATCTTCACAATTCTACTGTAAGTACCTATGTTTTTTAGAGGTCCTAGACAAGAAATTTCAAGCTCAAGTTCTAGCTCAAGTGCAGGCTCAGAATTAGATTTAGAACAAACCCTAATTGATAACTTTAGTTTAGAAATTTTAAATTCATTTGAAAACCTTAATATTAACGATATGGCTACAGGAAACGAACCTGTTGTACCCGTCCTTAAACAGGACTATATTAATATGATCCCAGATTTTCGGGGAGAAACAGAGCTTCTCCCTAGATTCATAGAAATCTGCGAAAAACTAGTAAACAAATTTTATAATATGACAGACCCGACAGACTTTCAAAACGAATATCTTATGTCAAGTATAATTTCCAAAATAAAAGGCGATGCAGCAATAAAAATATCTGCTTGCATAGTAAGTACTTGGGATGACCTTAAAATAGCTTTAACTAACACTTATTCAGATAAACGTGATGTGTTTAGTTTAAGCATAGAGATGACTGACCAACGACAACAATTTTCGGAATCTGTCTTTGATTTTTATCACCGAATTATTATGTACCTCAATTTACAAATAGCGTTTTTAAATATCCATGGGGATGATAATGAAAAACCTATAATAACAGGATATCTGCGAAAATACGCATTAAGAGTTCTACTAAGGGGCCTACGGGAACCTATAGGATCCTTAATGCGGACGAAAAATCCTGATGATTTAAATTCTGCACTTAATATGCTAACTAATGATTTTCAATTTGTTACGGAAAATCCTCGGGAAAATCATAGACAGATCCCGCAGAGAAATTTTAGAAATCCAAAAAGTCCAAATCGTTACCCCCCACAAACAACAAGGCCCCTACAAATAACAAATTTTGCCCATAATGCTAGGCAAAACTTTAATCCCAACCAAAATTTCCAAAATCAAAATAAGAATTTTTCTAATCAACCCGGCTCTGGCTCAAAAAATATAAATGTTTTTAAACCTAACCCTAACCAGCCGTTGCCTAAACCAACGCCAATGAGTGTATCTACTCGAAATACACATAAAACAAATAATTATTTTAGACAAAATTTAACTCAAAACAGCCCTAACTATACGGTAGAAGAGTTGTTCACTTTGCAAAACGAACCAATGGTGGAATTTCCCTCAGAAAATTTTAACGTAGCTTATTCTTTGAATTGCATTGAAGTCCCGTCAGGGACGGAACAAATAATTAAATTAAAAATTAAAAATATTAAAGAGGGTGATGTTTTCATCCCTTACACGAAAATTAACGGTCTGGAAATACCAGAATGCGTTTGTAACGTAAAAAAATTTACTACAAACTGTAGTATTGTAAATCGTAGCGAAAAAAATATTTCTTTTGATTCCGATATTTCTATTGGGGTGGAAGAGTTCAACGAATATGAACACCGCCCTTGTGAAAATTTTAATAACTTTATGTTCCAAAAAGGCTCGTTTGATTTTTCTTCTTTACGCATGAACCACATGAATGCGGAAGAAAAACAAGCCATTTTAAATTTAATTAAGGAATATAGCGATTTAATTTATATTGAAGGGGATGTACTAACTTATACGGGTAAAGTTAAGCACCACATTCGAACTACAGATGAAATTCCTGTTTATTCGAAAACCTAGATATCCCGAAATACATAGAAAAGAGGTGCGTAAACAAATAAATAGCCTTCTTAAACAAAAAATTATACGCCCCTCTTACAGTCCGTGGAGTTCTCCAATATGGGTAGTTCCAAAAAAACCTGATGCTAGTGGGGAACCTAGATGGCGTATTGTTATCGACTATCGAAAGGTCAATGATAAAACCATAGGGGATAAATACCCAATTCCTAATATTACCGACCTTTTAGATAAGTTGGGACGCTGTCTTTACTTCACTACATTAGATTTGGCATCCGGATTTCATCAGATAGAAATGGCACCTGAAGATATAGAGAAAACTGCTTTTTCTACTGAAGGTGGCCACTTCGAATTTCTTAGAATGCCATTTGGCCTAAAATCGGCACCAACCACGCTCCAACGTGCAATGGACACCCTGCTACGCGGTATACTCAATAAATTTTGCCTGGTGTACCTGGATGACATAATAGTCTTTAGCTCCAGCTTACAGGAGCATCTGGACCACTTGAGACAAGTCTTTCAAAGATTACGCAATGCAAATTTTAAATTACAAATTAATAAATGCGATTTTCTAAAAAGGGAGATATCTTTCCTTGGACATATAAATACCCCAGAAGGCGTAAAACCAAACCCCGATAAAATAAAAGCAATTGAAAATTACCCGATCCCCAAGACTCAAAAAGAAATCAAAGCATTTTTAGGATTGCTAGGCTACTACAGAAAATTTATAAAAGACTTCGCTAAAATAACGAAACCTTTTACTAACTGTTTAAAAAAGGGTAACAAAGTTAACGTAAACGACCCAGATTATATTAAATGTTTTAATTTGTGCAAAACATTATTGACAAATGAACCTATTTTGCAATATCCTGACTTCACTAAGCCTTTCGTTCTTAGTACTGATTCCAGTAGTTTCGCAATTGGTTCGGTCCTTTCGCAGCAGGTAGCTGGAAAAGATCTGCCAATAGCTTACGCCAGCAGAACTCTCAATGTTGCAGAGACTAAATACAGCACAATCCAAAGGGAACTTTTGGCTGTAGTTTGGGCCGTGAAATACTTTCGCCCCTATCTGTATGGCAGACGCTTTAAAATTCTGACAGATCATAAACCACTCCAATGGCTCTTTTCTCTAAAAGAACCGGACTCAAAACTCACAAGATGGCGCTTAAAACTTGAAGAATACGACTATGAAGTCAGCTACAAAAAAGGTTCATTAAACACAAATGCAGACGCACTTAGCAGAGTTGAAATTTATAATTTAGAGTCGTACTCCCAAATTATAGAGCAACACCCAGTCATTAGTAAAATAATTAAAAATAACATGTCTGTCGAAAACCCAAATGTTACAACTTTGCAAGATAACCTATTTAACTGTAACGAAAATATTTCACTAGCACACTGTGTTTCAGAATGCCTAACGATGAGTAAAGGCATAGCCCTAGATTTTAGGAAAAAGTTTAATCATATTAATACGCTAAAAACCCAAAATAAAAAAATAGGAGAGGTGGCTTATCTAAGATACCCCAAAAGAAATATTTATTATCTTATTACTAAGGGCACTTTTAGGGATAAACCCACCTATACCTCCGTTATTGTAGCACTAATAAGTCTGAAAAAACTTTGTCTAGATTTTAATGATAACATTATAGCAATGCCTAAAATAGCATCCGGTCTTGACAAACTAGACTGGAACATAGTATTTAATTTAATAAAATTAATTTTTAAAAATTCTGAAATTAAAATTTTAATCTACGACACTGACATTTCAAAAACTCATAAAATAGCTAACACCTTAGACAAACTGTCTAGCGTAGAAATAAACGTAACAAACGATAACGCCCTAGAGAATTACATGGAAAAATTTTATCAGAAACTAAATAACGAAAACAAAGATAAGGATCACATTACCGCAGATAATATGTCTCTTATAGTTGAACCCGGTGACCATGAAAATACGAATAATGACCTTATAGACTTTGGAGAACCAGACAATACCGACTTAAATACAGTACATTCAAATCAAGCGGAACACCCCATAATTAATATTCCCATAATAACTTGCCCTGTAAACTATGGCAAACACCAAGTTGTTGTATCACAAGTGGAAATGGCACCAATAGAACCCTTTATAATTTCCCTATACAAAACCAAACAAAGAATGTTTGTGCAAATATCAAAAAATAATTTTGAAAATGACATAATTAAAATAATGAAAGAATTTTTTGTACCAAATATTAAATATTACGTTTATTTCGAAGACCCAATTTATGAGCAATTTAGCACAGTCCTACAAACTCATTTTAAAAATTCTCAAATTAACCTAGTTAGGTGTACGAAATTTTTAATTGACGTACAGGACGACATAGAAATAGTTCAATTTATCAAAGATTACCACGAAGGGAAAACAAATCATAGGGGACTTGACGAAACCGAGAATCGTATAAAAGAAGTATACTATTGGCCTAATCAACGAAGGTCGATACAAACTTACATAAATAATTGCGATGTTTGTCAAATCACCAATTATGATAGAAACCCTCTTAATCTAAAATTTAATATTACCCCCACAGCTGTTAAACCCTTTCAAACCTTGCATATAGACAGCATAAGCCTTGAAAAAACTAAATTTCTAACCATAATTGATGCGTTTAGTAAATACGCACAGGCTTATAAATTAAACACTTTAACAAATATTGAGGTGGCTAACAATTTAGTTAAATTTTTCACACACCATACAATCCCTGAACAAATTGTCTCGGATAATGGCGGCTCTTTTACCGGTGGTCTCGTCAGAGAACTTCTGGAGCTCCATAAAATAAAATTACACTTTATAAGTTCTCAACACCCCGACTCGAATTCAAATCTTGAACGTTTTCACTCCACCCTAATAGAGCATATCAGATTATTTAACAATCAAAAGGAATTTAAAAATGAACCTGTAGAAATTAAGGTAAATTACGCAATTTTAGCATACAACAATACGATACACAGTTCAACAAAATTAAAACCCTCAGAAATTTTGACAGGTCATTTAGAAACAAATTCCCCTTTTAGTTTAGAATTAGATAAACAAATTATGAATAATTATATTTTAAGTCACAAAGAAAAAGTTAAGTTACTATACCAAAAAATTAATGAAGGACTTCAAAAATCTAAAGAAAAAGTTATTAATAAGTGTAACGAAAACAGGGAAGATTTGCCCCAAATCCCTGACAAAGTTTTTGTTAAAAATAAGCAAAAACAAAGTAAAACAAAAAATAAATATAAACCAGAAAAAATTAGAAGTCTTGACCCTGATCTTAAAACGGCCAAAATTACCCCAACCCACCACAATACTGTAGAAAAAAGTCACCTCTCAAATATTAAAAGACCTAGGAAAAAACCCTATAACTTTAGAAATTTGACGGACGAAAAAACTAATAATGAACCCATTCCAGGTCCTTCGCATCTGGATGGACAGCCGACATAAAGAATATCACCCAAAACTTGGGAATACTCCCCGTCAACCTTGGCCCTGCAAAACTACAACGTACGGAACACACCCTTGTACACTTTTATGACCTTAAACCCCTGTATGACCAATTCGAAAATTTAAACGTAGAGTATAGTAAACTTAGTACAGTAACTTTAAATAAAACCTTATATAACTTAGAGTTAGAAAATTATAATAAAATAATTATTTTCACTAAGGATAAAATTAGAGAAAAATTTAGTCACATAAGCTTAGAATATAAAAATAGTTTTAAGAGAGATAGAAGAGGTTTAATAAATGGCCTCGGCAGTGTTATACGATCAGTCACAGGAAATTTAGATAACGATTTCGGAGAAAAAATAAGTCGTATTTTAGCTCACATAAAAAATAATCAAATAAATTTTCAAACCCAATTAAATAATGAATATTCAATTAACCAAAATATTATCAAAAATTTTAACAATACAATTTTAGATATTCAGTATAATGAAAATTTGCTGAAAAAGAAAATTTTGCAACTTAATGAGTTCCTAACTGAAAAAGTCCAAAATGAATTATTTGTTCTTTTTTCACAAGAGTTACATAATCAAATTTTAATAGTTTATAACTCAATTTTAGATATTTTAGTAGATATTGAAAACTCGCTAACTTTTTGCAAGATGGGTTCCCTCCATCCTAGCATTATAAAAACTCACGAGCTTTTCTATGAATTAAAGAAAATTTCGGACCATTATCATAGCCAACTTCCTTTTGAAGTAAGTTATGAAAATATTTTAGATTTTGAAAATATTATTAAATTACATTGTAAAATTGAACCCCTAAAAGTTACTTATTTACTTTCTATCCCCATAAATTATGAAAAAGATTTTAACTTAAACCATTTAATCCCTATTCCCACTAAATTTAATTCTGAGTTTGTTACAATCATTCCTAAAATAAATTATATTTTAATGTCAAAAGACATAACTATACCTCTAAATGACATTTGTACGAAAGGTAAATTGTAGCAATGTCCCAATCACTTCCAAGCAAATCAGGATATAACCTGCGAGAGAGACATCATCCTGAAAGAAGTCTCACACTCCTGCTCCTATACAAAAGTAGACATTCCCGAAAACCACATCGAAATCATATCAGAAATAAACCAATATCTAGCCGTTTTCCCAGCAGAAGAAAAGCTACAAGTCCAATGTAGCAGCGATACCGAAGTACATAACCTAAAAGGAATTTTCCTAATAAACGGAAAAGACTGCCAAATAAACTTCCGGAAAGAAAAACTGGAATTCCAACAAACTTCCCATGGAAAACCACTTTTACTCAACGGGTTATCATTCAAACCAGCCCAAAAGCAAGTAAGAAACTTTAAAATTGGCCTAAGAACCCTAAAGGCCTTAAGCAATATCCCGCTTAACAACATCATCCCAGTCCAGGAGGAAAAACAAAACTTTTCATTACACATGACCATCCCACTCTATATCATTCTGGTCAGCGTATGTGCCTTTTTTCTCACAAAATATTTGAGAAAACAACTTCAAAGAAAACCAAGCGAAAGCACTCCAGAGGAAATGGAACTTCAACCACAGGGGAAGAAAATTTCCCTCCCAGGGGGAGCTTCATTCAAAGGAGGGAGGAGTTAACGACCTGCAGTCACTCACCTTTATTATATTAAATATCATTTCTGCTTATTATAATTTATAAACATTTCTTTATTAGGAAATAGCTTTGTAAGCATTTCACCTCAGATACCTAAAATGTATATTCCAAAACTTCAGTCTGTACTTAGCTTTGATCAATAAACGAACTTGTATTTTTCTATCTAAATAAATTAATAAATTTATTTCCTTTTTAAAAACCTAACTTCGGGAACTCGGTAGATAATTTATATATATATATATATATATATATATATATATATATATATATAAATAATTTTGTAACGGTTTTTCTCACAAGTGAGCTCAAAGCCTTTGAAGTGTTTTACGTGCCCATAGAAATAAATTAAATATGTTTTTTATTTAAAATAAACTCATTGGGGTTTGTCAGACCCCTACCTGGTTAACGGAGGGTTAATATTATATTGTACAATTTCCTTACAAAAATACTCAATGGTACTCTTTACTTTAGTCTAAAATAAAGTATTTAACAATACTTAAAAATAGAATTGTTCTTTTTTTTTGTAATTTAACGTAATTTTTAGTTACTTGGTGTGGTATTTGCCCATTTACTGTCCAAAAATATTTATAAAGTTAAACTGGAAAGGGAAGCAAAACGTGCCGAATGCAGAAGAAATTTTGACGCTCGTCTAAGGTCCCAACAGGCTTTGGAACAACAAAATACTGTCTACGAAAAGGAAAAACCTTTTACATTAATAACATCGAAGGCTTAAATATATAAATATAAATATTTTGTTATATATTAAAAATAAGTATTCCTAGTATAATTTTAAATAATTTAAGACAATCCAATGCACTCTTATAGTGCAAAAAACCTACATACTTTACAATGGAAATATTTTAACTTGAGATTTAACTTAAAATAAAAAGATAGTTAATTTTATGTTTTAATATTTTATTTTATTGAAATATTATTGTATTATTATATATATATCTATATATAATAATGGGAGATTTAGCTCAGCGGTCAACGGCATCGATATAGCCTGACACTGATCTAATGATCGTGAGTTCAAACCTCACTGGCGCCGATTGCCTTTTTGAGTTAATTAATAATTGAAATTTGGCGAAGGCGTACTCCCTAGATATATTGGTTCGAAAGTCAATTAAAGCCGGTGGTTCCCCCTACTACTAGCCCACACAAGTCCTGGACTTAGGGGATGTTTAATTAAGTAGAATAGTACAAGGTTAAAAACAAACAAACAAATATATATATATATATATATATATATATATATATATATATATATATATATATATATATTACGTATAAATAATTATAGGTAAAGCTAACTCTAAATACACTGCCCATTAAAAAAGCTTTCCCATTTCACCTCCGCGAGTGAAATGGATTTTTATTATCAGATTCACTTTCAGCAACCTCAAAAACCCTTATATACACATTTTCACGAAAACTAATCCTCTCCCCTCAGGATATGGAGTTTGATTTTTTTTATTATCAGATATACTTTCAGAAACCTCATAAACCCCAATATAACAATTTCTAAGAAAACTACCCCCCGCCCCTCAGTGGGTGGAATTAGCAAATATATATTATTAGATTCAGATGCGTCGACCCCAAAAACCCCTATATACCAATTTTGACAAAAATATTAAAAACATTTACCCCCTCATCCCCACGGGGGTGGAGTTAGTATTTTTTTATTATCAGATTAAATTTCAGCAACCTTAAAAACCCTTGGGGCTTACATACCAAATTTTTTGAAAACTACCCCCCGCCCTTCAGGACATTGAGTTTGATTTTTTTATTATCAGATTCACTTTCAGCAAAATCCCAATATAACAATTTTTAAGAAAACTACCCCTTGCCCCTCAGGGGGTGCAATTAGAAAAAATATATTATTAGATTCAGATTCGTGGACCCCAAAAACCCCTATCAATTTTAACGAAAATATTAAAAATATTTACCCCCTCACCCCCGCGGGGGTAGAGTTCAGACTTTTTATTATCAGTTTTAATTCCAGCAAACCTTAAAAACCCCTATACAGCAATTTTAAATTTTTTGTAAAAAAATGTATTTGTCCCCATTTCGATACCCCCAAGCAACAAAGCCGTAACTCATATATTGTCATTTATCACGACAGCTAAATTTCTAAAATATTTTTTTTTGTTATGTGGGTGGGTAAATGATTGAAGTGGAAAAGGAAGTCATGTGATACATCATTTGAAAGCTTATAAAATTCTCTATTTAACTGTTTAAGTATTTATTGTTCATTTACTGTTTGTTTCTGATAATATTCAAGTTTAGAATTTTTTACTTTACTGATTTTATGTAAACTTTTGCTTAAAGTGGACTGTGGAGAAACCTGAGTAGTACCACCATGTGTGTCTATTTTCAAGGCGTTTACCTATGAGTATAACTCAAAATGGGTCTAACTTGAGTTACATCCTTGGCAAGATTTCCCGGACAGACCGACAGACCGATAGACTGTTGGCAAGATTTCCCGGACAGACCGACAGACCGATAGACTGACATTTTGTTTTTGCTTGAAATTGATTTATATCAACATAAAACGTCCTAAAACGCAAATATTAGCAAAAATTTTTGCATGAATACAAAAATTTTGAAAATTTTCAAAATGGGAAAACAAAATCACCTTGTTTTCATAGGTCCGTGATTCCAATTTAATGAAACGAGAAGCGTACATCTGATGTCACCTATCCAGTATTTTATTGGTGAAAATCACGCGCATGCGCAAACAAGGTATTTTTAGTGTGGTTTACCTATACTGTCCTGGTAAGACAAGTTGTCCTATCTGCAAATTAGATGTTTTGAGATATGGCCAGTTTTATTGTTTTTGTTTGGACTTTTTGAAAACATGTTTAAATAAATATGACGTTGGGTTCTGCTTTATTTTAAATCAAAAATACGTAAATACCTTGGAAAAAAAAAATTTTTTGGCAAAAAAATAAGTTGTCATACTAAATGGATATGTTCTGTCTGAGAAGGGTTAGAACAAAATGATCCAAAAAGTCCAATCAAATTACTAAGATCTGTTAAGTTAGTCCTAGTCCTGAAATATTCTTCTAGTAAAGACTAATTAGGACAATTTTATTTTATTGAAAATTTTCCCCTTAGGATAAACATCTTAGGCTAATTTTTGAGATTTTGGTTTTAGATAGGACATTTCTTTTTAATAGACACATAGGGCTAGTGTAAAGCAATACAATGGTGTTGTTACCTCAAAAAGTGAATTTTTGCAGATAGGACACCTTGTCTCGCCTTGTCTTAGCAGGGCAGTATACTGCCCCACTACGCTAGAAAGCAGTAACTCCTTTTGTTGCATGGTAGCGTTTTCAAAATATTACATCAGTTGACGTGAAAACGTTGCTATGCGACAAATGGAGTTACTGCTTTCTAGCGTAGTAGCGCAGTATAGGTGTTATTTTAAAATGCAAAAAAATCATAAACTCGTAAACTTTATTTTGAGACAGGTGTGGTGTGTTTCTCTTATTATTAAAATTATGAAATTTCCAAGGTGAATTTAAATATAATTTGTAAATTCCTGATATTTTAAATATATTTCCTGGCAGTGGTCAAAATATTAATAATTTTATAGACTCAAAAATAAAATTATTTTTTGGCGATAGAGAATTGATACAATTACTGGAAAAAAATTGCTGTTACTAATTAAATACATATACAGTTGGATCCGAAAAAAAAAAACAAGATAGAAAATCTAGTGTAAATTGAATAATTGTTTAAAAACAATGCAGTTGTCAATGTTGACAATGTTTGTCAAAATTATTTATAATAATTATAAAGTACATAATCAATAAAGGATTTAATTAATTTAATTAAGTACATAATTAGAAATGCATAAATTATGCATCATTTATGTTAAGAAAGCTCAAGCTATTGGGTTATTGGAGGCAGGATGTGAGTAAGCAGACTTCGCAAAGTTTAATGTTTCTTAAGATTGAAGAAAAAATGGATACCGGAGGAAACGGTTAAAAGGCGTGCAGCCTCGGGTTGAAGGAAGTGAAAATTTACTTAATTATTTAAGAGAACACCCTTTACAAGACGCGGTGCAGGCTATAAACGAAACAAATTTTCCTGGGGCGAAAACCACCGCCATCCGCCGCACAGATAATTCCAAGATTGGACATTTTTTTGAACCAAAATAACCTTTTTTAAACGAAAATCATAATTTTCATAAATTATATATTTCATTACTAAGGAGTTCAAAGTTTTATTTCCCATAAGATTTACTAAATATTGTGTTTACAATTTTTATATGATTAAATGTTCTAAATATTTTTTTCTGTTTATTATATATTATATATTTTTTTAAATCTTTTAATATTCGGAATTTATTTATTAAATTTTTAGGTATACAGATTTATGGAGAGCCCCAAATAAGGTACGAGCTTGTTCTAGGGGCTCTCCATTAATTTTGTAAAAAGAAGGAACATTAACATAAAAATAACCAGCTTGGGAGACTTCTTGCTTCTGCAGATCCGGAACCTGTATATTTGCTAGTTTTCCATTTCTTTCAGCTTCATATAATAACAGCAGTTACTGTTATTTAACATTATTCGCATTCATGCATTATCTGTAAAAACTTATTATAGATTACTAATAAGAAAAACCGACAATTTGTTAAATTATTCTAACCTCTTTCTTAAAACCTTACCTAAACTATAACATAATTAATAAAATTGATTTTGGCATTAATAGAATTGACACTTAAAACTTGCATTTTTTGTGGGTCCTACAGTATACTATGTTTTGCATCAACTTCCGGAAGGAGTTCCCTTAATATTTAAAGATTTTTTTAAGGCTTCAATTAGTTTTGTTTTATTATTCTGACCTTTTTGTCATCAAAATCCAGTATTTCTTGTATTAATTGAGACAAACTATTTCTGTAAGTTGTTCTCCTATACTGCCTGACTACGCTAGAAAGCAGTAGCTCCATTTGTCTCATAGCAACGTTTTCACGTCAACTCTGATGCAATATTTTGAAAACGCTAAAATTAAAAAAAAAAACATTAAATTGATGACTGTTTTAGGGATTTTTGTTTCGGGTTGGTATTACAGTTTTCGCCATGTTTAAAACGAGTTTAAAATTCTAAGAACAAATACTATTTTGATATACAGCCTGTTCCAGGTATATTAAAAACCCTCTGGAAAATATGAAAAAAATTTCAAAAAAAATCCATCTTCGTTCAATTAAAAAATAAGAACGCTTTAAGTGGACCAATACTGTTGCTGATTATAAATTACCATTAAAGGTTGAATTTGTAGCTATGGAAGCAAATTTAATTATTGCAGGTACATATTCTGTAGGTTGACATGGTGATTAATGTGACATAAATATTTATTAATGTCATAAAAAAATATCAAAACTTTCATGATGTTTACTTCAGAAGAGTATTGCGAAATGCTAATTTTATATAGCGAGTGTGGCCGGAGGCTTCAGTTACATCTGTAGAATATTCTATTCGTTTTCCCAATAGAGAACATCCTAGCAGAAATGTTATTTTAAGATTGGTGCAAAGGGCAAGAAATTCTGGAAATTTAACTCCAAACAAAAAAGAGATTGGAGGCAGTGCATTTCTCAGAAACGGCAAGAAGCCAACTCGACATCAGTTTTCCAAACAGTTGGATAGGCCGTGGGGGTCCCAGAAGGTGGCCTCTAGATCCCCTGATCTCACTCCAATGGACTTCTTTTTATGGGGTTATGTAAAAAATTTAGTGTATAGAAATATGCTAGACACTGTAGAAGAACTAGGAGACCGAATACGTGAAGCGCTTGAGTCAGTAATTCCAAATATGATTATTAATGCCAGGAGAAGTCTGTTAAAAAGAGCTACTTTATGTGTTCAAGTGGAGGTCATTTTGAACATATTCTTTAGCATGCTTCATACATTGAACGCGAGTTTGCTAAAAATAATGCGTTTCTTCATCTTTTAGAGTTCATTAAACACAGGACAGACATATCACCGATAAAAATTTTTCCTATGTTCATTACTTTGAAATAAATAAATAAAATTCAGTTAAACATAGAACAGAGGAACATATTTTTTAAAATATTGGAATGGAATGAAATAGTATGTAGCACTAAAATTTTTTGTAATGTAACCAGTCTATTATGGTATAAAACACCTTCGAGGTCCCAGAATGACTATAAACAAATAAATAAATAAATAAATAAATAAATAAATTGTATTTTTATTTTATTAATTTGTATTAAGAATTTATAGCCAGTAAATCAATTAAAAGATCTGAGTTTCTAATAAAAAAACACTACATTCAGCGCGCAGAATGGAGTTGCAGCGGCAGTTTGTTGCTGCCGTCTAAGACGGGTATCATAAAACCACCGTCGGATGGAGTGACCCTATAAAAATAGAATATTTGATAGCCTCTGTCGGTTTTGTCAAAATATAATAACCTAAAAAGATTCTAAAGTTGAAAGTCTTAAACAATGCACGAGTCAACCATTAAAATGCAACCATAGTTACTAATAAGTAGGGAAAAACTAATTTTTAGGCAATTTAACATCAGCAACAGGATTGGTCAGATTAAATAGCTTCCTTTTGAAGATTGATTTTTTTTTAATTTTTTTCATATTTTCCAGAGGGTTTTTAATATACCCTCAAATTTCGGTATGCGAGTTCTGAAACAGGCTGTATTTTATAGTCATGTCTTCTTCTTTTCACTGCAATTAACCAAGCCGCAATTTTAACACGGTAAAAATTAACCTAAACACAATTTTTTTTAGAAAATTAAACTTTAAAGCGACGTTAACATTTGCACGAAAACGTCAAGCGATAGGCTTTTGTCTGTTGCCAACCCAAAAGAAAAAAAAGTAGAGACCTCTTATGGGCCTATAAGAATTCTTATTCACGCAAAATGCGTCTGATTATGAGCTTATAAGAGTCGCAAAATAGAAAAAACCTTAGTTTTTCACATTTATGCAGTTAGGTGTTCTATTCCGAGTCGACGCGGCGAGGCCACCGCCTCCATAAAAAAATAGAAGAGCGCAAAAACCATGTTCGAAGGGCGTAAAACTGGTTGACGAAGATATTTTTAATAAAAAATCAAAAGTCAATTACTCCTAGCCAGAATATATTTTTCTTACGTATTTTTGTGCGCTGAAGACGAATTTTACAGTAAAACAGTGAAAAGGCTTGTTAACCCCAAAATTACAAAAAAGAATATTTTACGAGCTAGCTCGGGATCTTTAAAGTTCTCTAGCACTTATAGCACTAGGGAGGCATAGCGTAGTGGCTAGCGCGTATGCATAGCAAGTCTACTATCGTGAGTTCGATTCTCACTGGCGCCGATTTGCCTTTTTCAGTTAATTAATAATTGAAATTTGTCGAAGGCGATAAGTGAAACGGACACTCCCTAGAAACTGGTTCGAAAGTCAGTATAAGCCGGTGGTTCCCTCTACTACTAGCCCACACAAGTCCTGGACTTAGGGGATGCTTAATTAATTAGAATAGTACGAGGTTAAACAAACATGTAATTATAAACTATAGTTTATTACCATATAACTATTGATTTTTGCAAGTTGTGCCCGAAGAACTTTCGAAAGTCGACAACTATAATATATCCAAATTTCAGATTAATCTGATTGAAAGCACTATTCCACAAGACAGGCGAGCTGCGGCGCTTGAGATTTTCAAAATTCTCATGCAGCTAAACTATTGATTTTTAGGAGTTGCCTTGGGTGCCGCTGGACAATTGCTCAGAATGTCGAGAACTAAAACATATATAAAATTCAGCCAATTTAACTGAAAGGAGATAAGGAGACTTTTGTGGTCAGCGAGCTTTTTCATTGTAAAATTTGTTTTCCTACGATCCTCTATGAAAATGACAAAAGAGTGTGCTAAATACACTCTTTTGTTTTTTAGAAAATGCCCTATATCACACTAGTTTGATATTTTCATATCATCCTAGTTTGATATTTATGTATGGGGGGTTGCCTAATTTTATTTAGATATTTACCTCGTTAGAATTTTTTTACGAATTTTATTCACCTTGTTTTATAAACCATTTTCCACCTTTCACCACAGCCTTTTATATCTTTTAAGTGTTTTAATCCAAATATTTCTATTTTTCATGTCAAAAATAGAAATTATAGTTATAACGTTACTAGTTTGACCATTACTGTCTAGATTTTATAAAAATTACATTATTTTGATTTAGTTACCTTACATTTTATAAAAAACATCAAAATACACACTCTTTTTCTTATGAACTAAAAAACATTACAATTTTACTGTCTTATATGGCAGCATAACCACAGAAATCTAAACTGTCAAGTTTGCCTTCATTTAGGACAAGCATATAGGCAACCCATGCCCCCCCCCCCTAAATCCGCCCATGTGGGTGGTTGGTGGTGGTTGATGGTTTGATATTTTCATATCATCCTAGTTTGATATTTATGTATGGGGGGTTGCCTAATTTTATTTAGATATTTACCTCGTTAGAATTTTTTTACGAATTTTATTCACCTTGTTTTATAAACCATTTTCCACCTTTCACCACAGCCTTTTATATCTTTTAAGTGTTTTAATCCAAATATTTCTATTTTTCATGTCAAAAATAGAAATTATAGTTATAACGTTACTAGTTTGACCATTACTGTCTAGATTTTATAAAAATTGTTTTAATCCAAATATTTCTATTTTTCATGTCAAAAATAGAAATTATAGTTATAACGTTACTAGTTTGACCATTACTGTCTAGATTTTATAAAAATTACATTATTTTGATTTAGTTACCTTACATTTTATAAAAAACATCAAAATACACACTCTTTTTCTTATGAACTAAAAAACATTACAATTTTACTGTCTTATGTGGCAGCATAACCACAGAAATCTAAACTGTCAAGTTTGCCTTCATTTAGGACAAGCATATAGGCAACCCATGCCCCCCCCCCTAAATCCGCCCATGTGGGTGGTTGGTGGTGGTTGATGGTTGGGTGGTTTAGAGTAATATACGTTTAGAGGTGAATTCACGAGTTCATGAACGCGTGCTAGGATTTTGCTGAAAAACCTAGTTAAAACTTTAACTTAGAGTATAAAAAAAAACAAACAAAATTAAAATTTAATTATTTATTAAAATTAATAGTGTACAATGGCAATAAATTGTGACAACGATCATGAAACCAGTTTGAACTCTGGCCAATAGATGGTGTGACTTATAATCACTTAATTTATTACCAAATAATGACAATCTTTATCCTAAATCAATTAAATTAACCAATGAGACTATTTTTTTTTAATTCGACCGCATTTGATGAGGTCTAACTTCTAAAATATTAAGATATTTTGCAGAGAAGTTTTGTTGTACAGTATAAATAAATCGGGGGAATTTATTTGTAAATTAGGGAAACTACCTTGGAGTATTGGGGAATTTTACCAAAAGTTCGAAAATTAGGAAAACCAATCCACGCATAAGGTTGGGACTAAAGGGAGAATTACTTGGATAATTAGGGAAAAAATATGTTGGGTAATTCTACCAAAATTGGAGAAATAGTTGAAAAATTATAGAATAGGTTGTCGAATTAGATCTTTTTCGAAAATTAGTTGGTTATTTAGGGGAGTTAGTTGCGGAGTTAGTAGGAAATATTGGTAAATTCTTCTAAAATTGGGGAACTGATGGAATTAGTTTACAACATGGAGAATAGTTTGACGAATTATAGGAATTATTTCGATAATTAGGGGAATTATTTAGGAAATTGGTAGAGAATATTTTGGAGTTCTACGAAAATTGGAGAATAGGTTGACAGATGAAGGAAGAGGCTAACGAATGAAAGAAATTAGTTTTGAAATTGGGCGAATTAGTATATACCATATTTTTCTGCAAAATACTCATCGGAAAATATAAATAAGTAATTTTTGTTGATTTGAGATTGTTTAGTCATATACTGTATAATACATAATGTGTAATTTTTTAAACTTAGGAAAATAAATTAACAATATTTTTTACTTAATTTTCTACAAGTTTGCCATATAGTAACTTTATATACAATTTATACTTAGGGTTTTTATTTATAGACTAAAATGGAGGTGTTTTTTTTATGAACTTATGATGAGAATGTGAGAAATTTCGAACCATTTAAATAATTCTTATGCCATTTGGTAAATTAGTAAAATAATATATTTTATATGTTAAGGTTCAATAATTTTTTAAGTTAATTTTAGCAAAGTAGTTAACTAGTTCTTAGGCCCAATTCCTTAATACCTGTTTAAGTTTACCTTTCTAAAAAGTGATAGCCTTATAGTAATTCCATCAATAATTATTAATGGGCATAATATTATAATATACCGGGTGCTCTAACTCTATTTAACCAGCGATTTACTCGAAAACTAAAAGAGATAATCAAGTTCTGCGAAAACCATCTTAAATAAGACAACTTAAACTATATTTGATACTTTCAGCTCTTAAAATGTGGAGGTCGCGTGATACATCATTTTAAAGCAAATAAAATTATCTATTGGACTGTATATTTTTTAATTTTCTAAACAATTTTTTTAAGGTTTTGATTTTTTAATTTTTTTGTGCTAAAAATGTGATTTTTTAAGTTTTTTTTTTAATTTTTATTTATGTCAATTAAATATAGTTTAAAAGTATAATTTATGTTTTTTCATCATAAAATTAGTAATTTTTAAAAACTTGTTTGATATTTTAGACAAATTTTGACAAAAATACCCATTTTCAACCCTTTTTAAACCCAAAAAAATAAATAAAAAAAATTAAAGAATATATAGTTAAATGGAGAATTTTATAAGCTTTAAATGATTTATCACACGATCTCCCTTTCCATTTAAAAAAATGTCCCTCTATGCCCCCCAGCCCACATTTCAAGAGATATCAAATATATGCTTAAAGATAGTCTAAGTTGTCTTATTTAAAATGGTTTTCTCAAAACTTGATTATCTCCTTGAGTTTACGAGAAAATTTCTGGAAAAATAGAGTTGGGACACCTGGTATTATAATATATATAATAATTATTAATAGGCATAAATATCTGACTGGATAGCTATCCAAAAATAATAAATCAGAAAGTAATCTCTGTAATAGAGTGAATGGCAGATTAACATCCCTTCTCCTAACCCTAATCTATAACATTCTAGTCTTTAACAACTCCGTAACATTTTTATCAACGAACTAATAACTCTTCTTTCTAGAATAGGCATACTGTTAAAATAAAGTATCGCCAACATCTCGGTTTGTTTAGTAGGTATATTCAGGCCTAAACAATAACAATTACCAGTAACTGGTAATGTTGTCTCTGTTAGAACAAAGATGTGCGAGTAAGACAGACGAATGTTTATGTTGCTGACGTTTTTGTCAGTTTTTACGAATGAAATGCCTATTCTAGAGAGAAGAGTTATTAGTTCGTTGTTATAAAGTAGTGTTGTTAGAGAGTAGGGAGATTAAATGTAAAGATGTATTCATAAATTTATATTGAATATATTTAAAAAAAAATTTTTCAAGTAGTTTAACTGCCTATCTAAATCTGAAAGTTATTTTTCCAATAAAAAATATTTAAATGGTTCGATCGAAGTAAATGAATTGCAGGTTTTTACATAGTTAGAGCATTAAATAGAAAGTTTAGTCAGTTTAGGACTGAACAAATAAATAATGAGTGTCATTTTTTTTTCTTTAAAATTAAATCCACAGTGTACTAATTGTTCTATACATGGGAACCATTTATTTCTGCTAAATCCAAGAAATTATATATAATACAGCAGTCGTGAGAGGAAAACCAGTAGTAAGACTAAGATAAAGGGAGACGTATGGATTGTTTACTTATAATTTTTAATGCGAGACATAGACAGGACAACAAAAATTTACTTGTCAGAAAAAAGCATTAAATTGATAGAAAATGAGACAAGAAAACCAAATTATAAAGTAAACAATTTATGAAGATGTTAAAAAAATAAAACCTGATCATTTTCTCTTTAATCTTATCTAATTCCCTTTGTATTTTAGTCTTAGAACCAGGGTTCCTAGTCGTAACAGATTTTTATCTAATACATTATAATGCCACGTTTTATTTAAAATTTAACATATTTGACAAACTATTTCTGGACTTTGTAAGAAATGGAATTCCCCTTCACTGAAAAGTCTATTTGTTCACACACAATTTTTCGTTGATGTAATAATTGGTGAATCCATACTTAGCAATAAACTAAAAGGATGTAGGAAATGAATGCCAGTGCTCCCAAAGATGGACCCATCCTTTGGTTTCCTCCATGTTGCATAGCTTCTGGGTGTTCTCCTGTAAAATAAAAAAAAAATATTATTATTTTTTTTTCCGAAAAATTATAAATTCTTTGGATGTATGAATTTCTGAAAACTATTATTATTATTGTTTGTAACGTAACTCATAAAAACTAAACTCAAAATATTATTATTTTTTTTTCCGAAAAATTATAAATTCTTTGGATGTATGAATTTCTGAAAACTATTATTATTATTGTTTGTAACGTAACTCAGCTACGGTAGCTGTAGTACGGATTAGGGTCACTCGATCAGTTGTACTTTGTCTATTGTTTTGGTGGATAGCCGTTTGGGTTTCTAGAAGTTTTCGCCTGATAAAACCGACCAAACACCAACATATACTAACAAACCAACTAGATAAAGCAACAACCGATCCTGTGACGACGGATTGGTCTTATTAAGCCACAGATAGGTATAGCTGTCAGTTTGGCGAACTATCCATTACAAAACGACAACTCTCAAATTGTTATTATTATTATAACTTATTAATTGGATTGTGTTATGTAATAATATGTTAACCCACATTGTGAGATAAAAGTAAGTTGATCTTTTTCTTTAATATCTATTAAACGTTTAGACTTAATTTTAAGAACTTTCTTCATTTGTTCATTAATTAATAAAAAATGTATCTTAAAATAGTAAAAAATGTAATAGAGGCCTCCATCGGGGTAAAAAAATTATTTTTTAATGCAATAACTACGATAATGGTTCTAGAGTTCTATAGAAGTGGATTCTACCAGTATGTCTATAAGAGTTACTTTATCGGCACCTTTGCACTAAAATCATAAATTAATAGGGTCGATGTTTATATTAAAAATAATCGCGTCTCTTGAGCGTTGTTATTTGAGAAAACTTTCAACTAGACAATTCCCTCTAATCGTTGATTAACAGCTCTGTTTATTATTATTCTCTTCGCAGTGCTACTGCAAGAATGGCCTTTTACACTATTTTAAAAGAAAATTTACGAAAGAAATATAAACTACAGTTTTTGTTCCAATACTCTTCGTGGTATCTCTACCAAAACGACTGACAGGTCTCTTTCTGCCTGATTTGGCATCGTCAGCGCTGTCTATTGGTGAGACAAAAACTTTTAAGGTAGTTTAAGCTTTTTATGGTAATCTAAAAAAAGATATACGAAGTCGAGTTTTCAAAAATTTTTATTCACCCGGCTCAAATTTATTTATTAACTTATTATTGGGTTTATTAAAAGTATTCTTAAATTAAACTGTGTGACAAAATCGAGGTTGATCTTTTAGGCAAGAGATCTCCCTAGTAGAAATTTAACGTTGGAATAACGTTTTTCTAATGTTAGAAAACTGTATAAAAGTACGTTATAAAATATGTGCAAATGTCCCGCTTTTTAACGTTAGAATCCAACATTAGTTATAAACGTTAATCTAACGTTAGATTTAAAGTTAGAAATACGTTATAAGTACGTTTAATTTCTAACTTTCGGAGTGGGCGTGACCAACTAGGAAATTTCTACCTGTATCATAAAATGGCAGCTGGGGACAAATTTATTCATATAAATAAATCTTAATATATTTTGGCAATCATAATATTTTTACATTATTTCGTTACATTTATTTATAAAATAGCCATCTTTTTAGGTGGCCCTAAATATTTTTCGTGTAATATCCTGTTATACTTCGATAAACACGTTTACCTCTCAGAAAAACTTTATATTTAGTTACTTAATATTATTTATACATTCAGAATCTTACAATATTTTTTCAATTCTAGTACAGCGTTACCAGACTTACTATAATTTTGACTTTAAGGGGATTTTTTTTTAGACTTATAGAAATAATAAATAATTATCAAACCTAGGCACATAGCTTTCTGAAATGAGTATTTTCTACTATAGCTTACGTATTAATAATGGAAATTAAAAAAATATTTAAAGTTAGAATAAGGTTAGAAAAAGGTTAGAATTTAGTTAGGGAACTAACGTTAGATTTAAGTATTTTATAACGTTTTTGTCAAACGTTAGTTTTTAAGGTTAGATTTATATATTTTATAACGTTTTTATATAACGTTTGGGACTAAACATAAAAATGTCACTAATCTAATGTTATGTTAGGTTAGATTTATCTACTTTTCTACCAGGGCTGTCAGCGTCCCTAAGGGGTTTCGCTACTTTAGGTCATTTAAGCATTTTTTTTTTAATTTAAAGTTTTTAGCTCACGCTAGTATACAAAACCCATTCTTAAGTTAGCGTTTCATAACTTTTGGAGGTAAATTCCTATCAAAAGACACGAAAAAGAGTTCATATAAACTTATGTCCAAAAATGGTTCGTAAGGGAGCTACAGTCCTTCAGTGACAGGCCCGCGAATTAGATTTTCGTTTAATATCTCAGGAACCCTTTGAGCTACAGAAATGAGTTTATGCATGTGTTTATTTTTATATCAACAAGATAAGGCCCCCCCGTTTCGCACGCCCCTAGTTAAAATAACTACATGAAAATAATTATAATATACGAAGATGGGCCTTAAAGATTAGTTCACGTGCAAAACCTCGTTGCTATATCTTAATGGGTTCCTGACCCACTAAACATGAAACATAACAACAATATTTATACAATATTGTTTTTAAGTAACATGACATACATTGTTGTGTTACATTTAAAAAACATTTTATAAATGTTGCATTTAAATAACCAATGTAACATGGATTTGTTACATTTGAAAAACATTGCATAAATGTCTTTTTTAAGTAGAATAATATACATTGCTTTGTTACTTTTAAAATACATTATAGCAACATTTTCTTGCGAAGTTTTCATTGGTTGGAACGAGTTTATACGGGTCAAGACAAAGAACGCTTCGAGGTGTAGCTTTTTCTGAGATTTTAATGAAATTATTGTGTTATTAGTTTTCAGTGTTGGTTTATAGTTCAAAAATTAAACATGGACTATAATTATTACCATAAGGTATGTTTTAAGTATAAATTATAATAAATATTATATAATTTGAGATTATAACCTCAAAAAATAAAGTTACAATTAATAAAGATCCATAAGAGATGACGGACAAAAATATTCACATAATATAATAGTATTTTTATAATAAAATTCGAAAATAAAAGTATTTATACTCACAGTGTGAGATTTTTCTTACTATTTCCCCTGTCCAGTCCGACACTGTATATTATATTATGTGTAACTATACTCTAAATATGTTTTTAGGTAATGTTCATTGGACAAAGACTTTAAATTTGAAGTTATAGAATGGCTAACACAGCAATTGCCTTTAAATACATACCAGAAAAAATTAGTGTTGTATTGAAATAAAAAAAAAACACTGGCAGCAAAATGTTGAAGAAGAAGAGATGAAAAAAATCATCACCCTATAGGGGTAGCTGTATCTGCCCCTCAGGGACGGTCCCAAGAGGCAGCCTACACATTGGCAACATTTTGATAAAGTTTCCTTTAAATGAACTTTAGACAAGTTGGTAAATTTTTAACAGTGATAAGCTTTTTTTATTTAAGTTTTTGTGTTTTTTATTTTTATAATAAATATCATAAAAAAAATAAATATTTTAATAATTTTAATTAAAATTATTTTATTATTTTATTTTTAATTAGAGCTTAAGTATTAAGTAGTATCATTAGGAAAATTGTATTATACAGTAGCTATGCTAAATAAAGTTATATTATTATTATTATTATTATTCTTTTCTAAGCCTTAAACATTTTGAAAAATCATAATTAAATTTAACTTGTGTATGTATTTGTGATATTTATTGTCATAGTATTAATTTAGCAGAATGTTAGTATCTGATGTTTCGTTTCTTACTAAGACATTTAGGGATTACACTGAAAACGTTTGCTGTAAATTAATTTCTGTATGCAATAGCGATACAAATTAGTCTGGGCTTCAGTTTCAGTGTAATCCAAGAAGATGTCTTGGGTAGTGAGAAGAAACGTCGGATGATTCGGTCCTTCTGAATTAATATTATTAAAAATATATTTAAATTAATCAAGCTGAAGTTTTCAACGTTTTTTTTGCATCGAAAATTGAAATAGTATATTAAAGCACTTATTCCATAACACGTTTTTAGCGCACTAGTATTTTAGAAAACTCGCCGCAACCGGATTGTTTTCTAAACTTGTACTCGTGCGCTAAAAACGTGTTATGGAATAGGTGCTTTAATATACTATTTGAATTTTCGTTGCAAAAAAACGTTGCAAACTTCAGCTTCATTTAAATTACGTTACCAAAACATTTACAAAACATTACTATTACGTTAAATAAACATTATAAATTCTTTTAAATAACATTGTGACAACATTTAAATGAGGTTGTATTAATATTACTCTTTCATAAAAACAATATTGCTTTAATGTAACTAAAATGTTACATAAAGGCTTTTTTTTAAAAAGTATCATTTGTAATGTTGTACAGGCGGACATTTGACTATTGTGACAACATTGCATATATGTTAATAATACTTAGATGTAAACTTCACATTATAACATTTTAATGTAGCTGCAACGTTGTTGCAATATTTTCGTGTTGAGTGGGGAGTTATTAAATAAAAACCGAATTTTTCAGCCACTTTCAAAAGGACGTAGCTCCCTTACGACGCATTTTTAGACATATGTTTATAGGAACGTTTTATCATATTTTCTGATGTAGAATTACCCCTTAAAATTTTGGACCCTATTTTAAAAACACCGTGTATACATATTATAATTTGCGAGATAATCTGTGAGTGATAACTTTTCTTGTCACCGACAAGAGCTAATTTCAATCATGGCCTTCTGGATTTTTTTGTTAACGAGAATTGTGTTACTCATACTCCAAGCTTTTAAGGAGTTAGAGTGTTTTTCTTTGTACTACAAATTTTCATGTAAGATATATTTTTTAATTGTTTTTCACAATGTTAACTTTTAAACACGCACACGGGGGCCTGATGGTATAAAATCCAGAAACTAAAATCATTCTATTAACAAAATTGACTAATTAAGTATCTAAAACTACAACAATTGGGGCTTTTAATAGCCTAACTTGTTTAAACATGACATGTTTTAGTGTTTTATGCGCAGGTTTTCTTTTTAAATTTATTCGCATTATTTTTTGCAGTATTTTAACACATTCAATGCTCATGACTCAGGAATCAGTTTCAAAGCAAGGTTCTAGGGAGGTAAATGCGCCTGTGTCAGTGTGTGGCATAGCATATTATATTCTAGACTCTATTCTAAGACATATGCTGCTGTTGCCGGGTGCGCATGTCGGCTTCGATGTGAGTGCACGATCTTTATATACAAAAATACCTTAGCACCAGGCTATGCAACTAGATTATAGGGTGGCATTGAAAGTGCTAAAGATGTTTTATTTTATTTCGTTTAATTTTGTTTAAAAATGTTGCCATGGTAAACGAACATTCAGGTATCTACTATAATAATTTGTATATAATTTTGAATTTTTCTTAATTTTATAATATTTTCACCTCTTCTTTAAACCAGGCAATTTTATGGTAATATTTTTTTCAAAATACTTGTAGACATATAGTTACCCGTCCAGGTCTGCCCACCTTTCAAGTTTATATTATTACATTATTTGGGACACCCTGTCAAAATTATGACCAATTTGTCAAAAATAACTTAAATTATCATAAATTTATAATATCTATATAACCTGTGTGGTTTAATTTAGAGTTTCTCCCAAGTTTTACTGACTCTTGCCTTTATGTGACACGCAAAGTTACGTTTTCTTATAATAAAAATTATTATGAAACTGTTTTATTGTACCTACTATTAAATATGAAATATATAGATAATATTAAATATGAACCACTCATTTACTACCTTACTAAGCTGAAAGGTCCTATCTGTGTATGTTAAACCTATATAGATAGGACCTTTCAGCTTAGCGGGGAAGTATAGTAGTAGTGGTAGTAAATTTTTTGGGTTGGCCAAAGGCGGACAACTATGCCATTTGAGGTCCTTTTTGTCAACTCAGGCAATCCCAGCCATTTACTAATTTGAGTCCTCCTTAAACCTGCCCGCCCTTTCAACAAGGGTCAGGATATTGGCCCAGGGGAGGTTTCTTAGGTTCTCTTGATTGAGCCCTTGAGCTTCGAATGCTGAGCGCTGGTTTGTAGAAAACCAACTATGTTTAAATGCTGAAAAAACGCAAAACATGGTTTTTGGTCTTAAAAATACTCAGGGTGTAAACAAGGTTGACTCAATAAAATTTCTCGGGGTCACTTTGGATACAAAGCTATGTTGGGACAACTACATGGACTCCTTGGCAACCTCATTACGCAGGACAATTTTTAGTTTGCGTACTCTGGGTAATCATGTTTCTCAGTCCACATTGATAACCATATACCACTCCCTCTTTCACTCCAGGATGACATATTGTATGCTCGCCTGGGGGCAAGGGGCGATGTGCCACAGAATTTTTGGCCTTGCAAAATTTCTTTCATCAAAAATAAGATCCTAACTTTTCCTTGTGCGTACATCCTGGAATGTCTACACTTCTGCTCAAAAATATCGGCCCACCTAAAAAAATACACATTTTTGAATGCAAATATCTCCAAAACTATTTAATGGATTTATTCGATCTTTTTTTTATTTTGAAGCTTGAACTTTTAGCTCTTACTTACTGGAATAAAAATTATCAAACATCTTTTTTTATACCGGCAGCAATGAAAAGTGCACAGCTATGTTTTTTTATTGCACCTTTCGATATGCGCATGGTTCGCCACTGCATATTTTTTTACAATTTAATTAATTGATTTTATAGCCTAATTAAATGGAAGTAATCTCTTTTTAAATTTTTTAAATTTCCTTTTCTCGTTTAGGAGATATAAGGTTTTTTCTAAAAATTTACATTTTTGCAAGTAACAAAAAAACTACGCAATGGATTTAATTGATTTTTTTTTTAATTTGAAGCTTAAATCGTAAACTTTTATTTATTTAATTTAGGTTTCTGTTGGAAACATGTTTAAACTGAGTTTACATTGCTTAAATAGTCATGTTTTTTTTACTCGATCTTTTTTGTTGCAATTTAAACACAAACTCAAATCTTTCCATAAGTTTTAAAACTTATTCTAATATCCACACTTATTGTGAATGATTCCGTCTTTTATTTTTTATCATAAGTCTTCTCATTTAGGAGAAATTATGTTTTTTTGGTAAATAAGGACTTTTTAAGTGGTGGGCTAGTGCCACCCCTGTAACTCACTTTTTTATGACTCACAAGACTTGTCACTTATGTGACAATACTTTTTTAACTCGTTAAAATTTTATTTAATTGTATTATTTAAATGGAAACAAGTCCGGAAGTAGCTGCCCAAGCTGTAGCTCTGCTACAAGAAGGGCACAGTCAGCGTTATGTTGCTCAACAGTTAAATATTACGAGAGCAGCGGTAAGAAGAGTATTCCAACGTTTTGAGGAGACCGGTTCCTTTAGTCGACGCCAAGGAGCTGGCAGACATAGGTGCACGTCCGCTCGGGATGACCTATTTATCGAGCTTAATTCCCTGCGGAATCGTCGTCTAAATTCAGTTAATTTGAGATCACGGCTTCAAGAAACAAGAGGTGTAGCAGTAAGTAGGTCCACTATTGGTCGAAGGCTTTTTGAAAGAAACCTTTGCTCTTATAAGGCCGCAACTGGACCTAAACTCACTACTAACCATCGTCGTGCCAGGCTGCAGTTTGCAAGAAGACATTTAAACTGGGACAGAAACCAATGGGCAAAGGTTATGTTTTCTGATGAAACCAGGATAATATCCTATATATTATGTCTATTTGGGAATGATGCAAGACAGCGTGTCTACCGACGTCCTGGAGAACGTTATGCACAGGCCTGCATTGCAGAAAAAGTTAGTTATGGTGGTGGATGGTGCATGATATGGGGAGGTATATCATTGGAAGCTAAAACTGAACCCGTTTTTATTATAAGGGAAGAACGTGGACGGCAAAGGCGAAGTCTTACAGCCGAAATGTATGTCGAAGAAATTTTGGAAGAGCACGTCGAACCTTACGCCGGATTTATAGGCGATGACTTTATTTACATGCAAGACAATGCAAAGCCGCATACTGCAGCAAATGTCAGACGATACTTAAGAGATGTCGGTATCGACGTCTTAGAGTGGCCAGCTAATAGCCCCGATCTTAACCCAATCGAACATCTCTGGGATGAGTTAAAAAGAAGAATTCGATCAAGGAACCCAGCGCCAGCGACAATTCCAGAACTAATTATAGCAGTCGAGGAAGAATGGGAAAATATACCTCAGAATACTATAAGAAACTTAATTCTCTCTATGAGTAATAGAGTACAGGATGTACTTAGGGCTAGGGGGGGAAATACCAGATATTAATATTAGACATATCGCACCCGTTACAGAACAGTGTTATAACACAAAATTTTGAAAAATGTGTTTTTAGTGTAATTACGGCTCTTATTAGGATCTACCGACCTGTATAACTGGCATATTACATATAACTATAGCATAGTTTCATGTAATATGCCAGTTATACAGATCAGTAGATCTCAATACGAGCAGTAATTACACTAAAAACACATTTTTCAAAATTTTGTGTCCTGTATTATTGTTATTGAGTATTCTGTTATTGTGTATTCTCTAATTGTGTTTTGTTATTGAGTATTCTTTTATTGTGTTCTGTATGGTTGTTATTGAGCATTCTGTTATTGTGTTCTGTTATTGAGTATTCTGTTATTGTGTTCTGTATTATTCTTATTGAGTTTGCAAGTTTTTTGTGGATTAGGCCTAATGGGGAAACCAGTATATAAAAAACGAGCTAATCACTTTACCTCATGGGTGGCTTGGAAATAAGTGCTGGTAAATAGGAACAAATTTGATGGAAAAATAATACATATTTTTTAAAATAAACTGCTTATGGAATATATGTGGCTGGACTATAATTGTGTGGTTCTGAACTATTGTTGTGTTAAATTACGGTATGGAATATTTGTGAAAAAAAAATTGGAAAATGTACAAAAAAAGGAATGGAATTATTATTTTGAAAAGAATAGGAGTAAATGCTGCCAGGCATGGGATATACAGCTGCCTCAAACCATTTTTAAAACCTAATTCTGTATGAAAAACATTGGGAAATATGACTATAACGTCTATAATATTTATGTAGATAAATTTTAACTATAGTGTATACACATTGATAACCTAGCCTCAACCGTGTAATGTTGGTTAGTTTTAGTGTTTTGTTAAATTAAATTGAATGTTTTATTGACCATAATGTAATGTAACTAATAATAACGAAAAACAGCATTGTTGTAAAAAAACATACACGTCTAATACGTTTTTTTGTGTTTATAATTGTTATTAAATAATTTTAATAAAATTCAAAATTTGTTTATTGTTATTTTATTTGATAAAATATTTTGTTTAAAAAAAATTAAAAAGCAAAAAGTCCTTAAAAAGACGTTAGAACTTGTTTTTGGAGTACCATTAGAGATTTAAACAGTCTGTGCAAAGTTCGTTCGACATATATGCCTCAAAACGCAGTCTGAGCTGGGAACCAAAAAGTTGCTAACGCAGAAAACGTGTTAATTAAATGTATTTATTTAAGCTAAAGTTATAGAAGTGCAATAGATCTTTATATTCTATCGACGCTTTTCCGTCATATACAGTTTTACAGGGGTGGCACTAGCCCACTGATTAAAAAGTCACTTTTTCCGAAAAACTTTAATTTCTCCTAAATGAGAAGACTTATGATAAAAAATAAAAGAAGGAATCAGTCACAATAAGTGTGGCTTTTAGAATAAGTTTTAAAACTTATGGAAACATTTGAGTTTGTGGTTAAATTGCATCAAAAAAATTGGGTAAAAAAAACATGACTATTTAAGCAATGTAAACCCAGTTTAAACATGTTTGCACCAGAAACTTAAATTAAATAAATAAAAGTTAAGGACTTAAGCTTCAAATTAAAAAATAAATCAATTAAATCCACTGTGTAGTTTTTTTGTTATTTGCAAAAATGTTTATTTTCAGAAAAAAACCGTATATCTCCTAAACGAGAAAAGGAAAATTAAAAAGTTAAAAAAGAAATTACTCCCATTTAATTGGCCTATAAAATCAATTAATTAAATTGTAAAAAAATATGCAGTGGCAAACCGTGCGCATATCGAAAGAAGCAGTAAAAAAACATAGCTGTGTAATTTTCATTGCTGCCGGTTTAAAAAAAGATTTTTGATAACTTTTATTCCAGTAATTAAGAGCTAAAAGTTCAAGCTTTAAAATAAAAAAAAGGTCAAATAAATCTATTGAATAGTTTTGGAGTTATTAGCATTTGAAAATGTGTATTTTTTTAGGTGGGCCGATATTTTTGAGCAGAAGTGTAGTTTATATAAAACAAAATGAAAAAAACTATTGCAAATACACAGATAATCACAAATATCCAACAAGAAATGGTCAGAACTTAACTTCCACTTTTTTAAGACTGTCAAAATCTCAAAAAAGTTATGAATATACTGGTTTAAAACTTTTTTAATGTTTTACCGTGCAGTATAAGAGTTCTTCCTGAAACAAGTTTTAAAAATACTATAAAGAAGTTTTTACTACAACAGGCTTTCTACTCGATAGATGAATTTCTGTATTTTAGCTTTAATGAGTATTGTCTAATGTAAGTTTTAAAATAATTGTTTAAATATTAATTTATTATAAATGTAATTTTATTGACTTGTGTAAGTATTATATGTACATCAGCACCAAATAAACCTATTCTATTCTATTCTATTCTATTCTATTCTATTCTATTCTATTCTATTCTAAAGACTTGCAACCTGATCCTATTGTATCTCACATACACAGCTAACATATACTTTGAAATTCGAAGCAATATATAATTCAACAGTTTGTTATTTTTCTTTATCTTCCAAAAACCATTGATAAAAATAACAAAGCGAAAAACTTTTCAATTTTAATGTTAGTTTTCATTGGTTAAACTCTAAAAACTTTCTGTTTTAGTTGTAAGTAGTAAATGTTTTTACTGCGGATGCTAAAACAAAAGTTTTATAGATTACCTCTACTGTAAATACTGAGGTGGCTAAATTAAGTTTTTGTACGACAAACAAGACCTTAAGTACACACAGCAGTTTTCACACTTTTTGTAATTTTAAATGCTCAAGAACAGGACCATAAAAATATAAAATGTTAATTCATTGTTACAATGTTTTCATTTGTATGGCGTAGGTTATCTTCTTCCCGAACTTACTTTTTCCCACAATAAAGTTTTTAATAGGGAGAAACATGTATGGGAAATGGGGGATGGTTCAACCAAGAGGCACATTTAACCAGTCGCTCTAATTTCCATAACTATTTAAATTAAGTCATTTTATGTGGTTTAAATTTTTTGCGTTCAAGTGTAGTTCTAAAATTTTCAGAATTATCCTCTCCTGTTTTTTAGGTAATGTGGATACGAGTTAAATTTCTACAAGAAAAACTTCCACTCAGAAAAGTCGACCATCACAAACAGGATTGTAAATATAAGGTTAAAGTTTTAACTTTTCTCTTATTAAAGAAATCCTAGCAAAGTGAAGTAGTCGAGCAAACCTTTATGTTTATATACATTTGTACATAAACTTCTTTTTATCGCATATTCAAAAGTGTATTTAATTTACACTCAAATGTATGTATTAAGTTTTATTTGAGTACAAACGATGTTCAAAGGAAAAGGAAAAGTAAAAATATATGCATTTTTCTCATCGGAAACAGAATTTTTAACTAAGTTAATACATTTTATAAATAAAATATTTTACATAATAAACAAGCTATATGTTATTCGTTATATTCTATACGTACATAGTATAGAATATTCTATACATTAACACGGTGCCAGAGAAGGAAGATGTAGTTTGACTTTCGAATAACCCAAATTTTATTTTATAATTGTTACATGGTGCTTGGGTATCACTTTTGCCCCGCATTTAGGGTCAGGTGCTTCTTAAAATTCGAAAATTTTAAATGTAAACGGGCCACCCCCTCATTAAAAAAACAATTCTTCAGACCAAATTTTGCCAAAATCCAACAATTCCTAGAGGTCGCTACCAGCAAAAAAAAGCATTTTCTTGTAAAATGCATATGTTTTTTCAATAATTATTGGAAATACATATTATAAATGGATAAATTTGGGTTTAAAATAATCTAGGATCGGCCTGATAGATTTTTTTTTTATTTGGTAATAGTGATACCCAAGCACCGTGTAACAATGCTATATAATAAAATTTGGGTCAAACTAAATCTTCCTTCCCGGGCACCGTGATTACACACTTGGATTGATAAGATTTATTAAGTTACTTAATATTTAAAAATAATAGCACCTAGCTAGGTAGATAATGTACCGTAATTAATACGTTCACTGCCAACGGCTAGTTTTGACAGCGGAGCAATGGGTATGGGCAAGGGAAAAATAGAAAGAATTGATTAATGTTGTTAGGGGCGCCAGTTACTTTAGCTTTTACTCCTTTAGGTAAGTAACAACCTAGTGTAAATACTTAAGCTTTTCAGTTTGAGAAAATATAACCCCTAAATAAAATAAGATAATTCATTTGAGAAATTTATTATAAATAAACTTAATGAAAGCACATCAAGTAATGTATTAATATATATAAAAAAATATGTGTAATTATATTAAGATATAATTAAAGAAATCTTAATAAAAATTACTAAATTCAGAAATCATTCGACTTAAATGTATAAAGAAAACATGAAGTTCAGCAAGCACCAAGAAATGTATGTAAACAACAATCATTTCTTGCAGTGTATAAAAGTCATGCTTAAATTAGAAATCATTTAATCAAAAGTATGATATTTAATAATTAATAAATGAGATTAAATGTTTTAAAAAAAATAAGTACCTAAAAATGAACAAAAGCCAGAAGGGCATATAGTATTAATCAATACTATATCAGATCTGATAAAGTTTACAGTTATAAGAATATTGAAATAAAAGAATTTAAAAATATGAAATATTGCTTTCAAAAGTTTTCAGAATGAGTACTTAGCTGGTTTCTGCACAATCCATGAGGTATGAATTCCATCGTCTCCATCTGTGCAAGTCTCCCCTATGCTGATGAATTCATTTCTCAAATGAAAGAAAAAAAAAATATAGGCTGTCCCATCTACTTTGGAAAAATTATCTTCCAGGATAAAATGTACGATTGAAAATGTTGTCCGGGATTAAATATGCTTTTGAAAATTATGTCCAATATAAAATTGTCTGCTAGACGGTCATATAGAATTTATCTATGCCGAAAAATACAGAACCATGTTCCAACAGAACATCACTCCATGCGGAGAACTTGTATATCAAATATACCAAAATAAACTTCAACTTAAATTAATGTAATTCCATATTAATGGTATAGAAATGGTGAGTAATTAATGGTCTAGTGATTGTGCTTAATTAATGTAGTAATAATGGTGCTAAAACAATAATTATATGTCAGAAATATTCTAAGAAACAGAAAAACTTAACTTACGTCTCATTCTAAGTCTTCGATGTCCATCGAAACGTTATAAATGCGTAATTGTAAAAAAATAACAGTTATAATATCTTCCGCATTGTTTAAATATTCATTTTCACTAACTTTAAATAAAAATACATGAAGGATTACTTCGATGATTACAGAAAATAAACACTCGTCAAAATGAGACCACCATTGTACAGAGTTCATCAAGAAAAAGCTAAAATCGACCTTATCAACCGGTATGAACCCTTCAGGTGAATAAAATCCTATTTCTGAACTATTAGCGACATCTATGCAAGTCATTATCAACTACAGTTTTACCGTATAGGATTCCTAATAAAGGTAACTGAAACTACATCAAAAATAATAACTAATTAAAAGAATGTTTCCTAATAAATCCGTATTAGTGATGATATATATCTAACCTCAAAATATTACTCTAAGAAACAAATATAAACAATACTTATTGTTTATCAGCAAAACTAATAAAAATACGAACAGAATACTAAGTGTCCTGTGAACTAAGTATAAACAAAATACTGAATCTAAGTGAGCAGTTCCAGCAAACTATTTTCAACAAATTCTGGATTATCCCGAAGGGATAATCATACACAACTTTCCACAAGAGAGACAAGCTACAGGTGAAAGCCAGTGAAATCCAACCCTCAATAGACTCTGAAACATATAAAAACCAGGTAAGTCCATAGACAAATGCACTATAGAGAAATAAGTCATATGATTCTTTATTATTAAAAATCATATTCTAATTATGTTTTTTTTATGTTATTTTCAGGTAGAACTATGGAATAGAGACTCATATGGTTAGAATTCAGTTCCTGCTACAAAATAGTCCCAGATACAAAATAGTTCTGTACGTACGTAACTATTTATATACAAAATAAACATAAATTATAACGTAAGTAAACGAATAGTTTAATTAACCCTTGCTATATTACAAAGTGACGATTTATGTCGTTACAATAATATTAATTTTATTTACCGTTGTGATAAATCATTTTAACCCTTATTGTTACAATTGTATATGTTCTTATATTTACCATTAAACTAATCGCTGTGTCTCTTTTATTTCAATAAATATAAACATTTCTTTATTATATATCTACGCTTGGCAACGTCGCAAACCATAGCGTATTTTCCACCAAAAAAAAAAAAACTAAAAGTTGCTAAAAAGTAGCCAATAGTGCTTTATTGGTTTATATTCGGTTAATTTTGGGTCAATTTTTGGTTAATTCTTGGTTTTTTATTGGTTCCACATTTTCTTTAAGGTAGGCACCGTCTAATCTGTAAAATATATGAAATTGATGCCTCGAGGATACTATTTATTTTTTTTTGCCTTCTAGTAGAATCTACGTATATCTACGAATAGACTAACAAGCTTCTTATATAAGTAGAAAGTCTAATTTAATTATAATTAAATTAATATTGAAAAAAGCTTTTAATATAATTAAACTAGAATTAATGTCATTGTACGACTTTTATTAATGTAAATCTGCTTTCTTAAATAAATTCCGAAGAATTGTACTAAATATAATCTACTTTATACAATAGGTAATTCCATTTTAGTTAAATTACAATAACTGCAACTTTAATATAACTGAATTACTCATTATAACTTGTAATAAGCAGTAGTCGGCGGAAACTCAGTTATGAGTCATCAACGTTGAAAATAAACACAGAAACATAGGCTTACGGAATAATTTTGCCAAATTACGAGGGAAATTTTTATAAGGGTCACTAAATCGAAACATTTGAGGAACTAATTTGTAACACACGACATTATTGACTATACATATGTATATATATATATATATCGGTGTTTTTCGAAGAAAAAACCGACATTCGATTTTTATCTTTTAAGAATACGAAAGTTTTTATTTTTTATTTATCGATAATTTTTTTCCCAGCTTACTCGTTTAAATGGAATCATTAAAAAAAATCAGGATAAAAAGAAATTAAATGTAAATATTTAAAACCTTTCGTCAACGCTAAAGTCGACACGGCGCCTATGCGAGTACTGGAAATGCGCCTAGTACTGGTAATAAGCCGTGAGTATTAAATGAGTTTACTTTCAAAAATAAACAGGTCTCTTTTACAACTAAAGTTGCGGGGGAAAACAATTATAAGCCATTTCTTTGACAAAATTAAGATATTTGCTTATTTTTTTCTAATGTTGGCACTTATTTTGGTTATTATGTGTAAACGCTCTGGATTCAATGGATATTTTACGATATTAGACATTAGACGAGATATGGGGAGCCTATTAAATACAAATTTTGTATACAAGGGTTTTTGAGATAACTAAAATTCTAAACTCATTTATCGCGGAACAATAAAAATTTGGCTTAACATTTCCTTCTCCACACACCTTTAATTGATCTAAACAAATCATATTTTTATTTTAATAATAAAATTATAATTCTGTGGCTTGGTTTCACCTCAATTCTGATGTAATATTTTAAAAACGCTGCAGAATTATATATTAATAATTATATTATAATTTTATAAAAATCACAATTAACGTAAAATAATAGTTAAGTTCCAACAGAATAATTTAATTACTTTGGCTCCGAGTTCATACCATCCGGATGGTATGAAGAGCCAAATATGTAAAAATAGAGAAAAAAGCAAGCATGTAGCTTCAAGGGTTAATTTAAAGCTTTCGACGTGGAAGAGCAGATGTTAAGTAATGGAGTGTACGACATAAAAAGTTTAAAAATATATTTTGCTAAATTTTAATGGAAAACAAAAGGCAAAAGCACATACACACCTGACAAACTTTGCTTCTAACAGTCAAAGAGCCGGTAAACATTTTTAACAAGTTACTTCCTCCCGGATAAACTTTATTTATATATCTTAAAGTACTTAAAGTACATTCCCATATAGCACACAATATCCCCCCGATATTCTCTCAATGTCCTTTCAATGTCGCATGTCCTGGGACATTAGTCCAAACACAAAAAAGTGTAAATATATGACATATACCACAAATCAAAATATTATTAATTTTCAGTATCTAATGAATGGCACAGCATTGGAAAGATGTTATGAAATGAAAGATCTGGGGGTCTTATTCGATACTTATCCGCCATTTTCAAGTCATGTTACTCAAGTTTGCTCATCTGTATTAAAAATTTTGGGCTTTGTCATTAGTAAATCTAAATCTTTTAATAATGTGCTATGTCACAAGTCCTTATATTTTGCATATGTTAGATCCAGACTAGAGTACGTTTCTCTGGTTTGATATTCCATATATGCGACTCATATTGAATTTTTAAATAGAAAATTTTCTAAATTTTTATATTTTAAGCGTGAGGGTGTTTATCCACCTCAGGGTTACGATAACATAGAACTACTTAACAGATTTGATATACTTTTCCTCTTAACGAGAAGAGTAAACTGTTCTATAGTTTTTCCATACTTCATAACAATATTGACTGTAGTGACTTGGTGAGCCAAATTAATTTTAGGGTACCACGCTTAGGTTCTAGGTATGAATCGTTATTTTCGTGCAATTTTATTCGCACTAACATCATGGTTAGATCACCAATAAATATAATGTATATAAATTTCAATAATTTAGGTAATAGTGTAGACGTATTTTTCTGTTCACTTCACTCTATTCTGTATACGCACAACCTAATATATTTAGAGGTTAACTGTGTACATCTTCTTTTTTTTTCTTTTTCAGACATTTGTAAATATTTAATATAAATATTTATGTATCATTATTTTACCCTGTAAATGGTTTGTACTGTTGGGATAAAGTATAATTATTATATCCCAAGGATATCCCGAAAGGTATGTCTTGAGGATATACTGCCCGTATATCACAAGGATATACGGTATGTCCCTCGGGGATGTCCCGTGCATATCCTTTCGGATGTCCCTGGGATATCCTACGATGGCTTTTCCTTTATTATTTTAAATTTACCGTGTTTTTCTTGGCGGATGTTATTGTCGGTGTTTATGATCTGTTTATGTGTGTAAATTTTTTCCAGTTATTATTAAATATTTATATTGTGTTTTCCTCTGTTGGACAACTTCGTGAGTATTACCCCTTTCTGAGGGTAAAAGAAAATATATTTTATAGATAAGTAAGTTACTATGTACAAATGTCCCCGAAAAAAGTGGATATCGAACAGTATTGCTTTTATTATTTCTTTGTGAAACTATTAACTTAAATTTAAATAACTTGCACCTAGGTGCAAGCTTATAATAGAAATATTTGACAAAAAAAAAATCGGGGGCCGAAAACAAAAAGTTAAAGGAGGATGTCAAGAAACGGCGATTTTTAGCCTCGCTGCGGGACTTTTCTGACCCTTATAACCATAATTTTTTGCATAAATGGAGGGAACATGGTTAATATACACTTAATATACAACTTGGAAAACTAAAAGTTGGTCAAAAATGTGAATTTTTCATACGACTATTTTTGATAGCGCTGATTACGAATATGATAATAATGTGAAAAAACAAATCCTGCATTATTAGGGTGGTCAAATTTTTTTGTTTTAATGAGATTTTGATAAAATTTGGAATGCAGGTTTCTCGTGTTGACTTATGTGTGGATCCATACCCACTAGTTAAAAATTGAAAATGACGTAGGATGGCAAAAGAAGTTTATTAAACAAACCGAGGTGCGAAAACAGCCGACAAAAAAGCAAAAACTAAATATTGATATTACCTATGTCACTCCCGCAATGAAGACTAATCTTTTTCTGCCTCAATCATTAAAATCGGTCTAGTAGTTTGGGCTAACAACAAATAAACAAAAATATATTCAAAACTTTCGTTTCGCGTTGTCGGATTAAACCGCCGAATTGCTGCCCACGTGCTATAAGTTAAAATGGACCTTTGTTTGGACTCTTAATAAACCACCCCTAACCTACCTCCGCCCAAATTACTATCTAAATAGTCAGATAAACAATGTCTTTTCCATTTTTACTTTTTTTGCAACTTGTTTACTTAGCGCACGTGAACTGCAATTCGGCTATTTAATTCGACAACAGCAACGCAAAATAAGAGTTTTGTACATATTTTTGGTTTGTTTGCCTGTTTATTTGTCTGTTTATTAACTACTGGACCGATTTTAACGATCGATCCAGCAAAAGATTCCTCTTAATTACGTGAGTGACATAGGTAATATAGGAAAATAGTTTTGTTTTTTGTCGGCTGTTTTGGCACCTCCGTTTCTTTTATTCTTTTGCCATATTTCTTACGCCATTTGGAATTTTGAATTTATTGGTATGGATCCACACATAAGCCATCAACATCCCAACAAAAAAAAATAACCAGACTAATGACACGGGATTTGGTTGTTCACAATTTTTATTATCATATTCGTAATCAGTGGTACCAAAAAAAAAGTTGTATGCAAAAATTCACATTTTGTTTTTCCAAGTTCACTGTGCATTTTAACAATATTCCTTCTCTTCTGGGAAAAATTATGTCTATTATATAAGGACCCAAACAATGATTTTATAAGGGTTAGAAAAGTTCCGCAGAGAGGCCAAAAATCGCTGTTTCCTGACAACCTCCTTTGTAATAAAACACTGTGTAGGTATACCTACTTACGTAAAATTCAACCGGGAGAAAATTACTTGTTAAAAATGTTCAGCTGCTCTTAGAGTATAAGCAATCATGTAGCTAAACCAACTGCCAATTACAATTTGCATGTTTGATAGCTGTTATTATAAAGTTGGAAAATTACTTTTTAACCTGTACCTATATTGTAAAAGCCAGATCAATACTTATTGGGTTGAATAAATAGGGATCAATTGGGAATACTCGTATACAACATAAAAAAATTGTAATCCACAAAAAAAATGGATAATACGGAAAATCAAAGAAATCTATAGATTGCTCTGAATTCGCTCTTATACGGTCCATATTAAATTTTAAAAAATTGGATTTTGATTTACCCAACTTTTGATTTTTTTATTTCAAATTTTTTATATAAAATTCCAAGTTTCGAAAAATAAGTGAAATCCATAAATTTTATTTTGTTTGTATTAAATTTAAAAATGGCCTTTGATTCCCACATTTTCTTTTTTACCTAAAAAAAACGTGAGAAGTTACACATCAACCAGAAAAGAAATTGATGCTCCGCAAGGACAAAATAGGAGAAAATCCTCACGTTTTTTTTTTATTTTTAACTTGGTTTGGCCTTGCGGAGAATCGTTTTCTCTTCTAAATGATGTGTAACTTCACACAATAGTTATTAGGTAAAAAAGAAAAAAAAAACGGCACCCCAAGCATTTCAGTTTTTTTAAATTTTTATATTTGCTATATAAATTACGCTACACCCTAATATGAAGCACTTAATTTTTTTCGTTGTTCGTTGTTTTTGTATTAAAGTAAAATTGTATTGTAACTATTAATATCAATTTGCAATATTATTTACAGTAATTAAATATACAGTGATTTATCTAAACAGAAATTTTAATGATATTGGTCCACGTCCAAAATTTTAAATAATTATACCTGCACGTACAGATGTTCTATTAATTATGTTAAATTATGTTAAAGGTTAATTTTACCAGTTTTATTTTATGTATTATTTTAAAGAATTAACAAATTTTATTAATACTCGTAATTACGAGTTCCAGATTGTAGAACTGAATTCCTTCTAGGAGGTAATCCCTTAAGATTTTCTCGGAATTTTCTTTAAGATTACCTCAAATTATCTTGAATGTTACCTTGGAAATGTCCCACGTAAAGATAACCTTTCCTCAGATTTGTTTTGGAAATTACTTCCGAGATTTACTTCAATTTTTAACCGACTTCCAAAAAGGAGGAGGTTATCAATTCGACATGTGACTTTGTTTTTTTTTATGTTTGTTCCCTCATAACTTTGGAACGAACGAACGGAATTTGATGAAACTTTTTGCAACTTAAAGAGGGCATTCATGAGGTGGTCCCGTTTTAATTTGACGCTCAGATAATGCCGGGTAATCCGGATAATTAAGAAAAATCTAATCATTTTAACGCAATTTCACTTAAAAACAGCTTAATTTGGTTCTATTACCAGCCAAATTGTTAGAGAAATATGGGATAACTCGGATAAGCCGGATAACTTGATTAAGGAATCGCTTAAATATTACGACAAACTGAAAATATTTTAATTGCCGCTAAACTTGATTCTCTGGACCTGTAATATTAAAATACCAAGAGAAAATGATAAATGTTTGATTTTACCAAAATGCGTTGTTCGATTATTACTTAACGCTTAAAGTTTAATAAGATTTTATTTAGTATGTCATTTAAAATAAGATTGGTTTGACTGTTGGGCACTGAAATAAAAATATTACTTTTATTTTTTAGAAATTTATCTTTAAGATAATGGCGTCACAACGCACTAAGTAAGTTGTGACGTCAGCAGCTTGCCGAGTGGAAGGACAACTATAATTTAGCTTAGATGACATTACAAATCTACAATTCTGTGTCTCTAAAAAGTAAAAAATAAAAACTTTTCGCAAAAAAAATAAGCCGACTTCTATGTCTCTAAAAAGTAAAAAATAAGTCGGTGCCAATTTCACAGCAAACAATAATAAAATAATAAAAAAAATAATTGTTAATAATTTAGGGAATGGTGAAATTGACACCGACTTAGGTATTTTTTATTTTTAAAGTCTTTTTTTTAACTCTTAGCCTAGTGAATAATTGTGTAGAACTGTGAAAATAGACTAATCTAAACGTAATAAATGTAATTTGTTTGACTCGGTAAGTTAAAAATATATTTTTCGGGGACCCCATTTTACCACCTTTTCGAGGCTTTTAGCATCCAAAGGAACCCGATCCAGGACCTGGCGATTTGCAGGTAACTTAATTTGAATGTCCTTTAAGACATATATAAAATACATCTGGGAGCAAATAAAAATGGTCACCAGCTCTTAGACTATAGCGACAATGTCCAACTTTATGCCTACTTAAAATGTCATCGATCGACGTACTTATCTGAAACTGCATCCTTTTTACCCTAAAAAATAGACAGATACAAAAGCCCTAGGGAGTGTTATGTTTTACGACTATCGCGATATCGATAACAGGGCGATAAAAGGAAAATAAAATAAACAAGTCCTAAGGATTTATATTCCACTGCGCTCTTTTCGATATAGAGTTTTGTCAGTTCATAATTAAGTTGATCAGGCACGATTGGTGAATTAATTAATCATAACAGTACCTACACTTGAGGTGCAGACAATTTTTTAAATTTTAGCTCTGCTTTATTAACACTAACATTTTTAGGGTTATGTAAGTACAATGTTATTGGATTTTGAAGTATGTATAAAATATATTAATTTTTCGAAAAAATATACACCCACTGAGCATGCAACCTTGCCAACGTTTGGACTTTTTCAAGCTTTCAAAAACGGACTTTTTCAAGCTTTTAAAAACGTTTGAAAAAAAGGTTACGTCAAGCTTTGTATTCCTAACTTACACAAGGTTTCAAATTAAAGCTTTAAGAAAGCTTTAATATAAACTTTTAGAAATGTTACTTATGAAACGTTTCTGTAAGATTACATTTGCAAGCTTTTAAAAACGTTTGTAAAAAAAGGTTACGTCAAACTTTATATTCCTAACTTACTCAACGTTTCAAATTAATGCTTTAGGAAAGCTTTAATATATTATTTCAGAAAGGTTACTTTAGTAACATTACCTTAAGCTTTAGTTTTACTAACTCATTAAAGGTTTCAAATGAAAGCTTTAAGAAAGGTTTCAAATGAAAGCTTTAAGAAAGCTTTCATTTTAACTAAATTCTCCCAAAGTTTTTCGGCAAATAATTGCATTCATTCGGCAAATTTTTAATTTATTCGGCAAAATCCCAGAGATGTACGAGATCGATTTTTCAACTGCTTTCAGAGGCTTTTTTTAGTCATCAATCAAAACTTGCTCATCAAAATTTTCATCAGACACATTTTTTTTAAAATTTTTGTCAGGGAGAAAGCGAGGTAAAACTTGTTTTCTTTTAGTCATCAAAATTTCCGTTATTTTATTTATTTTTTCTTATTTCATCATTCTCTCTAGCTTTCCTGAACCTTACGAAAGTAAGGTTTCCCAAAGCTATCTTACTAACTTACTTAAAGCTTGAGGTAAGCTTCTTGTACGTTAGTTTTGTTCAGTGGGCAGGTGGCGCCACATACTCCTTTCTACCACTAAAAAAAGTTAAAAGCTAAAATTACACAATAATTAGTAAATTTAAATAGCAATAATAATGCAATTATCTTAGTAAAAATAAAAAATATATATATTTTTACAAAATGTTGTCATTTTATTAAGGTTATTTAGCGAAGTGTTGTTAGTTTTATACAAAAATCAGTATTTTTACTTTACCCATTAAGAATTTTAAAGAACTTTTTATATTTTAATGTAAATTAACAAAACCTTATTAATTTTACAAACAAAATTGCGTTATTAGTACAGTTATTATGAATTTACCTTAATAAGACTAGCAACGAAGCGGAAGAGCCTGATGCGTGCTCCTCCTTGCACCAGTTGATGCCGTAGCACGTTGTTGTGAGACGCCGGCAAATGTTTTTTTTTTTAAATTTAGCTCTGTTTTGTTTAGTATTGTTATATTTATAATCGGTAAGTAAGTTATCCTTGTTATTTAGATGTTATTTTGTAGTTTTTGTAGGTATAGGTTACATTTTGGCTAATATATATATATATATATATATAATATGTGCAGAGCTGTTGGCAGGTAAATTTTTTAAGAAGAATAGGTTTTTATTTATTATTCCATCAATTTATTTTCTAATCATCGTACAGAGTGATATTGGTAGACTGACAGTTTCGGGCTGCTGGCCCTCTTCAGTACCAAGAGTCAACTCTGCACGCTGATTAAGAAAACGTTTTTAGACTTTACTCGCAAAAGGAATATAGCCATTAGATTGATGTAGACTTGTGCGCCATCTATTTTTAGATGTAGACAACTACTCATACCTCTCCTAATCTGGAGACTTTGAATGGTAGCAAGTTGAAGACTTGTGTGTCTCAAGCACATAGTACCACTAACGGGTGGTTAGACGTAAAATTAGTAAGGACAGAAATTTTTAATTTTAAACAAAATTATAAAAATATTAATTTATTATTCCATCAATCTATTTTCTAATCATCGTACAGAGTGATATTGGTAGACTGACAGTTTCGGGCTGCTGGCCCTCTTCAGTACCAAGAGTCAACTCTGCACGCTGATTAAGAAAACGTTTTTAGACTTTACTCGCAAAAGGAATATAGCCATTAGATTGATGTAGACTTGTGCGCCATCTATTTTTAGATGTAGACAACTACTCATACCTCTCCTAATCTGGAGACTTTGAATGGTAGCAAGTTGAAGACTTGTGTGTCTCAAGCACATAGTACCACTAACGGGTGGTTAGACGTAAAATTAGTAAGGACAGAAATTTTTAATTTTAAACAAAATTATAAAAATATTAATTTATTATTCCATCAATCTATTTTCTAATCATCGTACAGAGTGATATTGGTAGACTGACAGTTTCGGGCTGCTGGCCCTCTTCAGTACCAAGAGTCAACTCTGCACGCTGATTAAGAAAACGTTTTTAGACTTTACTTTGATGGAATAATAAATTAATATTTTTATAATTTTGTTTAAAATTAAAAATTTCTGTCCTTAGGTTTTTATTTGTGTTAATACCAAATAGAGATAGTGTGGAATCCTGCAATGTAGTTCGAACATTGCGCCACGATCCGTTAGATGGCGCTACGATGTCGCATCGTGATAAATTCGAAGTAGTATAAAAAACTGATTCTCCGAATTTATCGTTAGACTTTTTATAGTGTTAAAAAACGAGAGTTCTAGAATAAACGTGAAGGAAGACACTTCACGTCCCTAAAATATAAACATTATTTGTATCGATACATGTTATTTGTGAACGTTATTAATATTTAAGTGTAATAAAGTAAATCTGTAAACAGACTATATATGTTACCGGTCGCCGCGCGAGGAGAACAAATGAGTTACCAGTGAAAGGAAACCCTATATTTGAACAGAGCCTTCAGTGAAAATTTTAATCAAAATAACCTTAAAAAGTCAGATTTTTAATGGTAAAAATCCTCCAATTGGAAAAGAAATTTGCAATTTCCATTGGATTGGAAAAGTTACAAATGGTCCTTCAATCGAGTCACGAAAATGTGAGTGGAAAGCCGTGAAAATTTGAGGTTTAAACTATCATTTTACAAAATTTCGTTGCAAAAATAAGACTTTGAAGTCGAAGTAGGCAGCTCTAAAGACAAAATAGAAGAAAAAACCCATTTTCCTGTCCATTTCCATCGAATTTTTCATTATTTTTTCCCTTTTTTCCTTAATTTTGTGGCAAATTTGGTAATTATCGCGCGTAATTCGGTGTTAAAAATCATAAAAAACGTTTAACCTCTCATAAAAAGTTAGTCATTTTTTTTGTGTTTACTTGTCCGTCATTGGCCAGGCTGTTGCTATGCAAGCTGGTGATTTTTTAAAGGGCAATGGTCATTTTTAGGTAAATTTTAAAATTATTAAATTCAGGGTTAAATGTTTTTAGGAAAATCAGTTGACTGGGTCTGATTTTTTCCGATATTTTCCGAGACATTTTCTCATATTTTTTATAAAAATACCTTGTGAAAATCATATTTGTTTCTAGGTATAAGGTTTTAAGTTGTAATTGTCTAGTTCTGTCCATAAATAATTAGTATAATTAGTAACAATTACCTATTTTGGGAAAAATAGTTATTTTTCTTTTAAAATTTGGAAAAAATCTAATTTCAGAAAAAATAAAATAAATAGGGATCCCTCCATATGCGTCTATGCAAGTAATTAATTGTTGCTAGTCTCGCAAAATAATTTTTGAACTGTGTTTGGTAAATATTTGTTTATAAAAATTACCCATTTTAGAAAATAAGTCTGCAGCATTCGTGTTTTTTAGTTTGTAAATCCTAGGTATACTTTTGAAAGTGCTATTTTTAAGCAAATTTATTTACTAAATCAAAATATTTAATAATATACAATAAATTAATAAGTATAATTTTGAAAATATCTTATTTTTATTGTAATATAAAATTAATAAGCAAACAATTTTCCGTTACTAAGTGCCTATCAAGACAAAATAAAGCTTAGCTAAAATTTAGCTGCTGAATCCAATTTTGTTAACAAAATAAATAAAAACGAAATAAGGTTATTACTGGTTATTTAAATACCTAATAACATTTTAAGAAAACATTTGTATTGTTCTTAAAAACATTTTGCCCTTTGTACTATGTTGGTTTTGTAAGTAACCTTAGAAATAATAGTCTTACCTATTTTCTAGCATTTTGGCTTCAGAAAAGTTTAATAAGCCAAAAAAGGACTACTATTATTTTCTACGTTGGCTATTGCATTTTTATCGATAGCTCGTATCTGTCATAGAAATTCTATTAGAATTTTCTCAGCTATTAATAGATTTTTGAGTTTTTTATAGGCAAAATAGTTCAAGTTTTACTTTTTGCAAAGGTCTAGGTAAAACTAATTTAATTAAGGTCGTTATTACTAACATGATTTTAGGTGGTCTATTATAGATTTCACAAAAAATAAAAATTAAAAAAATATATATAAAAAATAAATAAAATAAAAATAAAATTAACTAACAATTTTTCTTTAGTTTAAAAAATAAAAATCAATAATATTTATAATAATAAAATAAATTTAGGCACTTGTAAGGAAATTTTTTGTTTTGCATATAAAAAACCATTTGGTATTTTGAACTGTGCGCTTATCAAGTTTTAAATCTTTAAGCGACAGTAAACAGTGCATACCTATAGTTTGCGTGTTTGCATTTGTTTTTTATTATCCTTTTTTTTTAGGATAAGGTCTTCACGCCTAGTCTTCACACTAGGGTGTACCTAAAATAAAAATTTAACAATTTTGTATTTTATCAAATATTGTTTTCCTTTTTTAAGGAATTGGTTTCCTATCCTAGATATGAAATAGGGTGGACCAAAAATAAAATTTTAAAATTTTTTTTTTATCACAATTTTTTATTTAAATTGCTTTCCTTTTGTAAGGGGCTGGTTTCCTAACCTAGATTAAAATTAGGGTGGACCAAAAAATTAAATTTTAAAGAATAATTTTAATATTATTTTCCTTTTTTAAGGATTTAGAAAATCACTCCTAGAAATATTAGGGTGGAACAAAAATTAAATTTTTAACAAATTTTAATATTGTGCTTTTTTGCATTTTAAAGTCATTCTTAGTTATTTTACGTAACATTTTTTATTTTTTGTGCTGTACTAAGTAGGTTCAACATTTTATTAAAAAAGTTTTTGCACTTTTTATTTTAAAATTTATTACACACATTTCAACAGTTATTGTTTCTGTTTTTGTCTAATTGCATCAATTTATTTAAATTAAATAAATCATTTTAATATGGAGGAACTCAAACGCAAGCGGGGCAATTTGAAAGGTTAACTTACTCGATTCAGAAGTTATTTGGATAAATTTGATAAAAAATCCAAAAACAGTTTCGAAATATCATCACGGTTAGAAAAGGTTGAATTAACTTGGTGTGAATTCAATAACTGCCAAGATGAAATTAAAGCTTTAGATCCTGATGAAGTTGATGAAAGAGAAAGCTTTGAAAACTCATTTTTTAAGTTGGTTTCCGATGCCAAAGAGTTTATAGCAAATATAAATTTAAAAAATATTACCTCTTCTAGTAATCTTAATAATGATAACATGGTTGTCAATAGAAATCATTCTACTGATACCACAGCTTTAAAGTTACCCGTACTTAACTTAAAACAATTTTCTGGTAATTATAGCGAGTTTACCGAATTTAATGACATTTTTGAAGCATTGATTGATTCTAACACGGGTCTTTCTAACATACAACGCTTATATTACCTCAAGTCAAGTATTCACGGGCCTGCTAGCAAATTATTAGCGAACATTGAAATAAGTGAAGCTAACTATGAGTTATGCTGGGCTTTGCCAAAGGAACGTTATGATAATAAACGCATAATTGTTAATTCTCACTTAAAAAATATTATTGAGTTGCCTACTATTTATAAAGAGTCACCCACAGCGTTACGTAATTTACTAGATAATTTAAACAAGGACTATCGTTGCCTTGAATCTTTAAATAAGTGGGACACTATCCTAATTTTTATTATTTCATCAAAACTTGATTTTCCATCGAAAAAAGAATGGGAATCATCAATTAAGGGAAATGAACTCCCAACTTTTGAAGAATTCACAAAATTTTTAAATAATCGTTGTCAAATTTTAGAAAATTTAAGTTCAAATCAAAGGCCATATAGGTCTAATGAAAAGGTTTCGCATTTTTCTAATTTTTCTTCACAAAACCGTAGTTGTCCAGTTT